>JAFMOC010000086.1:0-600000 GCA_019802505.1 Corydoras sp. C115 | reverse complement strand
TTTTTACAGCCACTAAATTTAAAGTATAATCAGTCAATCAGTAATTAAAATGCAGACTAAAGAAAATCAACACAGACAGCTACCATGTGCTATTTATGTTGTTAATCGAAATTAAAGATCTATAACAAAAACATGAACAGAATTTCCAGTTTATTTTATTTTGTTTTGTTAATTCGCCATTTCCACTAAAACACAAAAGAACGGCGCGAAAACATGAGTAGAGACTTTTCAGAACACTACTACTAGTGGGCATGTTCCCAATACCATAGCGCAGGTTCGCAGCAAAGCGCACCAAGGTGTTTAAAAACTGTGTACAAGAGCTCATTCTTACTTTACGCAAAAAAAACTATTCACAATATTCTTCCAGATGGCTCAGTCCTAGAAAATCCTCTGACTGTGCAGTGATGGCTTTAAATAATAAAGACACGTTTAACGCAGGTGGAATGTGACTCACATGGCTTTCCATAATAAAGCCACATTTAAAGCAGGCGAAATGTAACCCACATGGCTTTCCATAATAAAGACACGTTTAAAGCAGGTGGAATGTGACCCACATGGCTTTCCATAATAAAGACGCATTTAAAGCAGGCAAAATGTGACCCACATGGCTTTCCATAATAAAGCCACATTTATAGCAGGCGGAATGTGACCCACACGGCTTTCCATAATAAAGCCACATTTAAAGCATACAAAATGTGACCCACATGGCTTTCCATAATAAAGACATGTTTAAAGCAGGTAAAATGTAACCCACATGGCTTTCCATAATGAAGACATGTTTAAAGCAGGTAAAATGTAACCCACATGGCTTTCCATAATAAAGACACATTTAAAGCAGGTGAAATGTGACCCACGTGGCTTTCCATAATAAAAATGTGTTTAAAGCAGGTGAAATGTGACCCACGTGGCTTTCCGTAATAAAGATGTGGTTAAAGCAGGTGAAATGTGCCTCACATGGCTTTCCATAAGAAAGACACATTTAAAGCAGGTGAAATGTGACCCACATGGCTTTCCATAATAAAGACATGTTTAAAGCAGGTAAAATGTAACCCACATGGCTTTCCATAATAAAGACACATTTAAAGCAGGTCAAACGTGACCCACATGGCTTTCCATAATAAAGACATGTTTAAAGCAGGTAAAATGTAACCCACATGGCTTTCCATAATAAAGCCACATTTAAAGCAGGTCAAACGTGACCCACATGGCTTTCCATAATAAAGACACATTTAAAGCAGGTAAAATATAACCCACATGGCTTTCCATAATAAAGACACATTTAAAGCAGGTGTAATGTGACCCACATGGCTTTCCATAATAAAGACATGTTTAAAGCAGGTAAAATGTAACCCACATGGCTTTCCATAATAAAGACACATTTAAAGCAGGTCAAATGTGACCCACATGGCTTTCCATAATAAAGACATGTTTAAAGCAGGTAAAATGTAACCCACATGGCTTTCCATAATAAAGACACATTTAAAGCAGGTCAAACGTGACCCACATGGCTTTCCATAATAAAGACATGTTTAAAGCAGGTAAAATGTAACCCACATGGCTTTCCATAATAAAAATGCGATTAAAGCTAACTAAATGTGACTCATTTGGCTTTCCATAATAAAGACGCGTTTAAAGCGGGTGAAATGTGACCCACATGGCTTTCCAACGCAACGCAGAACAACAGAACCATGGGGACTGATTAGCGCTGATTGCCGCGCGCCCTCAGTTCTCACACGATGGATGAGGCGGGAGCGCAAAGCGCGCAGATGTGAAGAGCGGCTTGGAATGAGCGCAGATATGCGTGTGTGTTAGCGAGTGTAATAGAACAGGTGTGCAACCGAGGGATAGACATTTTCTTTTACAAGAAGTTTAAAACAGTAACATCATCAGGACACGGTTTGGAGAAGCGCGCACACTGTGCGTGTGTGGTTGTGTGTGTGTTGCATTTAGGTTTATTTCTAGATATAGACATCGTGCGTAGATATTTGGACGTCTGTGCTATTCGAATGAATTATGGTTTGTTCTAAGACTGTTCATGCTGAGAATAAGCGAATATCCGATCAGCGGCAGGTGTGCGCATGAGTGTGTCTGAGCTGAGTGTGTGAGTGGCTTTTAGTGCAAGACTTTGTGGAGCCTAAACGATCACATCATTATCAGCACGCTTTGGAAGCAATGCGCACATTAGAGGGGCTGGTCATGCTGTGTTTGATTTTCTAGATTTCTCGGAATTGAAATGGACTCAGATGGTCTCTGAGTTAGTTGGGGAGTGCACCCAGCAGTAAGAAGTGTGTGCGCGTGTGATGGTGTGCTGCACGGGAGAACAGCGATGTCTAGCTTGCGGGCTTAGAAAATTGTTAATCTCCTGCACAAATGCACTAGACTTGTACAAAGTGCTATATCGGCTAAAGAACTAAACTTGAGGTAGATCGCCTATAGCGGAGATAGAGATGAATGTGTCGGAGGTGAGTAACTGCACCTTAGACAGGTGTGGGAATGAGAACCAGACCGAGGCAGCCGACACGGTGCTGGACATTGGGATGGATAATGTGGCCACCCTGTTTGTATTCACGGTCATCTTTGTGATCGGGGTACTTGGAAATTCAGTGGTTATTGCCGTTCTCACACGCAGTCGCCCGGGAGGCACCACCAACATCTTTATTCTAAACCTGAGCGTGGCCGATCTGAGCTACCTGCTGTTCTGTGTGCCGTTTCAAGCAAGCGTGTACGTGCTGCCCACCTGGGTGTTAGGCGCGTTCCTCTGTAAATTCACCCATTACTTTTTCACCGTCTCCATGCTGGTTAGTATTTTCACTCTTTCTGCCATGTCCGTGGACCGCTACTTGGCCATCGTGCACTCGCACAGGTGCTCCGGGGTACGCGTGGCGCGACACGCTCTGCGCGCAATAGCAGTAATCTGGGCTTTATCGTTGGCCATGGCTGCGCCAGTTGCGCACTATCAGAACATCGTCGAACGGAGGCAAAACACCACCTACTGCTGGGAGCTGTGGCCGACTACACGAGGTCGGAGGATTTATGTGGTGTGTACGTTTGTTTTTGGCTACATCATGCCACTGTTGCTCATCTGCTTCTGCTACGCCAGAGTAAGTGCGACACCTCCATAATAATCAACACATGGGAATGTAGGACGTGGGCACTTTTATTCATTCAATAACACCGAGCTACTACCATGAGTTTATTAAAACATTTTATTTTGGTCATTTGGTAAGTATTACTTTACCTGAATCAAGAAAGACAGACATGCAGGATAGGTATATATCATTCATCTATATTAATAATAATAATAATAATAATAATAATAATAATAATAATAATAATGTGCCCAGCGATGGATTGGCGCCCTGTCCTGGGTGTATCTGTCCAGCGCCCGAAACGTTCTCCCCTGGATGGGCATGGGGAACCCCACCGCGACACTAATAGAGGATAAAGTGGGAGATAATGAATGAATGAATGAATAATAATAATAATAATAATAATAATAATAATAATAATAATAATAAAATGATTATTATTATTAGCTGCTTTGTGCTACAGCACAACATGCATCTTTATCATATATTATATTCACATTGTACAGTATATTTGTAATTTGTAACTTGTAAATACAGTAAATTGGAATTGTTCTGTAATGTGACTAGAGAGACACCATCAAATTCATTGGGTGTGTAACATTCTTGGCAAAATAAATCTGATTCTTATAATAAATAAATAAATAAATAAATAAATAAATAAATAAATAAAGACAGTTTGGATAATGATCAAGTTTGATTATACTACAGTGTAGTTTTTCTTCCCTTAGCTACAGACTTGTGGTGTTCTCCCATTTGTAAGCTGCTTTGGATAAAAGCATCTGCTAAATAACTAAATGTAAATGCATAGAAACACTTGCTTTTTCCTCTGAGAGCCAAAATCCCCCAATCTTAAAAGCTTTTAAAAACAGCCATTAGAATAGGCTATTTAAAGTAAAACATTGGTACTTTTGTTGGCAATGAGCGTACCTTTTTTTCTTTTAAAGTGCAAATGTTCAAAAACAAAAACAACAATTAAAATAGATTATCCTCAAATCCCTCAAAATCTCAAATGCAATCTCAAAATGCAATCTATTATTTTGTGATTATTATTTTCTGATTGCATTGGAAGGATCTTTAGACATAACAAGTGCACATTTACTTAAGCAACTACAATTAAAAACATGTTCAATTGAATTTCTGATTGAGTTAGGGTTATAAGGTTTTTCTGTTGCTACGAAATCACAGCACTGTGATGTAGGATGTACATGTGCCGTGAGAGGTATTTTAGATTGCTTTCATTATGTTGATTCTAATACATTTTATATATTTTCTTCTTGTGTTTTTATTCCTGTAATGAAACCTTTAAGCATTTAGACAAATGTAATATACACTTTAATGGCATTTAATTCAGATGTTTGTCCTAATAATTACACTGTTTAGTCGAGATTGAAATTTCATTTTAACTTAATACTGTTTATTTAAAACTTTCATTTCTAGTTTCAAATTTAGCCCATATTTGTTTGGAAGATTGCATCAGGGTTTAAAAAAAAAGTTTCCCTATAATGTAATGGCACTAGAGAACCATTGTCAACCATATGTATCCTTTAGATAATTTTACAATGGACCCAGATATAGATGTTAAAGAGCCATCCTTCTAAAGTTCCTTAACAAAAATAAAATTGCTGTTTACTCTGGGGCTTTACACAGCCCCAAAGAATATTTATTATAGTGCAACTAAAGCTGTAATTGGTGTAATGTATTTGTTGTTATTGAAAATATGGTGTAAGTCATTAGCAATGAAACAATTAAAGAAATTTGATTAATGACGTTTTTATTACATATGAGCAATATTAACACTATAAGATTCAGATTCTAGTCATAGCTTCTGCGAGAGGAAATCTTACAAGGCTATATTTGATGATTACAGCAGCTACAGTGGTTTGAATGAAAAGTACCTTGGTTAATGATGATGTTAAATAATTGTGAAGTCAGTCTTCCTGCCTTGGGCACATACAGAACATTTAAATGTACAACTTTTTGTATCCATCATTTAAAACTCAGTATGATGTTTCAAACCATAGTTGTTTTATTCTGGCTGATGCAACTATCCGAAATCAAACAAGTATTAAATATAAGGCAGCCTGTTCTAGTGCAAAAGATTTCTTTATGTTTTCTGAAGGTGGTCACATCTAAGTTTTTTTAATAGTCTACTTAGGTAAATAAGAATTCACAAAATATGATTAAAATATTCATGTAAAAGTGCTGACTTGGCCCTTCTTCCAGATATATAATTTGGTGGTGCCTTGGCGCACAGCTTGACACAGTGAAATACTACAACTACCACAAGATGCTACACCAATTAAGTCTAATGAGGTGCAGCTGCCAAATGCCTATGTAAACCCAAGCCTGGCAGCACACCACTATACCACTAGGCACTTTGCTAGGAAGAATTTGGTTAACGGGGCCTTATAAAAGGTTCATGGTTCCGCATAAATCTCTCAGGGATATTTTCTGGTGCGATTCCCTTCTGCCGACCACGGCACTGTAATTCCTGCCTTGAGTGCATCAAGCAGTACAAGACTTTCACACCTCTTTTTTCTGATGTGCTAATGTATTTGTATCAAGTGCCAGATCAAATTTAGCTAAGTACAGAAAATTAGGTGTGTAAATACTGTTATTGACTACTGTACAAATTTTTCTCCTGCAGCTTTTTTTGCATCATGTGGTAATCAGCTGTATAACTATTTCCCTTAAATTGTAATCATTGCTGGTGGCTGCCCTTTTGTTAAAGTCCCACTCAATAAGTGATGCTATTCCCCTCATTTAAAAAAATGCTGAAAGAAGTTTATTTTACATGAAAGGGAGTTAAGTTGATCTAGAAAATTTGTTAAGCTAAACTTTCTTGTTGGTTGAATCGGCACACACACACACACACACACACACACACACACACACACACACACACACATATATATATATATATATATATATATATATATATATATATATATATATATATATATATATATATATATATATATATAATAATAGAGAACAACACACAGTGAAGTCATTTATGAATTTATTCTACCAGGTGTAAAATAGCAGTAATTTAAGCAAATTTCAAAAAGTGTATGCTTTCTGCCCAGCGATAGATTGGCGCCCTGTCCTGGGTGTATCTGCCCAGCGCCCGAAACGTTCTCCCCTGGATGAGCATGGGGAACCCCACCTCGACCCTAATATAGGATAAAGCGGAAGATAATGAATGAATGAATGAATGTATACTTTCTAGGGCAGCACGGTGGCTTAGTGGTTAGCACGTTCACCTCTCAGCGCTAGGGGTTCCCGGTTTGAATCCCCATGGGTGGAGTTTCCATGTTCTCCCCGTGTCCGTGTGGGTTTCCTCTGGGTTCTCCGGTTTTCTCCCACAGTCCAAAAACATGGATAAGTTCTCCAAATTGCCCCATTTAGAGTGTGTCTGTGTGAGTGAGTGTGTGCCCAGTGATAGATTGGTGTCCTGTCCTGGGTGTATCTGCCCAGCGCCCGAAACATTCTCCCCTGGATGGGCATGGGGAACCCCCCCGCGACCCTAATATAGGATAAAGCGGAAGATAATGGATGAATGTATACTTTCTGAAATCCGGCAGGGACTGAAATCCCACTGTGGAGAGACCAAACCTATCATTAGAAGAAAGAATCAAAAGGCTGGAGCATGTTGCGTGGACTGAGGAGAAGTGGTCCAGAGTTTATTTTACTAATGAAAGCGAGTTTAATTTACTTTAGTCTGATGTGAAACATTATGTTTATCGACAACTGGAGAAAGACTGAAGACAAAGTGTGTAAAGAAGTGAAAGGTGGGAAGGAAGTGTCATGGTTAAGGCAAAGTTTTTGGCAGTTGAATGCCAGTCTGTTAATTGTTTACTTTCTACTATTTACATTAATCTTTTATATTAATTTTTTATTAAATAATATAAAATAATGTACATATAATTTCATCATTATTTTTTTTTATTGAACAATACATTTATTCACTTTAAAATGTATTTTAAGTATTTTGGAGTCTGTATTAAGATTATAGTATTACATTGGATTTTTTTCCCTCACTTTTCATCAATTTCAAAATTCACAACTTGATTGTGGACAGATTAGCAACAAAAACATATATATTATACATAAGGCACTTTGAAGTTTAAGTTTTGTTTTTTTATTAATAATAGTACATAGTACATTAATAGTACATTGTCTCAATGCAGCTTTACTGCCTCGAATAATGAGGAGCAGTGAAGTGAAATGCAAGGTAAAGTGGGTGGGAGATGAAGCTTGCATTATCGATGAATATAATTGCCAGGTACATGAGACAGCAAGCAATCAATTTGCTCACTCCCTTGACTTTTGTTCAGTGCGATCATTTATTAAAACATCACAGGTCTCACTACTATTCTGTAAACCTCCCTTTCACTCTAGCAGATACTCATCTATTCGCTAAGCAAATATTGCATAAGTGATAGATTTTTTAGGCATGGAACCAACTTCTGACTATAAATCTTATAAAACCTCTTTCCTCAACATATCTATCACTATTATTCCCTTTATTGTTAACTTTATCGTAAATTGTATAGACAATTTATAATATTTTATAATATTATATTGCCTTAATGGACAGTATTATTGCCTTAGTAGAGTTATGACATATTTAAAGTAATTTTATATAGTAACAGTATTACAAACATCAAGAAGTTTAGAGTATTATACACTCTTAACCCGTAATAATTTGTTCATTTTTAATAGGTTTTAAAGCACCTGCATAAAAAGCTCAAGAACATGTCGAAAAAGTCAGAGGCGTCTAAGAGAAAGGTATGTCTGTAAAATAAATTTTTTTAAATGTTTTTTATTTACATGGCAAACATTAAAGTTGTATATTATTCCATTATCTCACACTTTGCTTATAGGAATAATGAGGTTAAAATGTTTAAACCTAATTTAGTAACATAACACTTATTTAAAAATTATATCCAGTTTGTCTGAAAAGCTGCTGCTGCTTGCTTTTAGCCAGAGAGTTATAGTGTGTTCAGTATTCAAATTATACAATTGTTTTGGTTACCCTTTAGTCATATATCTGCCACTCTTTAAGTCTATCGATTTGCATTTCTAACTGTTTCATATTTTGTTTTTTTTGTGACTCTGCACTACAGACTGGTGTAGGCCACTAACATTATCTTTTTTTGTCACTAAATGTAGATACTAAAATACGGGGGGTTCCCCATGCCCATCCAGTGGAGAACGTCTCAGGTGCTGGGCAGATACACCCAGAACAGGGCGGCAATCTATCGCTGGGCACACACTTACTCACACAGACACACACACAAACACACTCTATATGGGGTAATTTGGATAATTCATTGACCTTGACTGTGGGAGGTAACCGGAGAATCCGGAGGAAACCCAGAGACACGGGGAGAACATGGAAACTCCACCCAGATTGGGATTCGAACTGGGAATCTCTAGCGCTGAGAGGCAAATGTGCAAACCTGTCATGATTTGCGAAGGATGGAGGCGAGGCGGGTCGAGTTCCTTACGGGCCCTCCCGGAGACGGCGGATGTGGTGGAACTCACCCTACCCCGGCGGCGAGGGCGACCCCTGGGTCTGCGAGCCGGACGTTCTGGGAAGCGCGCATGGAACTCTGTGATGAGCGAGGGGTCCAAAATGTCCTTAGCGGCCACCCAACTTTGCTCCTCAGGACCAAACCCCTCCCAGTCCACCAGATACTGCAGTTGTGACCCCCATCTACGAGAGTCCAACAGCGAGGCGACCCTATAAATCGGAGGCAGATCCTTGCACCCAGGCACCGAGTTGCTATCCTCCGCCCACCCCGACTCCAATGGCCCTGTCACGTACGGTTTAAGTAGGGACGAGTGGAAAACGGGGTGAATCCGTCCACGGGGCAGTGCTAATTTAAATGTTACCTCGTTAATGCGCCTCACTATGCGGTACGGACCGCTGTACCGAGGGAGAAGTTTACGTGAGCCTGCGCAGCGCAAATTGCGGGTGCTGAGCCATACACGATCGCCTATCCGATACTCGGGCGCGTGTGCGCGACGGCGGTCGGCCCACTTCTTGTCTCGGCGCATGGCCTGCTGGATCCTCTGATGCACCTGCTCCCAGACTGTCTCGCTTCTGCGAAACCAGTCATCCACCGCGGGTGCCTCAGAGGGTTCCGGGTCCCACAACGCGAACGGAGGCTGGTAGACCAGCATGCACTGAAAGGGCGTAACCGAGGCCAATCGGTCGGGTTTTGACACGGGAACAGACGTAAGAACTTGTTAAGTTCCTGATGCGATCGTTCGCATAACCCGTTGGTCTCCGGGTGATACCCGGAGGACAGGCTGGCCGAGGTTCCCAACTTTTCACAAAATGCCCGCCATACGGCCGAGGTGAACTGAGAGCCGCGATCCGACAGGATGTCCTCCGGGATTCCGAACTGCGCGAACACATGCTGAAAGAGGAGTTCGGCGGTTTGGAAAGCGGACGGAAGACCCTTCAGGGGTAGGCACTTTAGCGCACGCGAGAACCGATCACAGATGGTGAAAATGGTGTTAAAACCCGAGGACACTGGAAGATCCGTCACAAAATCTATGGCGATGTGAGACCAAGGCCATGTCGGCACAGGCAGGGGTACCAATTTGCCGGCCGGCAGCGTACGGGGTGTTTTACACACGGCGCACAACGAACAGGAGCTCACAAATTCGTGCACGTCCTTAGCCAGTGATTCCCACCAGTACTTCCCACGGATGATCTCCGCTGTGCGTGTCTCACCCGGGTGACCACTACAAGATGTGTGGGCCCACGTAATGAGCCGGCTACGAAACTGACCTGGGACGTACAGGCGATCGTTCGGACATTGGGGCGGCGACGGCGAGTTCCCCAGGCTCCGACGCAACTCGTCATCGAAGTCCCAACAAAGGGCCCGCACGAAGCAGCACGTGGGCAGGATGGGTGTGTTACGTTCCGGATCCCGGTCTCGTGGGTCGTGGATGTGGGACAGCGCATCATCTACGCCATTCGCCTTACCTGGACGATACGAGAAGGTGAACTCGAAACTATTAAAAAACAGCGACCAGCGCGCCTGACGTGCATTGAGCCTCCGTGCATTTTTCAGTACTGGAGGTTCTTGTGGTCAGTGATTACCACGAATGGCACATTGGCACCCATCAGCCAGTGGCGCCACTCCTCAAACGCGAGCTTGACCGCCAGGAGTTCGCGGTCTCCGATGGAGTAATTGCGTTCAGCCGGGGAGAACTTTCAGGAAAAAAATGCTATGGGGCGGACTCTGGCCGGGCTCCCGGACCGCTGAGTTAGGACGGCCCCTGCCCCGACTGATGAAGCATCCACCTCCACCATGAACTGCTTGTCTGGGTCGGGGAGTGCCAACAGGGGAGCAGAGGAAAAAGACTGCTTCACTTCCTTGAAAGCCCTCTCTGCCTCCTCGGTCCAGACCAACCGTCTAGGTTTGCCCTTTAACAGCGCCGTGATGGGTGCGACCACGGAACTGAAAGCACAAATTAATTTTCTATAAAAATTGGCGAAGCCCAGAAATCGTTGTACTTCACGGATGGTGGATGGCACGGGCCATTCCTGGATGGCACGCACCTTACTACCCTCCATCTGCAACCCTGTGCGCGAGATGATGTACCCCAGGAACTCCACACGCGTGCGGTCGAATTCGCACTTCTCCGCCCTCACATATAGTTGGTGCTGGAGCAGGCGGCGTAAAACGGCGCGTACCTGGGTATGGTGTTCATGTATGTTAGTGGAGTACACCAGGATGTCATCTAAGTAGACAATCACGCACTGGTCCAGAAACTCACGCAGAACGTCGTTAACGAACGCCTGGAACACAGCAGGTGCATTAGAAAGCCCAAAGGGCATAACCAAGTATTCATAGTGCCCCGTGGTAGTGACGAACGCTGTTTTCCACTCGTCCCCCTCCTTGATGCGAACCAAGTTGTAGGCGTTGCGGAGATCTAATTTAGAAAAGACGGCGGCCCGACCCAAACGTTCCAGAGCGAACGGGATGAGCGGGATGGGGTACGTATATTGCATATAGGGCAGGCGACACGCGACGAGCTGGTCGAGCTGGATTGCCAGCTCAATTAAGGCGTTCAGCGTGCAGTCGCGGTCGCGTCCGGTGAGCAGAATCTGTACCTCGGGTCGGAGTCCCTCCCAGAAGTGCGAGATCAGGGCGGCGTCATTCCATCCGCTGCGCGCAGCGAGCGTGCAGAATTCCAGCGCGTACTCCACTGTGGAGCGTGAGCCCTGGCGCAGCCTCATCAATAGTGACCCCACGGAGCGTCCCTGGTTTGGGTGGTGGAACGTGGAGCGAAAGATCTCCCGGAACGCGTGGTAGTCCGTCGTCTCACGGGAGCCTGCATTCCACAGTGACTCCCCCCACTCTCTCGCCTTTCCTCGTAGATGCGCGAGAACGAAGGCACAAAAAACTTAGACGAAGTTGCGGAGTGCGCGCAGCAGTCCCGATCCGGCGTCCAGCGCCAGAACATAAAGCGCGGCAGCGACTCAAACAAAGGGACGGGGCGGAGTCCGCGTGTCCGGGACCCGTCAGCTCCGGTGCAGGTGCCCTGGTGTACCTAAGACTCCGGGTGCTGAGGGACGGGAGCCCGGTCACTGGGATGAAGAACACAGAGGATCGTTAACGAGGGGGGCAATTAGCTCCGAACAACGATCTGGTCTCAACCTCGACCAATGACGATCCGACACGCCCATCCCGCGGCATCCTGCGTCTTAAATAATCCCCAAGGGAGGTGGAGTCCCGGGACGGGGCAATGAGCGTGCCCCTTCAATACTCCGGTGACGCCCCACGCACCGCGGCTTCTGCCCGTGGAACGTCCGCGGTAGGGGGTGTGACAAAACCATTAAGCCGCCCCATTGCAAGACTAGTTAATTCATTTCATATTCTGATTTGTTTTTGCACGTTTATGTATTATTCATTCTGTGAATAAAGCCCATACCTGTGCATGAAAAGTCCTTTTGCCAGTCTGCCTTGTATCCGATTATGTTACAGTAAGTTACAGACATACATGTTTTTTTAATTACTTTTCTTATTAAAAAATATAATTATGGAAAGTTTTAAATACATTAATAAAATACAGGTTTTATGTTCATTGTATTTATTTATGTCAGTATAACAAAAAATAACAGGAATTGCCCACTCAGGTGTGAAGTGTGAAGTGAAAAAACTATTTATGTCAAAAAATTGTTTTAAATGTGTTTCATACTTAAAATATAAAATCAAGTTTGCTGTTGAGAAAGTGCTCCTGCACCATTATTAGGGGTATACCAGGAGGAGGCATAGACACCTGGATCAGACATAGCTGGGAATTGGCTACACCTATGTACAGACTACAAACTGCCATTTATTTTAAATAGGTTGTACATTTGTAGAGAATTGGTTAGGTGTGTATTAATTTGTGTGTATGTGTGTGTGTCCGTGTTTGCGTGTGTCTGTGTTTGTGTATGTGCATGTGAATACAAAGGAAGATGAACAATACATTAATTGTTTAAGACCAGCACAATCAAGCTTATAGCTCTATATACATCGGTGCTGGACATTCAGTCTTTGAATATTTTTTAATTGCTAAATTATATTTTTTCTCAATTTATATACTGTGTTAAAGTAGAGCCAAATCAAACAAGCAAGAAAGGTTATTTTTATGTTTTCAATGTCCTCATTGCTCAAGTTCGCTACAAATGCTTTTAATTTTTTAACAACAGCCTTTGAAGTTTCCCACTGATAATTTTGCCTTTTATGGTCTCTATACTTTTAGATAAAATGAATTTTGCTTACCGTGCTTATACATAAAATAATTATTCACTTTTAATCCATAAGACCAAATCCATAAGGTTCAATTACATTTGCCTCCCATTAGTATTTTAGTTACTAGTTAGTTGGTAGTTAGATAGACTATTGTCTAAATATTACAATAAGATATTTCACGGTTTTTATTAAAATTCTAAATAATTAAAACTCTAATAAAAGGAACTGTCAGTTTGAAGTAAAATGTAAAAATATATTTGCTCATGTAACACACAAAACAAGATAATATAACACAGCATATCACTGTCTTTTGTTTTAGTGACAGGCTTAGGATTACTGTCCACTTAGTGATATCAGTGCAGAGCGATCAAAACCTGCTTTTTATCAGCATAAGTGATAACGGTTAAAAGCAGTCTGCAGACAGACATCACTCAAAGCGTCCAGCCACCAGAGTGCTGAGAATGTCAGCATTAAATCCAGCTGAGGAAACAATGTTATCACCTCTTTATAAAATGTTAGTAACTGTCTGGCTTTGAATATATAACCTCATACCTCAGTGTGCTGAGTAGAAAACAAAAGTTTGACCTGTGCTTTAATTACGAAGGAATAAGACTTTGTGGAAATAGTTTTACTATTCTATTCTATTCTATTTATTATTTAATTGTTCTAATTAACTAAGTAAAATAAACAAATGCAACATCTATTAATCTGTTAATATACCAAAGCGATTCCACAGTGGGAGGGCAGCAGTAGTTGTTTTTGCTGTTTGAAAAAAAATATGTTTTATATGACATAAAAGTTTAGATTTTTTAACTGTTTATTCCTAATCTCACTATATGTAGGAAAACCTGAAATTTATTCACTGTTTTCACAAGATCAGTGCCTGAAGCCTGAAAAAAAATCTGTATTAGGCAGAACTTTACCAATCACACAAATCATGTAGGATAAGTTGGTCATACAAGACTGCTTAGTTAAGCAGCGACACATTAAAGCTTTTCTGCTAAGACTTAGTATTGATGAAGGTGCCCGCATTATACACAATTACTAATGCCTACACCGTCTTGTGTGGCAAAGGAAAAACTTTAAAGCATTTTTGGTGACCTGTTAGATGTGTGCGTTATTACATATAAAACAGTGAATTACTGAGGATGGTTCCTTTTTTCTGCCAGTTTTTCTTTTTTATTCTGAATAAATTTATTCTGTATTTTTTAGTACACAAGTCCAGTACTCAGTGCTGTTTGCTTGCTAGCTATTAAGAACTTTATTGCTTAAACTCTCTTTCAAATTGTTAATTCCAGCAAGAATAAAAAAAGAGCAGAATGAGAAAGCTAATAAGACCTCTTTTGTGTGCATCCTTATTTACCAGACGGCTCAGACGGTGTTGGTGGTAGTGGTGGTGTTCTGTCTCTCCTGGCTGCCTCATCACATTGTCCATCTGTGGGTGGAGTTTGGTACATTCCCTCTGAACCAGGCATCCTTTGTGTTTCGGGTCGCTGCTCACTGCCTTGCCTATAGCAACTCTTCTGTTAATCCTATCATCTATGCCTTTCTGTCAGAAAACTTCCGAAAGGCATATAAGCAAGTATTTAAATGCCGGGTCAACACTGGATCTCCACTAAATGCACGTGGCAAAGCTGAGACGCCACCATCCACTAACTGCACAAATGTTTGACTTCAAAGATGTTTAAGATTGTACATTAAGGGTTTGACATATTAAGCACCACTTTAATATTGGTTGAATCATAATTTTCAAAGATGCAGTGCAAAAAGGGGGAAAAGCACTAACATCAATCTACTGCTGTGGTGCCAATCCTGAAGTTTTTTTTATTTTCCATGTCAGCTGTGTTCACTACATTATGAGCTTATAAATGATTTAAACTCAGTTGTCTTTATCACACTTTTTAAAATCATGTTTAAATATCCCTTGATTAATTCTAAGACTAAACCTGTTCATCCAAGTGAGCTCTTGCTAGAGTTTCTTTCTAAATAAGTTTACACTGTGCATAAAAATGTAAGATTCAGTTAATAAGGTATACATCCTTACATGGGTTCTGATGTATGATGTTAAATACCAAGAAATGTTTTGACTATGTCAAAGAAAAAGAATTGAATAAAATCAAAATGTTGCTAAATTATAAATATTATTTTAAGAAAAATTCGAATAAACCTTTAAGAATATAACAATGGACTGATGCTGGGACTTTGAATATTTACATTTCCCAACATACCAAACTTGGTACATTAATCCAGTCTGATGCTAACCTGAAATTGTGCATAACACTGGATTTCAGTGATGTATTTTATGATTTATATGTATCTGTTGTTTATTTACCCAACATATATCTAACTAAAGCGGCACGGTGGCTTAGTGGTTAGCACGTTCACCTCTCAGCGTTAGGGATTCCCGGTTCGAATCCCCATCTGGGTGGAGTTTCCATGTTCTCCCCGTGTACGCGTGGGTTTCCTCCGGGTTCTCCGGTTTCCTCCCACAGTCCAAAAACATGGATCAAGTCAATTGAATTCTCCAAGTTGCCCCATAAAGAGTGTGTCTGTGTGAGTGAGTGTGTGCCCAGCGATGGATTGGCACCCTGTCCTGGGTGTATCTGCCCAGCGCCTGAAACGTTCTCCCCTGGATGGGCATGGGGAACCCCACCGCGACCCTAATAGAGGATAAAGTGGGAGATAATGAATGAATGAATGAATATCTAACTAAATATAAATAACATACACTTTTGCAAATCATTTTGGTTACAGCAAAGATGTAACTCGATCTAAACCGACTCAATATAATATTATAAACCAGTAACAAGATAGGTATAGAGACTTATTAAACAAGCACCATACATTGTTTATTATTCAGAACATTTTGTGAAAGCCTGTATATATCTTTTGCATGTTGCATATTGTGTATATTTTTATTATTTTCACTGGAGTCTTATAAGATATAAATGAAAGATCAGTAGTCATGATATTACTGCATCTGAACAGGACTGAAATATAAACATTATGTCATGTGTAAAACTTACTGTGCTAAAAAGACCATAACCATAATGACTAATGTATGTAACTACTTTTTTCTTTTTTAATTCAATTCATTTTAATGTCTATCTGTCTAAAATGATGCTAGATAAATAAGACATTTATAATTAATTTCATTCATTCATAATTAATTAATTTATTATCCTCCACATAATCCTCTACTAGGGTTGAGGAGGGAGGGTGCCAATCCAGGGAAGAATGTTTGAGGCGCTTGGTAGATATTGGCGCGACACTGCGCCAATCTATCACTAGGCACACACTCATTCACACACAAACACACACACATAGACATACACACTATATAAGGGCAATTTAGAGCAGCTATTTCACCTTAAATACATGTTTTTGGAAACTGGAGAACCCGAGGAAACCCACGCGGACACGGGAGGAACATGGAATATCAACCCATATTTCATTATATTTACTTTACATTTAGTTATTTAGCAAATGCTTTTATCCAAAGTGACTTACAAACGAGAGTACAACACAAGTCAGTAGTTACGGAAAAAACAGCTACACTGTAGAATTATCAACCTGATTATTATCCGATCTCGCCTTTTATTACTTTTTTTCTATATCAGGTGTTTGTGCAAGAGATGTGTTTTGAGGGGTTTCTTAAAGATGCTTAACAATCCTGCATCCCTAGTGTAAGAGGCAACCATGCTAACCACTAAACCACACATTTATGATCTAAATTATAATTTAAATAACATGTTGACAGTATCTTTTAAATTTTGTGTTAATGTTCAATTTTGACACCTAATGATAACACTAACACTAATTCTACTAATTGCAGAAAATGTTTTTAAAACTTTAAAGCAGCTATTCATAAAATATTTTATCTATTCCTTTATGAATGTGCTAGTTCAATCAAACGAAGAAAATAAGTTTTACGTGGAGGAATATCTTTTCTGTGCATAGTCCATACCCCCAACAGTATGATCACGCCATGTCTATGTAAATGGCCAGAAAGAACAGAAAGTCAGATCGCAACTAAGGACAAGGCATTGATACAAAAAGCACAAAAAACAGAACACTCGCTTAATACTGGAGGAAAAAATGTAAGTGACACAAACCTGATGACAAGGAGGAGACAAGGAGTTCATGCAAGAAGCAGAAGTGAGACAGAAGACGGATACAACAGGTAAAAGGAAATAACAATAACTACTAACATGGAAGGACAGGCAAACACAATTGACACGGGACGAAATCTCATTAATTGATGAATTGGATAAATTATAATCGTTAGTGTGAACAAGTTTTTTTTTAGAAAGCAATGTACTGACATACTCATACCTTTAGATAAAGTAACGAAATTAGATATCGTTAATGTTTTTAATTATTTTTGTACAATATCTTCCAGAGAACATACATAAATTTATTACTTAAGATTTTCAGTTAGTACTGTACAGTTAGCTTTTTTTTTTCAATTTTAGGTCCATTTTGTTGTGGAGGTAAATATTACAGTCAATTACTGTTTCCTAAAGTACAAGCATGTATATGCTTGCTAGTGCAATTGTTAGAGCCCACGGTAACTATGCATAACTTTTTATAGGAGTTTAAAAGAGAATACAGGCCTAGTAACAAACCTTGTATGGCAAAAATACAATGCGGTAGTGTTTTCTCAACGTATAATGTAAATTGTCCTAGTAGGAATGACCTAAGGTGATCCAAAAAAACATTAAGCATTTACAACATATTATAATGTACACTTCATATATTATATTATATTATATTATATTATATTATATTATATTATATTATATATTTTATCTCAGAATTCTGACAACCAAGATAGAATTCTGACTTTATCTCAAAATTCTGACTGTATATCACATCGCACTACGTTTTTCTTGAAGTCCTAAATGGTTTACTGCTTATACTACATTCATTCATTATCTCCCGCTTTATCCTATATTAGGGTCGCGGTGGGGTTCCCCCATGCCCATCCAGGGGAGAACGTCTCGGGTGCTGGGCAGATAGACCCAGGACAGGGCGCTAATCCATCGCTGGGCATTATACTACATTTATACACCATTTTAATTATTTACTGTTTAAGATGTTATTTACTGAATTTTGTGAAGTATTTTACATGTGAACATTTTTAATATACAGTTGCAATCAGAAATATTCAACCCCCTTACCTCCAAAGACATTATAGAGATGTGGAATTAAGACATTGACAATAAATGATAAAAAACCTCATTAATATAACAAAACAACAAATAGTATTTATTAATACATATTTTAGTTATTTTGACAACAGAAGTTGACTTAACTTTGAAGTTCAAATGAAAAATGTAACTCTAGTGCACATCTACTCATGTGCACTATTATTCAACCCCCTGCTTTAATACGTTGTGGAGCATCCTTTAGCTTTTATAACTGCCAACAAACATTTTTTGTAAAGTACTAACAAGCTTTTTACACCTCTCAATTGGAATCTTGGTCCATTCTTCACGTGCAAAAGCCACGTTCAGTGATGTTTGATGGCCTCCATGTTGCATCTACCTTCTTTAAATCCCACCAAAGATTTTCAATCGGGTTTAGATCTAGGGACTGAGAAGGCCACTCCAGGACATTCCAGGATCTTTTTCTCAGCCAAGCTTTGGTTGACTTGGAGGTGTGCTTGGGATCATTGTCTTACTGGAAGGTCCAATGATTGCCAAGGTTTAATTTGTCAACAGATGGCATCACGTTCCTCTTTAAAATGGCCTGGTATTTCTGAGAATCCATGATGCCAGGTACACAATCAAGATTGCCAGTTCTTGCTGCAGAAAAACAGCCCCACATCATCAATGATGCACCTCCATGCTTGACTGTGGGGATGGAATTCTTCTGGTCATAAGCCTGGCCTTTCGCACGCCAGACATTCCGTTGGTCCATATGTCCAAACAGTTCCAGTTTGGGTTCATCAGTCCATAGAACTGTCTCCCAAAACTCTGTAGCCTTATCCAAATTCCTCCTGGCATATTCTAGTCAACTTTTGATGTTCCTTGTAGTTAAGAGTGGAGTGAGTCTTGGAGTCCGGCCATGAAGTCCTCTTTTATTCATATTTAACTTGTTCCAGCCTTTATCAGGTCATCCTGTAGGTGTCTTGCACTCACACAGGGGTTTTTCTTAGTTGTCCTCACTAAGTTGCTAAGGGCCCTTGATGAAATTTTGGGCTTTCTTCCACGGCCAGGCAGGTTTGCAGCTGTTCCATAAGTTTTAAACTTCCTTATAATGCTCCCACTAGTGTCTTTTGGGATGTTATATTTTTTGGAAATTTTCTTATACTCAAGGCCCTTTAGGTGCGATGAAATAATCTCATCTCTCAGCTTTTGTGGAAGCTCCTTTGTCTTTCCCATGATTGCAACTTGGAAGCCATCAAACATCACTGAACTAGAGGCTTTTGCACATGAAGAATTACATTTTTCATTTGAACTTCAAAGTTAAGTCAACTTCTGTTGTCAAAATAACTCAAATATGTATTAAATTTATTTTTTTTTTGTCATTTATTGTCATTGTCTTTCATCCACATCTCTATAATGTCTTTGGAGGTGAGGGGGTTAAATATTTCAGATAGCAACTGTATATATATATATATATATATATATATATATATATATATATATATATATATATATATATATATCGATGGATTGGCGCCCTGCCCTGGGTCTATTTGCCCAGTGCCCGAGAACTTCTCCCCTGGATGGGCATGGGGAACCCCACCGCGACCCTAATAGAGGATAAAGCGGGAGATAATGAATGAATGAATATATATATATATATATATATATATATATATATATATATATATATATATATATATATGGTATATATATGGTATATATCCTTTAATGATGGATTGAATGTATATATACAGTGTGCACAGAGTGAATTAATTATAATGCAGATGTATTGTGACAGATACAAATTATATACAGGTATACTTTGCGCAAGTGCAGTATTAGATTGTGAAAATATACAGATATGATTAATCATTAATGCAGCATCATAGAAAAACTGCACTGTGTACTCTAAATTATGAGATTAAAGTGACTGTGATGAGTTCCATAAAGTTTTTAGAAAGGAAGAAGGGCTTTGGTGTGAGAATCCAGAGTGGATGTAATGTAATGTAATGTAAGATAGGAGATTGAAATGTCCATGACAATGTTCCTCGCTCTGCTCGCCTGCGCTAGATGCACAAAACAGTGATGTGCCAAACATACTTCCAAGTATCATACAGAGGAATATGGTATATATATATTCATTCATTCATTATCTCCCGCTTTATCCTCTATTAGGGTCGCGGTGGGGTTCCCCATGCCCATCCAGGGGAGAACGTCTCAGGCGCTGGGCAGATATATATATTCCATGGTCTCCCTGTGTTCGCGTGGGTTTCCTCCGTGTTCTCCGGTTTCCTTTCACAGTCCAAAAACAAATAAGCGGAAGCTAATGCGTGAACGAATTAAAGTTTTACTCCTATTTAACGCAAGATAATTTAAATATTTTTGGTTCAGTTAAGGATGGATTTTGTCCATTTCGGACGTACTAATTATATAAACAAACTCACTGTCCATCATTTAATAAAACTATTTTGACAAACAGATAAATATCATTCGGCCATTATTTCCTTTACTGTTTTCGTCGATGTTTAAGCACTTTGTTTTATTGACTTAATGTACTTAGTGTACACTGTAAGGTGCGGACTGAGATTTGAAACGTGCCTGACGCGAATGACGTGAAACATCCGGGTCACTTGCTTATCGCCATTTTCCTTACAGGCCGCTTGTGAGGTAGGAAAACGCTGCAGAGAGTCTGCAAACCCCTCTTTAAAACTAAAATGTTACAGAACATTCGATGTTAGCAATTGTATCTCGATGCTGGGAACATGTGTGTATGTTTGGAGTCTTTAATGTGAATGAATATGCAGAGTTTCCTTTGAGTTTTACTTGAAAATGTGTTAGTGCTGTGCGATAGCATTAGCATCGATGCTATCCACGGGGCGTTTTAACAGCAACCACGATTGATTGATCAGTTCAGTTAATACTGTAAACTAGAACAGCACTGTGACTACTTGTAACTTAAAAACGTAAAGCTTTTCACTTCGTGTTGTTGGCTGATTCGTATTTAACCTGCATTGCAGCCCCAAACAACGGTCAATTGTAAATTGTCTGTTTTTTACGCCGTTGTAATTAAATAACTTTAATTTGCTTAAATGTGTATATTTAACTATGGCATACTTGTGTACTGCACTTAGTAGCACTATTATGTACTGTCCTGTTCTCTGCAAGAATCAAGCATTGTAGTCATGTGACCAGCAGGTATCCTGATGCCAAACAGTACAGATCATGTCCCCTCTGTGTAGTCGGCATCAATCAGAATCCTTACAGGTTAATAAATGATTAATAAAAATATGGATTACTACAAAACAAATTAGGTTAAATTTATATTTTCATCTGCAATGGACACTATTAGTGATTTTTGTTTTTAAGGTTTTTATTTTCAAAGTCACAATATAGATGACCGTATGCACGTCTAATGTTCAGGTCATAACGAGGGCTGCTACATTTAAAAATGTAAAATAAAATAAAAAAAGACCTTCATAACATTTGCCCCAAGACTGTGTCCTGCAAATAAGCATTGCAGTAGCATAACTTGGATGATTAATAACACGTTTATTTGACACAACTTCTATTTGAATTGTCTTTAAATATGAAAATGGCAGCTAAACTGGTTCCATTGTATGCTTTAATTTACAGATTATATATTAGGATCAAAAATGCCTGTTTATATGGCATTTTTTTCTGTTACAGAAACATTAAGTTACATATCATATAAATTAATACCACTTTTACACAGAACTATTGTCACTCATTTTTTGCTTACATTGACAGAAGAAACAATAATGTTTTGGTGTTGTGTTTATTCAGATTAAAAGTGTTGACACATCCGCTAAATTCCAGTTTTTGTTTTTATATTAAATTTCAAATGTCATAATGGATACAGTGAAATATATTTTACTGTTAATTTCCTTATTCATGATCTCCTTTTGATGGGGTTTCTTTAGGTCAGACATTTCATTTCCATCTTTATTTTTTTTTTTTATGTTTAATTTTGTATATAAAAAACAAGCTATTCATATTTAATGTAACTTAAATGAATGCTCTAAAAGTCATGCCACAATCAGTAAAAAACATTTTTACACCTCCTGAAGGCAGGTGTAAATTTTACCTGAAACAGCATATTTATTGCAATGTAATTGTTTCCTAATTAAATGTTTACTTGATTATGTAGCTGTACAGATGTTTTTAATTAAATCAATGACATTCTGTCTATCAATAAATATAAAAAATGGCATAAGCTTTTGTTTATAGAAAGTGGACATAAATTTATTTTACCTAACCAGGATTTGCTTAAACCTTTGTGTAAAGACATAGTAAAGACATGTTCTCATTTGTAAGTCGCTTTGGATAAAAGCGTCTGCTAAATGTAAATGACAGTGTTGTTACTTACATGCGTCACCCTCCATGCTTGTTTCCTGACCATTCGAAATTGGTTACAACTAAACCATGGAGGGGAATAAATCCAAAGGAATTAAAAAAATAATTGTCTACAATACATTAGCAAGAGAGCTTTATGCTTCAACTAAGATGTAGCTGCTGATGAGTTAACCTCTGTGTCCTGTGCGTATTAATGTGCATATTAAAACTGAAGTGTTTGTGCTTGTCCAGGCTGAAAATAAGATCGGAGATGTGGGACCAGGGAGGACAACCCTGGCCACAGTGGCCTTTGAGCCAGCAGCAGTGGATGCAGTCCTTTCAACATCAACAAGATCCAGGCATGTGTATTCCCACTTTTTCTCTCTCTTTGCTCATGAGAGTGAGTGATCATGTCCAACTACCTTACCAGTTAAACAGTAATTACTAATGTAAACACATTTCTACAGTTTTGTAGGTGATTTTGGTCCAACTTAACTGTTTTATGCTACAGGTCAAGTTGATTGGGCTGCACTGGCCCAGGCATGGATCGCCCAGAAGGAGTCAACTGGTGGCCCGATAGAGCAGCCATCTAATGGACAGGACACCAACAATCACAACTTTCAGCCAGATTCCAGTTTTAACCGTATATGGCAACCAGGTATGTGAGCATTAGAAGTAGTGGTGTAATATTGTTCACTATATTTTGTATAACATTCTTCATGCTTTTGGTTTTATTCAATCACACAAAATGCACAATGCGTTATGTTTAAACATGTATAAAATATGAAATTACAAGATTAAATTTTTTTTTCCTTAGAGTGGGAAATTCACAACCAGCCACCTCACCCCCCTCCTCCCCCTCCCCCACCAGCCGAACAGACATGGATACCACCAGCACCAGCGCCAATGGATATTGTAAATCCGTCCGAGGACAGTAATAGTCAGGACAGCAATGAGTTCCAGAATGACCCACGGCATTCATTTGTTCAGAACACTCATGGGTTTGGCGGTCCACCTGATCACCCTGTCACTCCAATGGTGGTAAACCAGTTTGATTATCAGGTATGTAGCATAATCACGATGACCTGCTTGGATTAAAAAAAAAAAAAAATAGCTTCTGAATGTGACAGTTAATTTGTGTTCTGTGATTTTGACCAGCATGGAGCTTTTGGTCCCCCTGGTTCTGGTTTCCATCCTCCATTTTGGCCTGATGGACCTCAAAACAGACGGGACAGGCTTCCTGTGTTCAGACCAGAACGACCCAGATCACCCGTACAAATAGGAATTAAACCAGAAGTACCAGTTATAGGTGACTAGTGACACACACACACGCACACACAGGGTAAGAGATAGAATGGTTCTGTTTTGTAGTGCACTGACTAAACATGACCGCTGGCACATGAATGAGTAACACTCATTATTTCTTTTATTACAGCATCTGTTAGTGGATGAATATAATAAAAGTAGCAAGTTAACTTTTTTTTTCTCGCAAAGTTGTCAGAAGACAAACAATAGACAAACATAAAGATTTGGTTTGAGTTTGTGGTGGCTAGATGACTGTGTCAGAGCATCTCTAAAACTTCTGCTTTTGTGGGATGTCAACTATAACTTTAACAGTTTAACATCAGATGTAAAGAAAATATATATACATAAACTTCGTCAGTTGATACCTTTACAGTTTCCTGCATGACGTTAAAGTCCTTTTAAAGGCTTTAAACATAATTTACTTAATTAAACAACTGGTTATATGCTGAACATTGTCAGATTACTGGCTCTGCATTGACTGCAGAAAAAATTATCAGAGTAAGATTGGAAATATTTTTTTTTTTACTATGTTTTTTTTCTATTCTCTCATTTAGATGCTGTCAAAAGGCGAACGCTACCAGCATGGATACGAGAAGGACTTGAAAAAATGGACAGAGAGAAACAAAAGAAACTGGAAAAAGAGAGGATGGAAAAAGAGCGATCAGAAATGGTCAGTGATGAGAAAGATAATGCAATAGTAGACCACAGCGATGGAGTTCGATTGCCACGGAAAAGCAAGTTTGTAAGTAACTATTATAATTGTTCGAAGGGCATCCATCTGTCTTTTGATGTGCTGTTTATATTTTATCGCTAATGTCAATCTAAGAACTAAAAATGACAGAAAGAAGGAGAAAATCAGGTATTTTTATTCCTCATTGCCTTGAGTCATGATTGTAGCATTCTACCAGGGTTATGGTTGAGGGCAGATGTTACCTCGAAACAAAATTAAAGTTGCATAAGACAGTATTTGACTGCAGCATGAGAATCTGGCACCACTAACTAAAGCAGCATAACTAAAAGGGGCAAAGTCAACAACAAAGCTCCCAAAAGCCACATGCTCAACACTGAAACTAGTGGTCAATGTTCCCTAATTCTCAGAAAGTAGCTATTGGCTGTGCTAAAAGTCGCTTGAATTCGCTAAATGATCATTCCATCCATTATCTTCCGCTTTATCCTATATTAGGGTCGCGGGGAGGTTCCCCATGCTCATTCAGGGGAGAACGTTTCCGGCGCTGGGCAGATACACCTAGGACAGGGCGCCAATCTATCACTGGGCACACACTCACTCTCACAGACACATACACACTCTATAAGGGGCAATTTGGAGAACTCAATTGACTTGATCCATGTTTTTGGACTGTGGGAGGAAACCCACGCGGACACGAGGAGAACATGGAAATCCCAGATGGGGATTCAAACCAGGAATCCCTTGTGCTGAGAGGCAAACGTGCTAACAACTAAGCCACCGTGCCGCCCTCGCTACAATCAGCTATTGAAAAAAAAAAAAAAAAAAAAAAAAATTAGCCAATCAACAATAAAATACCTCGGACGTTAAAACACGTTCTCTATCACTGTCATTATCCAGTTAACAATCAAAAACAGCATGAAGCGTGCTCTGCCGGTCTCATAGTGATACGTTGTACTGTTGCTTCGATTCACTTCAAAACTAAAGAACCTCAGGATGTTGTAGTGATTACTCTACTGTTGAGCTTCATCCTCATCAGTGTTTAGTTTCAGGTGGTGGATCATCACTGTGGTGCTCCGTGCAGGTCAATTTATTTTCGCAGAGCTCGCATGTTCCTCGTTCTTTATTTGTGTGCAGCGTGAAGTGCTCCCGCAGTTTTGATTTAAACTGAAGCTTTTTCTGCATTGGCTGTGTTTCATTTGTACGATTTATCAACTTGTGTTGCAGACTCCGCTTCGTTCTGTTCAACCCGCTATTTTTTTGCAGCGTTATTCAAGCGCCGCAGGTGACGTAAGCGGTTACGAAATTGCAAGTAACGCGGAAATAGTGCGACCCAACAAATCGATAATGAAAATTCGTTATCGATCTTTTTGATAATCAATTTTTCGATTCATTGTTGCAACCCTAGATATAATGTTGATTTAAATGTAATGATTATAATGCTGTATAGGCAGTGTTGGGCAAGCTACTTGTAAAATATGAGTTAAACTATTAGATAATTAATAATAAAGATTCACTAAACAAAAACTACCACCCATAGAAATATAGCAAGCCTAGTAACACAAATATGGCAAAACGTAACTTAACTGTTTAGAAGTGACTTCACGTACCAACCTGATGTCATATCAGTGCAAAATGACAGTCAGATCTACTGATTTAAAACATTTATTGAAGCCGAAGGTCTAATACACACAAAAAATGATCTATAAATAATTCAGTCTCACTCATTTATTAATAAAAACACGTATATGCTAATCTGATTTCACAGTGATGAAAACTATATGTAAGTTTAAAAAAAAAAACACTTTGATTAGAAATGGTGATATACTCTGATACTCTTAAACAGGTTAGTACCACCCTTGTAGGCGTTTCCCCTTGCATGTCAGCATGAGCTAAAATTCGTTACATGATGTTATTTTCACTAATTTCTAACACTTTAAGTCGGTGTATTTTGAATCTTCTTTTAAAGTGATCTCATATAAACCATAACAAGAAGTCTTATTTCAAATTTGAGGAGCCTTGTACAAAAAATGCTCAACCTTCAGATTGACCTCAGATTGATTTTGTTAATTTCCGGACCTTCTTATAGTGGCCCGGTTTGATTCCTGATCAGGGAAAGACAAAAGTTTTCCTTTGGATAAATAAAGTATTATATGTTGGATTTGATTGTTCAATGCCTGTTCATGGAGTTTTTTTTTGTAGCATTAGTGAAGTTAACCAGGAGTCAGTGCAATTTTAAAAAAACAGGACTAACTTTCTGGTTCCAGTCAAAATTGTAACTAACATCTTGAATATGTGTCTTTGAGGATTTCTGCAGGGGCTTCTCTTTCCAACTATAGCCAAGTGGAGACAGTAAATTTGCTCAGAGGTTTAGTTGTTTTTCCACGTGTATATGGTTTGCTTAAAAAGCAGCCTCATCCAAATCTTTTACTCTAATTGGAATCAGCTTATTAGAACACCTTTACAAACTGAGTTTATTTTTAAATGATAACACAATCTGATTGTGAGACATATGTTGGTTGCAGGACAGTGATGATGAGGAAGGCAATGGTGTTGCTGCTGCTGATGATGATGATGATGAAGATGATGAAGGAGATGAAGCTGTGTTCACGAAACTACAGTCTCCTATACACGAGGAGCAGAATGTGCCAGAAATGACGGAAGAGGAGCGAGAATTTCAGTTGGTAAGCTATTTGCTTTTTGCTCTTTTTAGATATAACTGAATAACTGTTCTCCTGTAAATTTGTTATTTCATGTAACAATGTTTAATTGTTTAATTACAAATGGTATTAGGATTATAAGTGGATATTTTTTTCCCTTCTAGTTTTGGAATTTTGTAATTAGTTTCAAACTAGAACCAGATATTTTTTTACCAAATTCTGCCTGGCCATTCTAATAAAGAATGTGCTAAGTGAGAGAGTGAGCTTATGTCCTAAGGGAAATGTTGGTATTGCATCAACAATTCATATAAATCTAAGGTAAAGATAAAACGCAAAATATTATTTTAAGATTACTTAATCTTTAAAACAGGTTATGCAAACATGAATTTCTCAATATTCCAAAATATAGTACACAGTATGTAATTTTGATCACAGTCTATGTTCATTAATGTTTGAGTAGCATGCTTCAAGAGTACTTACACTATTTTTATGTTTTTGCTGGTTCCATATTCTTCGGATGTGTGATAAGAATCCAAAGTGGGATTTGGGTTACAGTGGTGAAAAGTGAATTACACCCTAGTTTGATAATGGTATTGATATTGAAATATCAATGTTTTATATTTATATATATATATATATATATATATATATATATATATATATATATATATATCCTTCTCAAAAAAAATTGCATATGTGATAAAGTTAATTCTTTTCCGTAGTGTAATGACAAAAATTTTACTTTCATATATTTTAGATTCATTGCACACCGACTGAAATATTTCAAGTCTTTTATTTTTTTAATACTGATGATTTTGGCATACAGCTCATGAAAACCCCAAATTCATCATAAAATTTGCATATCATGAAAAGTTTCTCTAAACGAGCTATTAATCTAATCATCTGGATCAACAAATTAACTTTAAACACCTGCAAAAGATTCCTGAGGTTTTTGAAAACTCCCAGCCTGGTTCATGGGTAAGACTGCTGTCCAGAAGGCGATCATTGACACCCTCAAGCAAGAGGGTAAGACACAGAAAGAAATTTCTGAACTAATAGGCTGTTCCCAGAGTGCTGTATCAAGGCACCTCAGTGGGAAGTCTGTGAGAAGGAAAAAGTGTGGCAGAAAACGCTGCACAACAAGAAGAGGTGACCGGACCCTGAGAAAGATTGTGGAGAAGGGCTGATTCCAGACCTTGGGGGACCGGCGGAAGCAGTGGATTGAGTCTGTAGTAAACACATATAGAGCCACTGTGCACAGGCGTGTGCAGGAAATGAGCTACAGGTGCTGCATTCCCCAGGTCAAGCCACTTTTGAACCAGAGACAGCGGCAGAAGCGCCTGACCTGGGCTACAGAGAAGCAGCACTGGCAAATTTTGCATGTCATTCGGAAATCAAGGTGCCAGAGTCTGGAGGAAGACTGGGGAGAATGAAATGCCAAAATGTCTGAAGTCCAGTGTCAAGTACCCACAGTCAGTGATGGTCTGGGATGCCGTGTCAGCTGTTGGTGTTGGTACACTTTGTTTTATCAAGGGCAGGGTCAATGCATCTAGCTATCAGGAGATTTCGGAGCACTTCATGCTTCCATCTGCTGTAGAGCTTTATGGAGATGAAGAGTTTATTTTTCAGCACGACCTGGCACCTGCTCACAGTGCCAAAACTACTGGTTAATGATTTAGTGACCATGGTATTACTGTGCTCAATTGGCCTGCCAACTCTCCTGACCGGAACCCCATAGAGAATCTGTGGGATATTGTTGAGAGACACAAGACCCAACACTCTGGCTGAGCTTAAGGCCGCTATCGAAGCATCCTGGGCCTCCATAAAAACCTCAGCAGTGCCACAGGCTGATTGCCTCCATGCCACGCCGCATTGAAGCAGTTATTTCTGCAAAAGGATTCCCGACCAAGTATTGAGTGCATAACTGAACATAATAATTTGAAGGTTGAATTTTTTTGTATTAAAAACACTTTTCTTTTATTGGTCGGATGAAATATGCAGATTTTGTGTATTTTGGGTTTTCATGAGCTGTGTATATATATATATATATATATATATATATGTGATATTGATAATGATCAAGATATAACATTTATAATTAAACATAGTGCCATGTCCAATACCATGTTTACACTCCCTTAAACATTTATTATTCACATTTACATGAGCAGTCAATTGTATATAACTTTAACAGGGCATGTTTTTCTCTTACTTGATAGATGCTGTTAACCAAAACGCTTTTAACTGAAGTCCTGCTGGAGGTGACGAATGAAGAAATTGTGTGTGTGGCCATGGAGACCCATCGCAAAGCCAGCAAAGGTCTGAGTCTTCTCCTCTGTGTATTCAGCCGTGCCTTGTGAAATGTAGCGATGATGGAAAACAATGGTCGCTCACACATTCAGAATTATCCATGCACTGTTTGACTTTCAGACATGTTAATCCAAGGTATAGCTGAGCTAGTGTTAATATGTAACAACAGTCTTTTTTGTAAATTCATGTGAAGAAGGAGAAAACCAGAGAGACTGAGCAGAAACAAGACAAGAACTGTGTGACTAATGGACATATTTTTACAGAGACACACTGCGTTAGCACAAACTGGTTTTGCCCCCTTGTGCTTTGTGTGTGTGTGTGTGTGTGTGTTTTTGTTTAACCCTCTTCTTCTCTCCAATTTGTTTTCTTTTGTTTGGTTTTGTTCTTGCCCAAGGCAGCATTGTTTATAGTGCATTATCACTGTATCCTCCTTTGAGACAGAAATGGTGGCTGTTTGTGTTTTAACATATTGTTCCTGTTGTTGATGTGAATCAAAGCTCCTGCAAAACAGCTGGCACAGTCCAGTGCACTGGCTTCTCTCACCTCACTCGGTAAGTCCACACTTCATTACACTGGGTTGGGGGGTGGGGGCTTTATTAAAAAAAAAAAAAAAAAAAAAAAAAAAAAGGTCATTGTGTATTTGTTGTATTATATCATAATAAAATATTTATGTAAGAGCATGCTTCATTACAGATGACTACTTTCAAGATTTGAAGTGTGTGTGTGTATACACGAGTGCAGTGTGTGAAAGAAGTATTATAAACTGTTTTTATGCAAACTGTACACTTGTATACAAAACACAGGAGTACTTCAACAGTGAGAGGTGTAATGTGTAAGTGAATCATTTTAGTTAATGATTACTGAAAGCTTCAGCCGGGGAACCTTGATAATGATTGTTAAAACTGGACACTTGATTGTGAACAATTTTTTTTTTCCATTCACATCACCAAAACCTCTGTGCGTGTGTGCACAAAATGTTTTAACATGACAGAGTTTTAATAAGTTTTCATGTTTAATCCAAATTCACTAAAGCAATAAAACAGACCTGTTACTGTGTGGTCTTTGTGTCTCAGAAAGCATGACAGGATTGAAAATTTCTAGAATATTTGAGTTATTGAAAGATGCCATTATGGCCACAGGACTTGGAGCGTATGGATCAGATGAAAGTGAAGATGAGGAGCGCAGCGTGAGGGGTTCAGATTCGTCTGACACAGATGAAGAGGAGCTGCGGTACCGGATTCGCCAAAAACAGGATGCCTTTCGCCGTAAAGAGCAGGAAAAACAAGACCCAGAGGATCATCCCAACATGGGTAAGATACACAAACGCATGATCCATAATTCCTTAATGGTGCATAAATTTCACTAATCACAAAAGTTTATTTGTTATATTCTTTTGGATTGCTTTCTGACAGTCAATATGTCAATCAAAGACCTGTCAGTGGTCTGACAATCAAGTTCTATTCACATATTTTTTATTTTTAATTAATTTATTTTGAAAGAAATTTTATGGTTGATTCTTTTTATTGAATAGTTATAGAAAATTAGTCAGAGGTTGTGGTTGGATTCGAATTTTTGTGTGTATTCGTTCGGTACACCCACATGTTTTCTCTCTTAATAATTAAATCTGCTCTATGTTATCAGCTTTAATTACCTCACACTCACACACACACACACACACATTCTACTGGACAAAAGTTTTAAAACATTATAATCAATTTGCATGACACCTGAATCTGGAGTGTATTCCTTATCATTCCTTAAGAAGCCACGTCTTGTAGAAATAACCTCTAAACTCAATGAAGTAAGTTTTATTACAGTGGAATTCAGACATTGTTTTAGAGAGAGAGCTGCACTTACAGATTGCTTTATTTTTACCCTTCTTGTTATCCAAATCAAGCTCATAAGATATTAGACCTGGAGGTCTTTGGGCACACACTCACTCACACAAACACACTCTATATGGGGCAATTTGGAGAACTCAATTGACTTGATCCATGTTTTTGGACTGTGGGAGGAAACCGGAGAACCCAGAGGAAACCCACACAGACACGGGGAGAACATGGAAACTCCACCCAGATGGGGATTCGAACCGGGAATCCCTAGTGCTGAGAGGTGAACGTGCTAACCACTAAGCCACCGTGCCGCATATAGCATATTTTATTTTCTTTATTTTGATTAGTCAGTCCATTAGATCTTTTGTTTGTTTTTGTTTTGTTTAATATTCAATGCAAGCAAACTGATATAAACTGATACTGATATTAAGTTATATTTCAGTTAGCTTTTAGACTAGCTTTTTAGCTTTTCTCTATGGTGTTCAATCTACCTATGGATACAGTAGGTAATAAATCTCTCAATTATTATTATATTAATATCACTGTTCCCTATAGGTAAGTGGGGAAGTGGCACACCTTAGACTGTAATGGTACATCTTATACCATAGTACAAATTCATGTAAAATTACTGTTTCAGTCTAGAGATTACTGTACCATCTGTAGAATGCCACATTTTGTATCTGTGGATTTGTACACAATGAGCTCCATGTTAATATGCAGGTGTGTTCCTCTTTGCAGAGCCATCAGGGGGGGATAACAGGGAAAAAGAACAAATAAAGCATGAGGAGCAGTCAGAGCCCAAACTCTTACAGGAAGTAAAAGACAGAGAAGTAGAGACAGGTCAGAAATTTGAAGCCAGCGAAGCCAAGCATGCAGGGTCACGGCGCAGCCGCACCTCCTCCTCCAGCTCGCATTCATCCTCTTCAACATCCTCTTCTTCCTCCTCCACCTCATCGTCTTCTTCGCGTTCATCCTCTCCGCACAGAAAACGAAGGCGCAGTCGCTCTGCCTCACGTGGAAATCGCAGGCGTAGCCGCAGCCGGAGTTCCCACAGTAGGAGTTCTCGCAGGAATCATTCAGAGCGTCAGGAGAGGAGACAGAGCAGCCGAGAACGCGGTTCCGCTCGCTACAGAAAGCGCAGTCGCAGTCGAGACAGACGCCAGAGTCGTAGCCACAGTCGACGAAAGAGGACACGCAGCCGAGACCGTGAGAGGAGGAAGGAGCGAAGCCAGAGTCGTGAGCGAGAAAAAAAGAAACGAGAGAAGGAACAGGAGAAGAGAAAGGACAAGCAGAAAACCAGAGAGAGAGAGAGGGAGAAAGAAAAGGAAAGAGAAAGGGAGAGAGAGAGGGAAAGACAGCGAGACCGAGAGAGAGACAGGGACACTAGCTTAAGCAAAGAGGAGGAAAGTAGATCGAAGAAGAAGCAGCGAGAATGTGAGACAGTTTCCCGACAGGATAGCAGATCAAGCAAAAAGAGTTCATCTAAAAGGAAGTCCTCAGACTCTGACTTCAGCCACTCCCCGTCACCTGAGGTTAGCAAAGGCAAGAAACTTAAAAAAAACAAACGTAGTCGTTCACGTTCAACGGAAAAATTTCACAAGTCTGGTAAGAAGGCAAGCCGCAAACACAAGTCTAAATCGCGATCAAGGTAGTATCCAGTTTTATCTTTTTAGTTTTCTCTTTGTCTTCATTAACGTTTATTAAATTTAGTATTTTGTGTTTTTGTTTTTTTTTGTTTTTTTTTAACTTGTTTTTCAGTCTAATGTGTTTCTCAGTCTTTTTCCCGGAGGCCCATTGCACTTGTACGTTTTAGTGCTTTGTTTGCTTTGGCATACCCAAACCCTTTGGCGAACTTTAACTCCATTATGAGCTGTTCTTTAGATGTTTGCTAGCAGTTAAAACACAATTAATTGCAGGGCTGTGGGACCTTTAGGATCAGAATTGAGAAACACTGATTTAAGCCTGAAGATGCATTTTGTAAATCATTTTCATGTAGCATGCAGAACAATGGTAATGACACAAGAATTAATCCACTGCTCTCAGTTTGACTGCTGTTTGTCCAATTAGTCTAGATTCTACAGCTGTCAAAGGTGTAGTTGTGTAAGTGTACATGTGATCACTCTAAAAATTCTTCTGTGTCTGTATTTTTTCCACACAGGTCAAACTCTCTGAGTCGCCGCAGGCGCTGAAGCTTCCTCTGTTATTTTAAATTCCATGAGTTTATGAGCATGCCTTATGGAGGCAGCATTGTAGGTGAACTCTCCACTCAATCCCTCTCTGTAAATATGTGATATTTTTAAGCTATGTCTGTGATACAGGATCTTTAGAACAGTAGGGGTTTTTGACTTTGTGTTACGAATGATTTAACCATAGGTAGTTAAAAGGATCTGGAACCTGTATTGTTTTAAAAGTTTCAGAAAGGAAAAAGAGTCAATTTAATGTAAAGTGTTGAATAAAACAATGTTTTTTTTTCTCTCCAGCCTGAGCTTCATCATTCTGGTGTGTTGGTAATGTCGTGGGCGAGATTTGGAGTTCTAGTAATTAATTTTAGAGGAGCTTCCCACTTTTAAAGGCTATGTCTACACAAATCTTTTTTTTCTAAACTTTCCATTCACGATGCATTAATGCTTGAAATTTATGCAAAGTATGAATTTTCAAAAAGGTTAGAGGACATTTTCTAAAAATGTGATAAAACTGCATTACAAAAAAAGGTGGGCCGCAAATAAAAGCTTTGAGGAGTTTGCTTTCCTTTTTCTTTTTTTTGACCAGGAAAAGTACACCTGGATGTCGATCTACATTTTACACTTTAATTTTTATGTTGGAACAAGTGGGTTTTTACTGGATACAGCTGGGGAATAAAGACATTGTGTTAATACAGTATGTAAAATGAAGTAAAGGTTGTAGCAGATGTCAGAATGCATTGCACATACTTGTAATATATGAAAACAGTTTATTGAACAAAGTCAATAATTCTAGTTAAGTTTATTCAGCTTTTAAAATATCCTGTCACTACAGGCCTTTTTGGTGCTAGGTGGCTAAGTTTCCCTTCAATGATGTTTTGTTCATTTTTAATATGACATTCTGATTGAATTCAGGTCTGTCAAATTATATCAAGTCATGTGTTTGCAATTTGTGCACAAGAAGGCCAAGCTTTGACCTGCTGAAATGAATATAGTATTTGGGGTGCTTGTCTCCAAAAATACAAGTATTCACACCATTGCCTCATTGGTAGGTTCAACTCCATGCTAACTGGTGCAATTACAGGTGCCTTTTTGCCGTTTTTGTTGACAATGTGGATGGGTTTTTTTTATTTTTTTTTTTTGTACGTAGAATTTAACGTCAGTTTTTCTCCAAAATGAATGTGGACCAGAGCATCCAACCAGAAAATGTGTCCACTGTCTTCTGCTCCTATCACTTTTCAAGGCCCCTTTACCCTAATTGCTCCAGGGATGCTGTGTGGCCAATGCTGTGCTCACTTTCTAAGTTGCTTTTGGGTAGCATCTCATAAATCACCAAATGTTATCAATTAGGTTAATCAAATGATTGGACACTTAGAACTATTGTTAAACTAATACTGAGAAAACAATATTTGTAGCTCTATCTGTCATATCGTATCAGTTGTATAATGTTCTGATCTATCCAGCCGCAGTCCTGTTAACAAAAGACATAACCCCTGCTTTTTCTGTTTAAGTAGGTGCTTGGGTTCCCATGCATTCTTTTTCCCGGTGGTGGTTTGGAAGGGGGGGGAGCGCACACACACAAACACACTCTATATGGGGCAATTTTGTGAATTCATTTGACTTGATCCGACTGTGGGAGGAACCCGGAGGAAATCCACATGGACACGGGGAGAACATGGAAACCACCCAGATTGGGATTTGAACATAACCACTAAGCCACCGTGCCTGATTCCACCACATTGCACTGCTAATTCTCACTCTGTATTGTTCAGCAATGCTAAATGGTGGAACGATCTTCCAAACTCTGTCCGTAAGGCAATCACTTAGCATTCATTCATTCATTATCTCCCGCTTTATCCTCTATTAGGGTCGTGGTGGTGTTCCCCATGCCCATCCAGAGGAGAACGTCTCGGGCACCGGGCAGATAGACCCAGGACAGGGCGCCAACCTATCGCTGGGCACACACTCTACATGGGGCAATTTGGAGAACTCAATTGACTTGATCCATGTTTTTGGACTGTGGGAGGAAAGCGGAGAACCCGGAGGAAACCCACACGGACACAGTAGTTTTTTTCCGTAACTACTTGTGTTCTCTCATTTGTAAGTCGCTTTGGATAAATGCTAAATGACTAAATTTATGAGTGTGTGCCCAGCGATAGATTGGCGCCCTGTCCTGGGTGTATCTGCCCAGCGCCTGAGATGTTCTCCCCTGGATGGGCATGGGGAACCCCCCACGACCCTAATAGAGGATAAAGCGGGAAGATAATAAATGGATGGAATTTGCCCCATATAGACTGTGTGTGTGTGATATATTTCGTCCTGGGTGTATCTGCCCAGCACCTGAAATATTTTCTCCTGGATGGGCATATGGAACCACCGTGACTCTAGTAGAGGATCAAGCAGATTAATGAATGAATGAGTGTGTAAAGAAGACTTTCATTCTGTCCACACCTCTGCGCTGTAGGTTTCGCAGAATTCCAGTACAGTCACAGAAGCAGAGGAGTTTGGCCGGAACACTAAATCAGATTGTAGTTTCTGGCCGGTGGAAATGTGTGGCGAACCCACGCGGTGACATTGGATTAGCTTTGCGTCAGTTTAAATAAAGATGCAGTTATGATTTTTAATAAACTGTGCACCCGCTTATTTCTGCATCAGCACAGATTAAAGTGTTCAGCACAAAGTTTTAGAAACCGCTTCAGTGCACAAAACAACTGGAGAAGAGGCGCGCAGTGTACAGGCACAGGAACAACTGAGTAAGAGGACTGCAGTTATTAACCTGTTTTTAATGTTGCTTCATATTCTCCACTCATCTAAAATCCAGCTGGAAAAATTGGATTTTATACTTGTACAATTAAAATCTGTTTGTGGACATAGTGTGTCAGTTTTTATCTGTTCAGAACCCCAATAGTAGCACCACAGAGCAGGTATTATTTGGTTGGGGCATTATTCTCATTCCAGCAGAGTCACTGAGGTGTTTAAATGTATACCCCAATATGTATACACACACACACACATATATATGGCAGATGTTAAATAAATGCTGTAAACTAAGAATGCTTTCAAAAATGGAAGCGTTAATAGTTTTTCATCAATTAACAAAATGTGGTGAATTAACAGAAGTGAATTTTAAATCAAATCACTATTTGGTGTGACCATCCTTTGCCTTCAAAACAGCAATTGTTCGGTAAATTTGTTTGGTGTTATGCCAGTCATGATCATATTGCTGAGTGTATTTAATAAAATGCGTTTTTTTATGTACAAAGTCATGCTTTTGTAACTCAGAATAAAGCCTGGATTTACCTGTTATAATTGACATGAAGTTTCTGGAAGAATATGTCATCATGATGGCGACATATATCTTTTTTAAAATACCAATATAAGCTTTTTTTTAGCAATGTATTATTGTTATTATTATTATTGTTGTTGTTGTTTTTTCATGTTCATAACCCATTTAGAGATTTCACTGTGCTGTTTTTTTCCACAGTGTTCTGGTGAGCAGCGTTCGTCTTCTCTCTTATGCCACTTTGGATCCAGATGAAGTCAGAAAGTTCCAGGTTTTGGCAAATAAATGGTGGGATGTTCAGGGAGAGTTCCGAGCACTGCATGCGTTAAACGATCTTCGAGTGCCCTTCATTCGGTCAGTATGCTAAGCTTATTAAAAATCATGGTACCAAATTTATGGTGCTTTTCTTACTTATGTTGCAACAGCACAATCTACAGCCTCCTTTGCACAAAATATTTAATTTTATAATAAAAAATTCTTGTTTGTGCAGAATAGTTAGCACATGGCTGTTGCTGTGTTACTTTGACAGCCAAAGAAAAAAACATGGTAAATTAGTTAATTTCAATTGCTATATGAACATATTCTCCCTGAGCATTTTCTTAGCTGTACTGTACTAGGATTATAGAATTAATGTATAGAAGAGAATTTAATATTGTTATTTTGTTTGGAATTTCTAGTAAATTTTAGTCTTTTGTGTAAAACGAAATCCATATCAACAGTAAGAGTACACAAATTAATTTCTCTGGCACCAACAGTTATGCCACAAAATATTTTTTTTCCCCATTCTGATGGCTGATATAAACATTACTTGAAACAGCTGGCATGATGTTATACAATGCTTTGCATTTGTACAAGTAAATAAGCGCATTAATGAGGAGAAGTAAATTAAAATTAAATGATTCCTTATGCTCTTCAGTTACAATATTACATATTTTTATTCTTTTGTTTGTTAGATATACAAGATTTGGCAAATATTTAGACATTTAAAATAATTTTTTTAAAATAATTTTTCTTGTCAATAAGTGCTTATTTCCTTTTTTTGGTTTGCCAGTGATAATCTCTTAAATGTGCATGGTGTACATCAGATTGGCCAACCGCTTGCAGGACTTAAAATTCTGGATGTGGGATGTGGAGGAGGCCTGCTCGCAGAGGCATGTAAACTCACCGCCTCATCTTCCAGAGGTATTTACACCTATATATTAGGCAGATGAATATTTATCCTTCTACCTGTTGTTTTTCACAGCCTTTGGGGCGGATTGGTGCAGATGTGTTGGGTATTGACCCAGTGGAAGTGAGCGTGCGGACAGCAGAGTTGCATTCGTCACTGGATCCGGACCTTAGGGAACGAGTAAGATATCATGCTTCTACAGTAGAGATGCTGACTGAGAGAGAGTATAAAGAAGAGGGTGAAAATGATGGAGAAGGAAAGGAAGGATCATATGATGCAATCGTGGCTTCTGAAGTGCTTGAACACCTTGCAGATGTTGACACCTTCATCCACTGCTGCTACCACTTACTAAAGGTATAAAACACAGATAAACAAATAAAATAAACACAAAAATAAGAATTTAGGACATTTTCCACAATTATTTTATATTCCAACAGAGTGATATTATAAACATAATAGCACATCTGTATATGTCCTATATTTCATGTACCAACAACAATAAAAGTCATTTTTTTCTAAAACCAAAGCTGGGACCCTTCCCAAATGTATTACAATAGCTGGACTGAAAATACAAATATTTTACTAATATATAGTAGCACTTCAGAATTTTTGTTGACATTGTAATAAATCCAGAAAGCAATAAAAAAAAAGCAAAGCAACTACATTGTAACGATGTAACGTTTTTTAGTATCTGAAATATGGAAAGGATTATGTGAGATTATACACAAAATTATTTCTGTGTAACAAACTTTCAATTTAGACAGATGCTCATTTATTTATTCATACTGTACAGCTAGATAAATATTTAGGTCTTACTTTTGACATTGACTGCTTTATGGCTGCTCTATTTGTAAATGCCAGAAACGGATATAAACGCACAGTAATAATTTTCACAATGTTAATATTTATATATATATATACTGGTTGTACAAATTCACTTTTGAAATATTTTAAAGCTCTTTTCTAATGAATAATTATTGAATACATTTGCTTATGAATATTCTTTTGTATGTTTTTGGGTTAGCCTGGTGGTTCTCTGTTTCTTACCACTATAAACCGGACTCAGCTTTCATATGTGCTTGGGATTGTGATGGCTGAACAAGTGCTGCGTATGGTGCCGAATGGAACGCATGAATGGAACAAGTTCATCACTCCTGTAGAACTGGAGACCATGTTGGAATCTTGTAAGATTTGTCAGTCATTTAGTCATATATGACTTATATTATAGTAGTTCTATTACTATTACTGTATTACTATTATTGTACCCCTGAAGTTCTGTAAAACTTTTCCATGGTTAATAGCCATGTTTTTATCTGTAAGTCATTGTCGCTTCCTGCACTTTCAGATTACTTGGGTATAATATGTATCTGTCTCATCAGTTTGCTTCCTGGTTGCATACAGTTGATTAAACATAGATGCTGCTTTCAGAATTTGTTAGTCTACAATAGCCTTTTTATGGTCTATTCCTGCTTGTCAGCTGCCAATTTTACTTCATTGTTTTGGATTTAAAAAAAAGTATACAGGAAGAAATGTTATAAAACCTGTGTAACAATAGGGTTACAGATTTATGCATAAGGTCCAGCCCATTCAATTTTATTCTATCTTTCTCAACCATCCACTACAGTGCAAGATCCTCACCAAAGTTATCAGTTTTTTTGTGCTCTCTCTTTAATTAATTAATCTCTTTGAGCAATTGATTTCTGAATATATGTATGCATAAAGTGCTTTAAGTATTTAAAGCAGTTGTAGGCTTGTCATTAAGGAACCAGCCTATTCTTGGTCCCAACAGTTCGTTTATTGGTCCCAACAAGCAGAAGCAGGCTGAAGTGCCCCTGGGCAAGGCACCTAACCTCAATTGCTCTCAATGTACAGGGCTACCCACCGCTCCGGGCACGTGTTCTCACTTTACTCAGTATGTGTATATGTGTGTGTTACTGCATGGATGGGTTAAATGTGGAGGATAAATTCCTCTGTGTGTAAGTACAGCAGGCAAAATGGATCACTTGAATACATGATCACAAATCTTAATGTACTGAGAAAAGTATGTCATTGTTTTGTTTTGTAGTGTATAATCAGATTTCCAGAAAAAACAGTGATTTTCTATGAACACCATATTCCCGAGCAAACTCAGCATAAATCAGGACTGAGAAAGTTGAAGAAAAAATAATTAAAGCATCAATTACTAAAGAAACATAATGTTTCATGTATTTATGAATGATTCAAAGCTAGAAATGTACTCTTACTAATTTCAATCTCTCTCTGTCAAATCCCCCCCCTCTCTTCTTTTGAACTTACAGCTGGCTTTAGTGTGCAGTCTATACGTGGGATGTTTTATAACCCTTTGTCTGGATGTTGGCGATGGCAGGAGAGTACATCTGTGAATTACGCCCTGCATGCCTTCAGACATAAGCAGGAGCAGCCGGAGTGATATATGTACACACACACAGACACAAAACTGTCAATTCATACACCTAAGATTATATATTACAAATTAACATTATGCATTTAATTCACTAAACAACACATTATTAGTAAGTGAAATTAAAAACTGAATTTACTCGCTCCTGTGAATTTACTTTTTTCTGCTCTAAACAGTTTGAAGAAAATATAATGAATACAGTATACATGTAGGCCTGGGCACTTTATTCAGTTAATTATATTACTCGGAGTTAATTAATTCTGGATGATGTTTAAAAAAGATTTGCAATAAAGAAATGAAAGCATCCTAAGTTGTCATGTAGATTGTACTAATGGCAATTTTGTGCAATTGAAAAAGTAATGTATGCTGTCTACACTTCTGAGTCTTGCCGATGTTCTGACTGAATCGGTTTCTCATCAGGTTTATGTGACCCATGGCCACATGGGTGAGTGCCAGTAAGTTTCATAATAATATTTTTGGAGCATTTATAGATTGAATTTAGATTTGAGATGCAGCATTGACACGATTCTTTTTGTTAACTATTTAAGGTACAAATACTGATCATATTTGAGCCATTAAAATATTGTTTTTGGAATGTCACTAGTGTTTTAAATGTTTGGTCATGGTACACTAATGTTTATTTACTGAGATAAATGGTTTTCAACTATGTGGTATGGTATATTTTTATAGTGTCAGAAACCACATTATCAAGAATACATTATTACAAATGAAAATAATAAAAACTGTTGTTCATTGTTCTGTGGATATGGCATGTTGTCTCCATGCATACATCATTTAATAACTTTGTTTACCTAATGGATATCTCACCAAGAACAGAGTTAAAAATGTACTGGCTAAATACCTTTACTATTGTGACGTCTGTCACACTATTGTGACCTCAGACTAAACTTCATACAATAACAAGCAATGTTTTACCAAAAGACACAAACACTGAGTAGGGCTTTAACATTGTTCGTTCACAACACAAACAGAGCTGTGCGGATCACTATTGGACCCAATGGGACGCCATGCATCATTGGAGTTGCATTGCACTTAACACCATAATCACACGAGGGCGCTCATACACCACATAATATTTTTTTGTATAAAATAATATTAATAACAACAATAAAAATGCATCTATTGATAAAACAATATTATCAACAGCAACAAAAAATGAGGCTAAAAAGTCATTACCTGTTAGTACCCCATTTCATCGAATGATTATTGTTATTATTACTATTATTGTATCAATTTTTTTTTCTTCCCTTTTTCTTTTAATTATTATTATTTTTTTTTCCTTCAATCTAACAGTTTTTGAGCCAAAATCACCCAGCTTTACTGGATGGCAGAACCTACACCAATCCAAGATGCTTGTGCTTTTTAAAGCAATTAGATGGCCTGTTAATAATAAAAAATAATAACTATTATTATAATCCATCCATTCATTATCTTCTGCTTTATCCTCTACTAGGGTTGTGGGGGGGTTTCCCATGCCCATCCAGGGGAGAAAGTTTTGTGCACTGGGCAGATACACCCAGGACAGGGCGCCAATCTATCACTGGGCACACTTACTCACACAGTCACACACAAACACACTCTATAGGGGGCAATTTGGAGAATTCAGTTGACCTTGATCCATGTTTTTGGACTGTGGGGGGAAACCGGAGAACGGACACGGGGAGAACATGAAAACTCCATTCAGATTATGATTCGAACTGTGAATCCCCAGCACTGAGAGGCGAACACCACTAAGCCACAATGCCGCCCATTAATAATAATAATAATAATAATAATTATTATTATTATTATTATTTATTAATAATTATAGTTATTAAAAGTGCACCAAAAGTAATATGTATTTGCTGGATAATTATACTGCACTGTATTAGCAGTTACTATTGTCATGAATAAGCTGTTAAAAGTTAACAATACTGTATCTTACAGATGTAAGAACACCACTTATATTTTTGTAAACATTTTATTATTTCTTTTCATTGGATAACACTGAAGTGTTCAGTATACAGCTTGTGTAAAGTTGCTCTGGAAGACACACAATAGAATGCCCTTAGACATGGAAGAAGAAGAGAGCCATGGAAGGAAGGTCTTTCTAAAAGACACGCTAATGGAGTAGCATCACTTTCCTGGGGTTGTTGTTCTGTCATGCCACACCTCTGGTAAGTAGTGCGAAGAAAAGGAATAAAAAAAATGTAAAAATATAGATGTGTTTAATGAACTCATGACCTTAAACTCAAAAAGGCCTTTACTGCTAATGGCATGGGGTTTATTTCAGGAAACCTATGGAATGTTGAAATAATGTTGGTAAAAATATTGGTGTAAAATATAAGCTGGTTAAATGTATGCAATGGCTATGCAGTGTATCTGCACATATCAGGTAGCTGTTAGTATCTGTAAGTAAATAAACTTTACATACAATAAATTACATTGCAAACGAGCAAAATCAATTTGGGGATATATAAAAAAATCCTATTTTCAAAGTATTGCCAAAAATATTTATCCTTAATCATCCAACTTGCAGAATTTTGTCAGAGCCGTACATGCTTTTTTCAACTCTGTTGACTATTTGCCACAAAACAGTTGATAGTTCTGTGATCACACTACAATATCTTAGTGATTTCAACAGTGATGTATCCTTCTGAAAGACCTTTTACAATGTTTGACTTTTCAGAGTCAGTGAAATCTCTTTTTTGGCCCATTTTGCCTTAGGAAATGAGGCTGCATAATAATTGCACACCTTGATATAGGTTGTTTATCCTCTACTTCATTACACAAATAAACATCACCTGATATACTTGAATCCAATAGGCATTCAAGTTTATACTTGAATGGAGTTGGAAAATATGCATATAAATAATATGGTCCAAATACTCACTTGTCTAATAATTGTGCACACAGTGTACACAGTTACACTTTGCCACACAGTTATATATTGTGCCTATTTCTGGAAATATTTGTGACAAGTTTGACTTTTATCCTTCCAGGGTGATTACAGTCTTCTTAGCTTATTGACATAAGATTGTGTGTTTTACAGACAGGACAGAGCCAAGAACGGAGTGGAATGACAAAAGTGCTTAGTTCCTCCTGAGTAATAGCAGGATGTACTTTATCTCAATTCTCATGCACCTTTCTGCCCTTCTGATTCAGAGTTATACCCTAATGCCACTATTATCTGGCCCGAAAACAATTGTTCACCACTCCGAAGGGAAATTTACCAGCTTTATCCGTCTCTTCTCATTTCTCCCAAAGTCGAGGCGTGATTAGAGAGCTGCTTTGACCTCCCCAGTGCAACACTGGATTAATTCTGCACCACTCCAGCCCCAAAAGATTGTTTTATGTTAATTTCTATTATGTTCCTCAGTTTACAGGGTTAGACTGACACGCTCAGCAAACATGTGGCGTCACACTCGATCGGCTCTGCCTAATTAAAATCACAGAAACAAAAGCATAAGAATGGTGTAAGCTGGGTGATCTCCGTTTTGGTAGGGTTAAAGTGTGTGTGTGTGTGTGTGTGTGTGTGTGTGTGTGTGTGTGTGTGTGTGTGTGTGTGTGTGTGTGTGTGTGTGTGTGTGTGTGTGTGTGTTGGATCATATCTGTGTAGTGCCATCTGTCTTACATCATATCCATAGTGGATTTGTATGTGACTTGATTATTCATTCTTACCCCCCCCCACCCCCCGACACACACACTCATGCATAGGAATAAAATGTGGTGGAAGAGAGTAAAAATACATTTCATAAATTACAAACACCTAAACTAAAATTTGGACAATAATGATTAGACACTAATGATCTAAAAGCACTTCTGTGAATGGGATATTCATAATATTTGTAGTTTGAACTATTTAATTCTACAAGTTGTTTTTAAAATTTGTGGGAAAGGGGGGTCAAATGGCAATCTAAGTCCTCTATGGGATTTTTGAAAGCTATGAAACTATGGACAATGAAGTTAGGATAAGTACTCATACCAAAAATGCAAAAAATATTTTACTTTTATATATTTTATTTCTTGTCAGACATTTGGCTTTGATGAGGTATGTTCAAACATCTATGGTGCTTTTGATAAGCATTTTATAACCAAGAAGGTTATGTATTTCATTACTAGCAAACTACTTATATAGTATGAGGTGATTATAAGATTTATTATTACCTCTAGCCTCTGTGATTCTCTAAACCTGAAGCTCGTTCACCTCTCAGCGATAGGTATTCCAGGTTGGATTCCAAATCTGGTTAGAGTTTCTCTGGATGGACATAATTCCTCCCCCCCCCCCCCCCCGACCCTAGTAAAGGATTTAACTAAATAAAATGAATTAACACTCTTTTTGTCTATTTTAAGTTGCTTCATGTTTCACATAGCTCTGCCAATTTATCTCCTGTTACTGGTCATGTTTTGCATTTAAATGGATTTATGAATGATTTGCAACATATAAAGCCCTATATGGCTCTGTTAAGCTTTATTACATGAAAGACTGTAAGTCCTTTGTATATCCTACATTACTAAACATTACTTTTTTATGTTCATTCATTTATTTATTAATTATTATTTTCTGCTGGGCAGATTCACCCAGGACAGGGTGCCTATCGCTGGGCTCACTCACTTACACACAAATGCTTTTTAAATTTGCCTTAAATCCATGTTTTTGGACTATGGGAGGAAAGCAGAGAATCCGTAAGAAACCCACGCGGACACAGGGAGAACATGAAAACTCCAACAAGATTCGAACCTGGAATCCCCAGCTCTGAGAGGCGAACGTGCTAACCACAAAGCACCATGCCGCCCTTACTACTTATTACTTTAAGTACTACTTAATACTATAAATACTTTTTTTCAGTTTCGCTAAAGCATTTCTCAGTGCACATAAAAAAAGCAATGGAAACCCAGGGAACATGTCACATTTCTGCAGATAATGCAATGCAGACAAATGTAACGAGGCAAATTGAATACTGCCAGTTTTGCTACAACAATGTTTTTGAACTCAGAGCCACAGAAAACACTTTGTCTACCCACCATAAATAGTAGTTTAAACAAATATATTTCAAAGGAGAAATGTGCTAAAGATTTTATGCAGATGACCTAAGCATTTCGGTCTGTAAAAAGCAGTCACTGGCAGATTAATAAATCAGTTATTTCCTTACATTTTTTTAATAGAGGATGGCATTGTTTCTGAGCATTAATACATTCACAAAACCACAAGGTATTCATTTATTAACTTTACGATTTTTGCATTTTTTTTTTGCAAATCATGGTCATAGTCTCATAGCGGTCTCACTTCATATAATTACTGGCTCTGTAGTCCTCGACACAATCTTGAGTTGAAATTTTTCACTGGCAAATCCTAAAGTATTATGTAAATTTCCTGCAATCAAAGCCTCTGGGAGCACATGATGTTCGTCAGTCTGATTAAATATCTGTTGTTGCCTGAATGAACGGTTTCGCTGCAGGAAAGCAGAGTCCCAGAAGGAAAGCTAGCGGCTAAGTCACGCTACTGTCAGCATGGCTCATCACGCTCTTAATCACTGATTGTTTAGTATGGTTTAATGAGAATCAGCAGGCGTTTAAGGTGAATGTGAATTATCTAATCTGCTGGTCCATCACTGGAGAGGAAAATGTTATTGGTTCATCAGTAATCATCATTTTGAACGTTGAAGGGAAACAGTTGCCTCAGGCACTGACTTTGACTGACAAACCACATTTAGAGCTTATCATGATCGTGTTTAATTTAGGCGCTTTGGGTTTAAGACTTCCTGTGAAGTCTAAAATACCAGTTAATAAACAAAAAAGAAAAGGAAAAGTCTGATAGAAGTTATATTTGGTAGTTTGAGGAAGCTGATAGCAAAAACTTTTAAACTGATTTTATACTTTCAAATTAAAAATACTGGTGGCACGTTGGCATATTGGTTCACACATTCACCTCTCAGCACTGGAGATTCCCAGTTCGAATCCCGTTTCTGCGTGGGTTTCCTCCGTCCTCTCTGGTTTCCTCCCACAGTCCAAAAACAAATTAATTTTCAATATATTTTCAAATAAATTGAATCCTCTAAGGGCGGCACGGTGGCTTATAAACGGCAATAAACCTTAGTTCAATCCTGAAATATTACTGTGTCCATCAGTTATTAGATATATCAAACTGAAATGGCTGTTGTAAACACTTAAATATTTAGAACTAAAAATGATTAGGATTAATAGGGGTGCCCAAACTTTTGCATATGACTGTAAAGGTATTACAACATTAGGAAAGATCCTTTGCTGTTTTCCAGGCTGCATTCTGTGACATAATCAATTATACCTCTACGCTTAGAGTCAGAGTTTATTCTGCAACTAAGAAAGGTTTACTGTGTTAATGGGATCTAGTAACTTGAGTTTATAAACTACAGAATTTAGTTTGCCGTATTTTGTCTTCTGGTGCATATCTTCATTTTCTTATTTTGCTACTCAATAAAGCCTCACAAAAGCTCTGTTCAGCCACAGACATTCTTTCTTCTTTTATCTCCGTTGGTGGCACACTTATCCATATCTTTTCTACTTCTTGTCTCAGCTTTCAGAACAAGCTATTCATTTTCAGGACCTCCTACTTTGAATAAATGAGTTATGAGAGACTCAAAACTGTAGAAAATACAGTACCCTGTGGAATGTTACATTTCTTTTTTATTTCTGAGCAGGTGGTTTATAAGGAATGAGAGGCAAAGTGGGCAGATCGTTTTTACTGATTAACCATTCATGATAATCATGCCAGGCTGGTGAGCTACTTGGCTTGCCATTTTTTAAAAAAATCTGAAAAAAGACAATTCAATAGCTAGAACTCAACTCTGTGTCAGACTTCTGAGCATTTTATTAGTATGCATTCAAAGCTAGTTGTTACTCAAGGTGCCATCAAAAGTAGCTGCGTGCTGGAGCTCTATTAACAATAAGTGAAATCTACAATGAGTGAAATTTTATGATAGAAATGGGACCTCCACAACTATGTTAGACCTCAGCACTTAAATAATGACAAATACATTTTTCATAGCCTGATTTATTGTTTGATTTTGTACTCAATGTTAAATATTAAATTTTTTAGGTTATGTAAATGTTTTATAGATACAGTCATGGGAACACACATTAAGTACATCATCTTTGAATTATATGACTTTACATATTAGGGCATAATAAAAAAAATGTATCTATAGATCTTGACATTAAGTAAATACAACCCCAGATCGCGGGATGACCTCGATCGGGAAGGACAGCACAAGTAAACACAAAATGCAATTTGTAAATGAAGGTGTTTATTATTAAAGGAGAAAAAAAATCCAAACCATCATGGCCCTGTGTGAAAAAGTGATTGCCCCCTTGTTAAAACATACTATAACTGTGGTTTTTAACACCTGAGTTCAATTTCTCTAGCCACACCCAGGCCTGATTATTGCCACACCTGTTCTCAATCAAGACATCACTTAAATAGGAGCTGCCTGACACAGTAAAGTCCACCAAAAGATCCTTAAAAGCTACACATCATGCCGAGATCCAAAGAAATTCAGGAACAATTGAGAAATAAAGTAATTGAGATCTATCAGTCTGGAAAGGGTTATAAAGCCATTTCCAAAGCTTTGGGAATCCAGCGAACCACAGTGAGGGCCATTATCCACAAATGGCGAAGACATGGAACAATGGTGAACCTTCCCAGGAGTGGCCGGCCACCCAAAATTACCCCAAGAGCGCAGCGACGACTCATCCAAGAGGTCACAAAAGACCCCACAACAACGTCCAAAGAACTGCAGGCCTCACTTGCCTCAGTTAAGGTCAGCGTTCATGCCTCCACCATCAGAAAAAGACTGGACAAAAATGGCCTGCATGGCAGAGTTCCAAGAAGAAAACCACTGCTGAGCAAAAAGAACATTAAAGCTCGTCTCAATTTTTCCAAAACACATCTTGATGATCCCCAACACTTTTGTGAAAACATTCTGTGGACCGATGAGACAAAAGTGGAACTCTTTTGAAGGTGTATGTCCCATTACATCTGACGTAAAAGGAACACTGCATTTCAGAAAAAGAACATTATACCAACAGTAAAATATGGTGGTGGTAGTGTGATGGTCTGGGGCTGTTTTGCTGCGGCAGGACCTGGAAGACTTGCTGTGATAAATGGAACTATGAATTCTGCTGTCTACCAAAAGATCCTGAAGGAGAATGTCCGACCATCTGTTCGTGAACTCAAGCTGAAACGAACTTGGGTTCTGCAGCAGGACAATGATCCAAAACATACCAGCAAGTCCACCTCTGAATGGCTGAAGAAAAACAAAATGAAGACTTTGGAGTGGCTAGCCAAAGTCCTGACCTGAATCCTATTGAGATGTTGGGGTATGACCTTAAAAAGGCCGTTCATGCTCGAAAACCCTCTAATGTAACTGAATTAGTACAATTCTGCAAAGATGAGTGGGCCAAAATTCCTCCAGAACGCTGTAAAAGATGCATTGCAAGTTATCGCAAACGCTTGTTTGCAGTTGTTGCTGCTAAGGGTGGCCCAACCAGTTATTAGGTTTAGGGGGGCAATCATTTTTTCACACAGGGCCATGATGGTTTGGATTTTTTTCTCCTTTAATAATAAACACCTTCATTTACAAATTGCATTTTGTGTTTACTTGTGCTGTCCTTGACTATTGTTTAAATTGGTTTGATGTTCCGAAACACTTAAGTGTGACAAACATGCAAAAAAACAGGAAATGAGGAATGGGGCAAACACTTTTTCACACCACTGTATATGTGTGTAACCTACTATCTGGACAGTGATGTATTATATAGAGTTATTGCAGTGGTTAAGAATGACTTTCTGTAACTGTCTTTATTACAGTGGAGCTGTAGGAGCCTTTTACTGAAAACACTCTTCTGTTTGTCCAGTTTCTGTAGCATCCTTCTCTCCACAGCCATCTCTAGAGGCTCCAGAGTGGTACCGAGGACAAAGCCAGCCTTCTTTAACAGTTTGTTAAGTCCCCGGCTCTGATTCCACTTCCCCAGCAGATGGCTGCAAATAAAACTGCACTTTCCACAACAGACTTGTAAAAGATGTCTACCATCTTACTGCATATGTTAAAGGACAGACACTTTCTCAGAAAAGAGTCTACTCTGTCCTTTTTTTGTACACAGCTTCAGTGTGACATCTCCATTCCAAAATACTCCCTGACTTTCCTGATTGATGAGCAACAAAAATGCTTGCTGATTTTCCTTTTCATTTTGTTAACACAAACAATAAAATAACTATCAAAACTTCTGTGTTATTTACATTACATTATACATTTAGTCATTAACAGACACTGTCATCCAAAGCGACTTACAAATGAGAACACCACAAGTCAGCAGTTATGGAGAAAACCAGCTACACTGTAGAATTATCAAACCTAATTGTTATCTGATCCTGTACCCCCCCCCCCCCCCCCTATTTTCGACAACAGGTGTTTGTTAAAACGATGCGACTTCAGTAGTTTTTTAAAAATGCCAAGTGACTCTGCCTTACGGAGGCGTTCTGTATAATTACCTCACTGAGGTGTGTGTTATTAAGATAATCACACTTGCTAATAATAATCGGCTATTCGTAAGCAATGAATTCCAAATAAGCAGTACAAATATACTTACTTTTTTCATATAATGCCTTTGCAGTTAGGTCTGCTTTTTTGTTAAATGAGGACATGACAGACATTATTGTTTTTGTTTATTTGTGGTTATATTTGCTTTTTTTTTTTTATTATGTCTTATTGTGTAAAACCATGTCCATATAAAATTTAGACTATGCATTCTTTCAGACTTTGTGAGTTTTTTCCTTAAAAAAATGAACACGTAAATGAATGAAAGACATTACTTTACCATTATGTGTATCTTTTTTTATAAATGACTGGTAACTGGTGCAAGTTGTTTTCTGATTTGTACGTTGCTTTGGATAAGTGTATGCTAAATGACTAAATGTAAATGTAAATTATTTTCACACTTTTTGCGCTGGGTAGGCTCCAGAATATGAAATTAGATTAGGTAATTACTTTTTTCAAACAATTACACAAAGCAACACACAATTTTTTTTTGTTTAAATACAACTTTGCTTATAGTTTTTAAATATGCAGTGTTATGGGTCCACCCACTCTGTATCATTCACTCATTTACTGTCCCCCAGCTGAATACTTGAATTAAACTAATGCTGACTTATGTTGGATTTTTTTTTGTAGAATTAGCAAATCTTGTAAAGCATGAACCAAATGTATTAAAGAACAGTCTATAGGTCAAACACAAGCAACAGCTGCAGATTGTAGCACAAGGTTATCTAGGGTAGCCACTTTTTAGAAATGAATAATAAGGGATGCCCATCATGGGCCTGACTCATATGGGGTGGGGCATCCGCAGCAGTGCTATGATTTATTTTGTGTGCCATGTTGTCAGTTAAGGGCTGAACAAAAAAGCAACCAGTCCTACTTAAAGTTCAAAAAAGCTTTTTTTACCAATAAACATATATTTATAAAGTGCCGTTAATTGATTTATAATAAAAGCTATGTAAGGTGTGTGCAACAATGAAAATTTTTAATTTAGATAAATAACTAGCTGAGGTAACCTTGAGGGGAGGAGTGAGATGACATATTTAAATTGAACAGTATTTGTCTTATGACTGAATCTGAAAGTCGGGTCATCCAAACAGTTAAACCCCATTAATAATTAAACTTATGTAATAATTACTGAACACTGTATTCCTCACAACTATAAACATTGTGACACAAAATATACAATGCAATTTTGTGATCTAAGAAATGTATATATCTCAGAGATTAAACGGTTTTACTTAACAAATGTGATTTGGGGTTTTGAATGACAACAGCGCCCTCTAAGGTCACAGAATCAGTTGGCCACAGAATTCTGTGTTCCATCTGGGTTTGGAGAAGCGGAGCCGGGAAGCTTTTAATCATTATTGTTAGATTTTAGTGTTAATATTGCATTACAGGCATGTTTATTGGACATTTATGGAAATACGGACAAATCAAGTCCTGTATTTTATTTACATTTAACTTTATTTGGTGGCAACCCTAATGTTATCTCCATCCATCCATTATCTTCCGCTTTATCCTATATTGGGGTCGCGGGTGGGGGGGGGGGGGGGGGGGGGGGTCCCCACCATGCCCATCCAGGGGAGAATATTTCGGGCGCTGGGCAGATACACCCAGGACAGGGCGCCGATCTATCGCTGTGCACACTCACTCACACAGACACGCACACATACACACTCTATGTGGTGCAATTTTGGAGAACTCAATTGACTTGATCCATGTTTTTGGACTGTGGGAGGAAACCGGAGAACCCGGAGGAAACCCACGCGGCCACCGCTAACCACTAAGCCACCGTGCCGCCCCCTAATGTTATCTCCCTAAAGAAAATGATGTTTTTCATTAACCATAGACAAAATCATAGCGTAAGAAATTCACAAGAGAACAGAATAAGTCTACACCCTATTGGGGGTATTTAAACCAATACTTGGGAAACTGAGAGCTCTCCGGGTTGTAATAGATTACAACTTGTTTCTGTCTGTATTTTAGAGATAATATGGCAAATGAAACTTATTTGAATAAACTTCGCTGTCCAACCTGATTTTTGAACATAACACTAATGACCCACAACCTGCACTGTTTCCACAAATGTCAGTAACATGCTAAGGCACACGTCACCTGATCGTGTAGTTTTCTGAAAAATGAATATGTATCCTATATACTTACTATACTATAATAAATAAACTATATTTAAAAAAATACGTTATCAATTAACAATTTACAAGTTCACGAAAAATTATTGTTTTTCTGTGTCAGTGTTAAAGTGCTAAAGAAATCTATACCTTTTGATTATACGTTTTGAACGTTTAAAATAAAAATGTTAAATTATATAAATAAGAACAGTTTAGCCGAATGTCAGAATATAAAATCTACGAAAGGGGAGATGATTTAACCCTAAGAACGCGGTTAAAAATACAAAAAATAAAATTAAAAAAAAGCGGTGATCACGTGCTTCCGGTGACGTAGGCAGTTATACCACTCTCGAGGTAAACAGAGAAGCCCGATGGATTTAAACTCATGGTAAGTTTAAAGATTCTCTTTCTATACAACGAATGACTGATTGACATACTTTTATATTTTGCGTTAACAGCATTATGCTAATTGACAGTGGCTGAATGTTGTAAATATCCTAACGTACTGTGTGTATTTGTCGTAAAGTTGACAGCTGACAGCTTTGCCCGTTACTTAGCTTGCTATGCTGTTTGGCATGACTGTGTTTTATGAAAACTTGTCTGAAATTCTAACAGCATGAACAATTAAATATATTTAAGTTGTACATTGTACTTTTGAGTGTTTAATTGGCACTTTGGTGCTAACTGCTTAATTTCGTTATAGTTGAATGAGAGAGAGAGAGCGTAACACAGATACACTATATATATATATATATATATATATATATATATATATATATATATATATATATATATATATATATACAGTGCCTTGCGAAAGTATTCACCCCCTTTACATTTTTCACATTTTGTTACCTCACAACCTGGAATTCAAAGGGAATATTTGAGGGTCTGCATCATTTAATTTACAGACCATGCCTACAACTTTCAACATTTAACATTTTATCTTATCTTATCTTAATTCTTCACGGCGGCACGGTGGCTTAATGGTTCGCACGTTCGCCTCTCAGCACTAGGGATTCCCGGTTTGAATCCCCATCTGGGTGGAGTTTCCATGTTCTCCCCGTGTCTGCGTGGGTTTCCTCCGGGTTCTCCGGTTTCCTCCCACAGTCCAAAAACATGGATCAAGTCAATAGAATTCTCAAAAATTGCCCCATATAGAGTGTGTCTGTGTGAGTGAGTGTGTGCCCAGCGATAGATTGGCACCCTGTCCTGGGTGTATCTGCCCAGCGCCCAAAACGTTCTCCCCTGGATGGGCATGGGGAATCCCACCGCGACCCTAATAGAGGATAAAGTGGGAGATAATGAATGAATAATTCTTCACCTTATTCATTCATTCATTCATCCATTATCTTCCACTTTATCCTCTATTAGGGTCGCGGTGGGGTTCCCCATGCCCATCCAGGGGAGAACTTCTCGGGCGCTGGGCAGATAGACCCATGACAGGGCGCCAATCCATCGCTGGGCACACACTCACTCACACAGACACACTCTATATGGGGCAATTTTTGAGAATTCAAATGACTTGATCCATGTTTTTGGACTGTGGGAGGAAACCGGAGAACCCGGAGGAAACCCACGCAGACACTGGGAGAACATGGAAACTCCACCCAGATGGGGATTCGAACCGGGAATCCCTAGCGCTGAGAGGCGAACGTGCTAACCACTAAGCCACCGTGCCGCCGTCTTCACCTTATTATTATTATTATTATTTTATATTTGTTTTCATTATTTTTATGTATTTTTTTTTCTTTGTTGTAATGCTTTGGCAATATTGTTGTACGTACAGTTATGCTAATAAAGCTACTTTGAATCTTGACTCTTCAGAGAGAGAGAGAGAGAGAGAGATCGTGAATGGATCTTGTGCTCTAAGTGGCATTTAGCAAGTAGATAAAAAAAAGTATTCTAACATTTAATATGTACTGGGTGAATAATCATCCAAACACAAAATATTTCTATGTTAGGTTGTGATTTTGTTTAATCTGTAATTTACATGTTCTTAGTTAACTAAGAAGTTTAAAAACAATATATTACATTGTTACACTGTAAGTAAAGTGTTCTGGTTAATGCAACATGATTAGGGGGGAAAATATAAACAGTGATCCTTATTAGGAGGAGCGGTTTGTCAGGTGTGTTAAAGATTTGCTCGTAAATTATCTGAGCAATTAACACTACACCCTGATGCAATTCTTTAGCACACTTCTGTGGTTGTTTACCTAAAAGTGAAGGTTTTAGTGGACTCGGGTGGAAAGGGTGCATTTTGCAACCATTTCCCATTAACATTATGTCAGAAGCTTTTATTTGAAGGTTAAAATATTTGCAAAATTATACAAATTATTTATTTCAAAAGAAAACAATTATATATGCTTTATTTAATTTCTTTATCCTTCTGATATGAAGTCATACACCATGTGCTTTAAATGTTAGTTAAGCACTTTAAATGGTTTGGAAGAATACCATATTTCAAGACATCAAGAAGATGTCAATATAGCTAACTGCTGAATTCTGCTAATGGGTGGATAAAAACAAATGGTTAGTGGAGCTTTTAGGGGAGAGCAATTTGAACTGAGCAATGTACACACGATTTTAAACACCTAGTGTAATGCATTGAGGTACTGGTAATTTTATTGATCTAACAGTGTGTGTGTGTGTGTGTGTGTGTGTGTGTGTGTGTGTGTGTGTGTGTTGTCTTGCAGGTCATGCATGCAGCTTGTCCTGTAGGAATGCAGACGCTGCACATTTACCCATGAGTGTATCCTCTGTATATTGTATATTCAACATGTAAAGCTGTTTTTAGAACCTTCAGCTAGATATATTATAAGTAATATTAAATTGCTAATTTCTGCTTAATATCCATTTCCTACTTGTGTTACAAGTTTGTAGTGTTGCTGACCCCTTGTGCCCACTGCCTAATCCCTTACTACATTACCTCTGTTCCGTATGTTCCCCATGCTCACTCTTCTTGGGTTGTTTTCCTACGTGTGTGTTCGTTGGCGTCACTGCAGGAGGTATGCCCATGGCGATGTTACCTTTCCTTGCCGACACGCTACCCTTAATGTTGCCACAGAAACAGAGACTGAGCTGCATCAGTATGCTAAGGAAGTGCTGGATTTCAGTTCACACTATGGTGGAGAATCAAGCATGTCATACACCATGTGGAATGCAGCCGGAGCCCCCAGTGTGTTCCCGAACACAGGAGATTTCACGTATACAGCCGTGTTCCGGACTTACGGGCGCTGGTGGGAGGAAAAGTGCTCAGAACAAGGTTTCAGCAGCATTCCAGACTCCTTTCACAGCCAAGATTTTCTGGAGGTGGCATTCGAGGAACAGGTTTTCCCCACATCAGTTACTGTACTGGAGACGTACCACCCTGGTGCCATTGTACGAATTCTTGCCAGCTCATTCAACCCATACACCCAGCACCACCCAACAGTAAACAGGTATATAGAATAGAAAACTGTTTTTTTATATCACATGTGAGTATTAATCCTATTATGATTTTCCTATTTCCCTATTCCCATAGACTAAGTATTCTATACAGCATATCAGTTCTTCAGAACCCCACCACTGAGTTTGTTCTAAATTAAGGGGCTGGTACTAAATGTTTCACAGAGGAGTGGTGAGACTTTGATTAAAGTGATGGTCCATGTACACTCACCGGCCACTTTATTAGGTACAACATTCTAGTAACGGGTTGGACCCCGTTTTGCCTTCCGAACTGCCTCAATTCTTCGTGGCATAGATTCAACAAGGTGCTGGAAGCATTCCTCAGAGAGTTTGGTCCATATTGACATGATGGCATCACACAGTTGCCTCAGATTTGTCGGCTGCACATCCATGATGCGAATCCCCCGTTCCATCACATTCCAAAGATGCTCTATTGGATTGAGATCTGGTGACTGTGGAGGCCATTTGAGTACAGTGAACTCATTGTCATGTTCAAGAAACCAGTCTGAGATGATTCCAGCTTTATGACATGGCGCATTATCCTGCTGAAAGTAGCCATCAGATGTTGGGTACATTGTGGTCATAAAGGGATGGACATGGTCAGCAACAATACTGAGGTAGGCTGAGGCGTTGCAACGATGCTCAATTGGTACCAAGGGGCCCAAAGAGTGCCAAGAAAATATTCCCCACACCATGACACCACCACCACCAGCCTGAACCGTTGATACAAGGCAGGATGGATCCATGCTTTCATGTTGTTGACGCCAAATTCTGACCCTACCATCCGAATGTCGCAGCAGAAATCGAGACCCATCAGACCAGGCAACGTATTTCCAATCTTCTATTGTCCAATTTCGATGAGCTTGTGCAAATTGTAGCCTCAGTTTCCTGTTCTTAGCTGAAAGGAGTGGCACCCGGTGTGGTCTTCTGCTGCTGTAGCCCATCTGCCTCAAAGTTCGACGTACTGTGCGTTCAGAGATGCTCTTCTGCCTACCTTGGTTGTAACGGGTGGCTATTTGAGTCACTGTTGCCTTTCTATAAGCTCGAACCAGTCTGGCCATTCTCCTCTGACCTCTGGCATCAACAAGGCATTTCCGCCCACAGAACTGCCGCTCACTGGATGTTTTTTCTTTTTCGGACCATTCTCTGTAAACCCTAGAGATGGTTGTGCGTGAAAATCCCAGTAGATCAGTAGTTTCTGAAATACTTAGACCAGCCCTTCTGGCACCAACAACCATGCCACGTTCAAAGGCACTCAAATCACCTTTCTCCCCATACTGATGCTCGGTTTGAAATGCAGGAGATTGTCTTGACCATGTCTACATGCCTAAATGCACTGAGTTGCCGCCATGTGATTGGCTGATTAGAAATTAAGTATTAACGAGCAGTTGGACAAGTGTACCTAATAAAGTGGCCGGTGAGTGTATATTGAATGTGACCAAATATTAGTTAACATGGCCCTTGTTGTTGGGGGTATATTTAAAGCTTGTCATTTTTGCCATTAGAAATTTTTTAAATATTTATTATATTTATTTTGATTTGTGAACCTTTCAGAACAGTGTTACAACCTTCAGTTTTCAGTATCTGGCATCAATTTCCGAATTTGTGTATCATCAAAAAAAAATGAAAAGTTTATTTGCCTGTTAGGTAAACGTTTAAGTAAATAAAAAAATTACATATTTTATTTTTTATTGCATTGTCGTAGTAGGTGTTTCCAATTTTTTTTTACAATGGTTTCAGTATTAACCGTTGACTAGGACAGTATAGATAAAAGCACAGAACCAGATGGCTTGGTGGTGAATTAGTGTTTCACCTTTACATCGACAAATGAAGCAGTGAAACATGTACAGATCATTCCAGGTGATTTATTGGAACCTATCATTACAATAATCTGAGCTTGAAGTTATAAATTATTGTATTCATTTATTTGCAATTCGAAAGCACAAGTTATTGTTTTGTCCTTAGGTCAGAATTCAATAAAGTAAAAAAAAATTACATCCACTTTTTGATGTCTTTTACACACTTTTGAGCTTTTTAATTGTGTAAATGTTATAATGGCGGCATGTCAAGATAGTGAGTTGAGAAAAAAAAGAAATAACATTTTCTCACCGTGTGCTTAGTGGTTAGCACGTTCACCTCTTAGCGCTGGGGATCAAGGTTCGAATCCCAAGCTGGGTGGAGCATCCATGTTCTCCCCATGCCTGCGTGGGTTTCCTCTGGGTTCTCCAGTTTCCTCCCACAGTCCAAAAATATGGATTCAAGGTAAATTAAATGCTCTAAATTGCCCCTGTATAGTGTAGGTGTGTCTGTGAGAGTGTGTGCAAGCAATAGATTGGCACCCTGACCTGGGTGCATCTGTTCAGCACCCGAATCAATCTCCCCTGAATGGGCATGGAGGAACACTCCTGTGATCCTAGCATAGGATTAAGCAGAAGGTAATGAATGAATGGATGGAATTTTATTTGGTTTAGCTAATATATACACGCTAATATATAAAAGCTCATTATAGGCTTACAAGTAATTCATCTCAGTGGAAAAAAATAAATAAATAGTAGTCCTCCTAATACCCTAAAACCCTGTGGAGGTTCTTAGTTGACCTTGCAGTTAAAGAAATCGTTATTTATAAGATTTAAACCAAGGGAATGTAATGCCCACCTTGTTCTGTAGTTGATCCAGTCTGATTTAAAATGTTTCACTGAGATCCAACAAAACATGAAATTATTTGTAGTTTAGGGGATCTTACTAACTATCTCTGATTCACAAATCATCGTTTAATCGCAGCTCCGTTGCCACATTCTTCTCCTGCCAGCTTCAGGTTGATAAATCGATCTGAAACAATTATTCCCTCATGGTTGCTTCCAATCATGGTCCAGGCTTTGAGACAATGACAACTGATAAAATAAGAGATAAAAGACAATAGAAAAAGAGGTTTGGAACAATATACACAGTTACCTGAGCAGAACTCCTCATCCTCTGTTTTGGTTCTGGTTCTTCCTCTTTAGTGAGTGCAGCCAGTGGACTTGACAATTTGGTTCCACAAACCACTATACTGCCTTACCCGCTTTTCGAAGCTGAGCCCTTACTGGGTTGTTAATACACAAAAAAAAAAAAAAAAAAACAGTGTGCCGTTGTGTCAACATGAGCCCAAGCAGGATACCTTGGGTTCCAGGTTAATGTGGGTTCTCTAACTTTGCTTCCCCATGACACCCCATCTCCTGCTGTGAACACTTTGGTCCCGATGCCAACTCACTGCACCTAGGCATACACAATATGCACTCAGTATGCCAAGTTCACCTGTACCCTCTGCCTGATCAGTTGATTAGGGAGACAAGTATTAACCTATGCCTCTCAAACTTTTAACCTCTACATCAGCAGAATTCTACCCCCTAAGCCTAGCCTTAAACACCACTGGGTCTTGGGTCATCAAGGCTTGTTTTGTACCTGATTTTGCACTGACTACTTTGTGTATTGGTTAGTGTTGGGTTGAAAAATACTCTGGCATACAGCCACACAACAACACCGGCCCATCAGTTCGTACTGTGCTGATCACTTCCACCTGCATCAAACAAGATGGCACACAAACACGTTAGTCACAACATATTGAGGCCACATTACTGACCATGCACAAAGTGTTTTGCATTCAGATTTGTGCAGGCTGTTAGATGTGGTTTAACATAATGAACTCATGAGTGCAGCAGTGATTATTGCAGCACGATTTCATTTGTAATCGAAATGCAAATTGGCAACAGCTTGGAGTAAAATGTGAATGGAATGGCATCACATCAATTACTACATCCTACTGTAGGTTTCGATGGGTGATCTGCATGTTTTCTCCTTTTGTCTGTGTAGGGTTGTTGTACAAAAACATAAAACTGTCCAGTCAGTTTCCCTGCTTTTTGTATTTTGATCAGTTGGACAATCATCATCAATTAGAAAATTTTGGAAAATAAAAATAAATTCTCTTTTGACTAACAGTTATTTTCCTATACTCATTTCAAAATTGAGTGTGAAATAATAAATTAAAGATAACATTATAATAACAAATATGTTTCACCTTTTGAACCAAACCTCATGCAATACTACAGTATAATAGCAATTATGTTTCCAGCTCTATGGTTTGAAATGATCAGAACTGGTGGTGTTTACATTGGTATTGTGTAAAATTTATTTAAAGCTGTCTATATCATTTTGTACAGGTGGGAGGTGCTATGGGCAGGAGAACCTTCCAAAACAGGGACACCCCAGGCACGTCAGTTTTCCCCTCCAATCCGTCAAATCAGCTTTGCCACCAATTTGCTGCGTTTGGAGGTCAATAGCTCTCTACTAGATTATTACACTGAACTAGATGCCATTGTGCTGCGTGGAGTTCGTAACATCAACGGAATTGGTAGACACATCCACAACCTCACCTTATCTACCTGTGATGTCATCACACCGAGCATCAGCATTCCCATGCACAGCAAAGATGTCAACACTAGCAACGGCTACTTTGACAAGCTGCCATATGAGGTAACAGTAATGGGGCAGGGGGGTTGTATTACAACTAAGAACAATGTACCACAATTAAATTGCAAAATAATTTGCAAATTTAAAGAACAATATAATTGATGCTTAATCTGTCCCAGTGCAATCAGTTGTGACTTTCTCAGTGGTAAGTGAAAGCCTGAATTAATCTGAATTAATAACCATGTATTAAGACTTTATCAAACATTTTAGTGTGACAATGTTGTCATGTTTCTTAGTCCTTAACATGCACACCTATTTAATTAATAAAACATTTTTTTGCATGTGATTTATTTTATTCACCTTTTTCACTTCTTTTAATCAGGGTACAAATAATTGTGTAGTGAACTATATTGAGTGCTCTTTACAATAGTACATTCATCAGTGCAATTTTGCAAAACAACTTCACATAAACCCCCATAGATATCTATCCATTATCTCCCGCTTTATCCTCTACTAGGGTCGCATGGGGGATTCCCCATGCCCATCCAGGGGAGAATGTCTCGGGCACTTGGCAGATACACCCAGCACAGGGCGCACACAAACACACTCTATATGGGGCAATTTGGAGAATTCAATTGACTTGATCCATGGTTTTAGACTGTGGGAGGAAACCGGAGAACCCGGAGGAAACCCACGTGGACACATGGAAACTCCACCCAGATTGGGATTCGAACCGGGAATCCCTAGTTCTGAGAGGCGAACGTGCTAACCACTAAGCCACCGTGCCGCACACGGTGAGAAAATGTTATTTCTTTTTTTCTCAACTCACAATCTTGACTGCTTAATGCTATACTAGGGTCATGGTAGGGGATCCTCATGCCCATCCAGGGGAAAAAGTTTTGGGTGCTGGGAAAATACACCCAGGACAGTGTGTCAATCCATTACTAGGCACACACTCTCTCACACAGACACTATATAGGGGCAATATCGAGCAGCCAACTTACTTTAAATCAATGTGTTTTGGGCTGTGGAAAGAAACTCATGCAGACACCCAGATTGAGATTTAAAACTGAAATCTGAAAAAAAGACAGATATTTATGTTTTTATAATTTTTATAGTAAATTTTTTGGTTTACCTGACTTTAGCTAATTCTTACTGTTTACTGTATTTTTACTTTCCTCTGTACAGTTGATCCAACAGATAGTGAGTTACCTGACGGTTCCTGATATGTGTCGGTTAGCTCAGAGCTGTCAACTCCTGCGGCGTCACTGTTATGATCCTCTGCAGTATGTTCAGCTCAGCCTGCAGCCGTACTGGTACCTCCTGAGCGACCTGTCTCTTTCCTACCTGCAGTTCCGTTGTACACTTCTGCAGCGCCTCAACATGTCATGGACTGGAAACAGAGGTGCTCTTACATCCTCTGGTTTCTGCAGGTCAGGCCCTGCTTTTGAATTTCATTCATTCATTATCTCCCGCTTTATCCTCTATTAGGGTCGCGGTGGGGTTCCCCATGCCCATCCAGGGGAGAACACGGTGGGGTTCCCCATGCCCATCCAGGGGAGAACATCTCGGGCGCTGGGCAGACCCAGGACAGGGCGCCAATCCATCGCTGGGCACACACTCACACACAGACACACTCTATATGGGGCAATTTGGAGAATTCAATTGACTTGATCCATGTTTTTGGACTGTGGGAGGAAACCGGAGAACCCGGAGGAAACCCACGCAGACACGGGAAGAACATGGAAACTCCACCCAGATGGGGATTCGAACCGGGAATCCCTAGCGCTGAGAGGCGAACGTGCTAACCACTAAGCCACCGTGCTGCCGTGCTTTTGAATTTGTTCTTTAAATTTAGCAAAGACAATGATTAGGCTTTGCATACACTGGTACTATAAGTCTTACCAAGGACTTGCAATTAATGAATACATCTTATACTTTCAGGGAATTATAAGTTCTATTAAATAAATAACATAAAGACTTATTTGTGTACAAAACATAGGAAATGATAATGATATATTATTGATGATCTTGAAGACTGATACTATTTTTTTCCACTTTCCTTCTTGGTGTTTGCATCCAGTTTTATCAGGTCATGTGGCTCAAGCCTGGTTTGTTTAAAGTTGTCCTGTTGCCACTATTTGGACGAACTTTGTATGGAGGCAATCTCACAGACATGTTTACACCTCCAAGAGCTTGATCTTTCTTCATGCACTCATCTGAAATCTCAGGCTTTTTACCACATTGCTAAACTCACAAGCCTGCGGCGCCTTATCCTGTACCGCACCAAGATTGAGGTAAGAAATTTGTGTTGCTATAATATACTGTAATATACATGTATGCACACACGGACAAAATTGTTGGTACCCCTTGGTTAATACAAGAAAAACCCACAACGGTCACAGAAATAACTTGAATCTGACAAAAGTGATAATAAATTAAAATGCTATGAAATAAAACCAGTGAAAATCAGACATTGCGTTTCAATGCTATTCGTGCTTCATTCACAAAATTCAACGGAATTTTTAAAAATGAAGAAACAGGCCTGGACAGAAATTATTACCCTTAACTTAATATTTTGTTGCACAACCTTTTGAGGCGATCGCTACAAACAAATGATTTCTGTAACTGTTGATGAGACTTAAGTACATCAGCAGGTATTTTGGCCCACTTCTCATGAGTAAACTGCATCAGTTGTCTCAGGTTTGAAGGGTGCTTTTTCCAGCCGGCATTTTTCAGCTCCTTTCAAAGATGCTCAATAGGATTTAGAAAGGCCACTTCAAAATAGTCCAATGTTTTCCTCTTAGCCATTCTTGGGCATTTTTAGCTGTGTGTTTTGGGTCATTATCCGATTGCAAGACCCATGACCTGCTACTGAGTTCAAGCTTTCTGATATAGGGCAACACAGTTCTCTCTAGAATCTCTTGATAGTCTTGAGATTTCAGTGTACCCTGCACAGATTCAAGACACCCTGTGCCAGATGCAGAAAAGCAGCCCCAGATCATAACAGAGCCTCCTCCAAGTTTCACAGTAAGGACAGTGTTTTTTCTTGATATGCTTCATTTTTCCTTCTCTGAACATAGAGCTGATGTATCTTGGCAAAAAGTTAAATTTTTGTCTGATCTGTCCATATGATATTGCCCCAGAATATGAGGGCTTCGACCAATAGCCTATTTCTTCAAAAACGGCCTGATCTTATTAACGTTGTAGAAAATGAAGCTGCAGGAACTGTCTTTTTTTCTTTTGGCCTGTTCAGATAGTTTAGTTTGCATGTAAATTGTAATGAGGGCCAGTTTGTAATGATGACAAGCCTTTTGATGGATTGAACAGGAGCTCTGTTTTTGCCACATTTATTCTGAATTTAGCATCTTTAATTTGCTCATCACTCTTCAGGAGGAAACCAGAGACACAGAAAAAATCGACATGCACACTAAACACTGAAAATTCCTGTTTGCCATACTCGTAAATAAAACTTGGTATCCTTTTGCTGTGAGGTGGAAACAATAATCACTGTGCCACCAAACCTCCCAAAGCACAGTAGTATTAAAAAAATGTAATGGCATGATAAGATGCTTGGATATAGAAGTTTTACTTTACTGCTGCTTTACCAGAAGACAGAGGTTGCAAAAAGTATTAAACTCTGTGTGTGTATGTATAATAGTTGCAGGTGTTATTTGGTTGGTGCATTATTCCTATTCCAGCAGTGGCACTGAGGTGTTAAACTACACCCCCTCACTGCATCAGTGTCACTGCAGAACTGACAATAAACAATACTTCACCCAAAATATACCTGTCCTGTGAATTGTCCTGACCAATAGAGAACAGAGAACCAACAGGGCACTATCCATTATCTTCCGCTTTATCCTATATTAGGGTCGCGGTGGGGTTCCCCATGCCCATCCAGTGGAGAATGTTTCGGACGCTGGGCAGATACACCCAGGACAGGGCCCCAATCTATCGCCCAACAGGGGACTAACAACAACAAAACAAAAAAACAGATGTTCTAATTAATAATAGTCTGTAATTGTAATTTTTTATTCATCTATAAAGTAGAGGAATGTTTGTGTATGTATGTGTATATACACACACACACACACACACACTGTGTTTTATTTTATTTATTCATTTATTCCTTTTTGGTTGTTATTCATTTTACAAGGGGTGCCAGTAATTGTGAGGGGTGAAATCACAGTTTAGGTCGTATGTCTATCTTGTATTGTATTTGCCTGTAATTATTTAATATTCCCTCTGCCTCAACAAGAATATAAACACATTCACAGTACTGAGTTGTGTTTTAGCATGAGAAGGTAAACAATGGCTGAATTCTGTTTGCACCGATTCAGCTTTTTTGGTTAAAGTATATACCAGGTTTTACTCTGATGTTCCAGACCAGAACAATTATCATGTAATATGTTTTTACAAATATTCTTCTTCTACTTTTTCTCCATTTATAAAAAAGAATCTTTAAAGAAGATTTGAGTATTTAATTTTTTTTTGTCAAAAGTATTCTTTGAAAGCGATTTTGAGATTTTTGTTGAGGCTGGGACCAACATATTCATATATACTTTTTAAACTGTACTCAGGCTGTACTCAAGTCTGAATAAGAAGTCTAAACATTGATCAAATCTGATTATCTGATTATACAATGAATAATTATATTATTCATTGATTGATTAATATTTTTATAGTTAACAAAACTCTTGAATAGCTCTTGAAAAGTCTAAATGGTAAGATTGGAAAACTTGCATGTTAGAACTATATTATTTTTACACAAAGCCTGTAACAGAGCACATATCAGGATTGGATGGGAAATATGTAGGGAATTCAATTTCCAGAAAGTAATGTTAAATTAACACATTTATTTATTTTACATAATTCATAATCATTGTTACACATGATTCACATTTGTTGATGGTAAATGTCATTTTTGTATCTTGTTAATTGTGCAATAAATCTAAAATCATGTGTTTGATGTGTATTGTTTTCAGTCATCCACTCAAGATGTCCTTTTTTATTGACCATGTTTTTTGTTCTGTGTGTAAAGCAAACAGCTATCCTGAGCATCCTGACTTTCTGCACCGAATTGAGACACCTGAATTTGGGAAGCTGTGTGATGGTGAGTTTGATACTCATTCTGTAACAATGGTTATAAAATATCTTAAAAGAGCATAAAAAAAACAATGTATATGTCTACACACTATGTTTATTTGTTTACTTTAAATATTTTTTTTACTAATTTACTTTATTTTACTACTTTATTTAGCAAAAATTACAATAGTGAAATTGCCACATTTTTTTTTATATTTCTCTCTCTTTATTCAGATAGAGGATTTTGATGTGGTGGCAAGTGTGCTGGGTGCTAGGTGTCGTTCACTTGTCTCTCTGGATTTGTGGCGCAGCAGGACTCTTAGCGAGCGTGGCTTATCTGAGTTAGCAGCAGGATGCAACGCTTTGGAGGAGCTGGACCTGGGCTGGAGCTCTGCCCTCCATGGTGCCCAGACCTTCCACGGTGGCCCTGTCATCCATATGGGAACTGGTGCATTCAAGAATGCTGTTCGGAAACTAAGATGCCTGCGCCGCCTCTACCTCACTGCAAATCGCAACATTTGTGATACAGACCTTGAAAACATTGCTGCACATTGCCCTGCTTTGGAACATCTTGATATACTTGGTACCCACATTTGATATACTTACCAGTCACTGTATAAGGAACACTTAACACTTGTATGTTGTGAATCAACAATCATATTTCACACATATTGAGCATTCCTCTGGAATTAAATATGCCGACTAAGGAAAACAGTATGAGAACACCTTTGCCATTTGGTATAGTAACTAGTAGAGAATGAGTTTATATTGAAGACAACAAATAAGAGTGGAGGTGAGATACAGGAGCTAGTTCTGCTTCTGGCTTGAACTAAAGTTATATTTCAGTGCATATAAAATGCACTAGAATGTCATCTTAAATGTTGCATATTCTGTAGAAGGAAACTATAGTTTGGGATTTGTGTTAACTTGGGTAGTAAATGCATCAAAATTTAGTCATAACCTGAATCTGAAACAAATAATTGTTATAATTATTTACATTTAGAATCTAACAAGAACTTCTTTTGAAATGTGGGTGTTTGAAATGTGTTCATTAATATTTACATTAAATATTAATAACAAGTGCATTTAGTAATTTTTTTCTTTACCTCTTTACAAGAATTAATAAAACATTTTTACACATCAACATTTATTAATACAAAATCTGAATATTTTAAACCCTAAAAATCACAAAAAAACATATTTTCTTTTAGAAGTATGTTTTCACCAGTTTTTGTTGCATTCTGATAGCTGTAGTAGTATCCAATCACAGTAAGTTTTTTGCAAGTCAATCCTTGTAAATAATTAGAATTACTTTATTTCTATTAAACCTTACTTAAAAATATATAAATACATTTTATTTTCTTATTCCTTTTTAAAGTTTGGATTTTAGTTCAAATTTTTTATTGTAAAACTTACTATTAGAATTCATACATGATACATACAGTTACTTAGGTTACTCCTGTTAACATTGTTAATTTGAAATATTATTTATTATAGTGATAGTGCAAATTTGTATTTCAGTTATCTGATTAATTATCGCAAAGAAAAATTACGTTGATTAATAAACTAATTATTTGCAGCTCTAAATGTAAACCTTTGTTAATGTGCTTGTGTTTACAGGAACACGTAGGGCGAATCCAGCTGCTCTGCTCACTTTGCTGCAGTCCTGTCCGCGGTTGCGTTTGCTTGATGTATCCTTTTGTTCCAAGATTGACACACAGACTGTACAGGAGCTCAGTGAACTCTTTCCCCATGTTTCAATCAAAAAGAGTTTTACCAGTGGACTTACAATCTCCAACAACTAACCTTACCCTTCATTCTGGACCACTGCAGCAACATGCCTGGATAAGAAATCACATGAAGACATCGATATTGTAGCATGTTGATATACTGGAGAACAAAGACAGTATACATCCAACTACAGATTTGTTAAAGGTAAAGAGTTTCTATGTAGTTAACATCTTTTATTTTGAAATCTTCAGGTACTTGCCATTTGTCATAAGATTTTAGCATTTCTTTTTAGCATTAACTTGAATTCATGGTAAAGCCAGGGTCTAAAAAGGAGCCAGTTATAAAGCATGAATTATCAGTGACATGGGCACTATCAGGGGTGTCATTAGCTCATACTTTGCTCCAATTAATATTTGTACTTCTATAGTAAATATTAATATTGTGATTAGAAATTTTATCAGTAGCTCGTAGCTGATATATCAATGGAATTTAAAACAGAACTACCTTTAAATGTTCTTAATATGAAATTGTCTTTATCCCTTTATTGGATCTTTTTCATCTTTTATTCAGAATTTAGTAACTACTTCATCTTAACAATGATTAATAAAGAAAAATACATTGTCTCAGGTTTTTGTTTGCTACAGTTATTGGAATATAACCTGCATTTAGACTCACGTGCGGCTGATTTTTGTCAAAGGCTTGGAATCACCTCAAATGCTTATTAAAACTAGATAAATGTTTATTTTACTGTGTACTGTGTTAACCTCTGTCCTGCTTAAAGAACCAACACCATCCCAATTCATTATTCTTGGTAAAAAAAAACTGTTTTTTAAAAACATTTGAAACATAAAACCAAACATTGTCAATCATATAATTTCTATCAGGGCTTCACAGTAGGGGATGGTAAATTTCTTTCATAATTGTTTGGTTCTTTCAGACCAAACACAAACTACTCAGTTGAAATTTTCTTTATGAGCTTCATACCTCTAAAGACTTTTGTTTTGACTTTTGAAACACGAGTAAGGTAATATCTTTTCATATCATACAGTTTTGCAACATTTGGATGGCTTTCCATAATTGATATAATAATTAATTTAAACCAATTAACATAAATATCACCACTACCATGACATTTTTTGGTAGTAACAGTATAAAACATATAGAAATGTACATTAATCATACTGCATTATATAATAATTTAGTTCTTACTGTTATGACGGATCTGCTTCTTTAGACAACCATGAGCCATACTCACATTAACACTAACTGCATAGTTAACTTTTATTTTATTTATTTTTATTTTTTTATTATTTTTATTTTTATTTAATGACTGCAACGATAAGCCTAAAATAGTTTAAATTTCAAAACTACAACAATAAAAATAATGAATTGTTAATTATACAATATAAAAGTATAATTTAAAAAGGTTTTAAAAGGGTAAACATGCTTCTGTCTGTCTGAATGTAATTTCCCAAATTTGGTTATATTTAACAAATATAATTATCATAGAAAACACAGAATTTATTTTTTTTTTGTCTGTTAAACATTCAAACCTTCAAGTGAATTAATAAATTCCTGCTCTATTTTTTATTGGATTTTAGACAGTGTCAGAGGATTTCTGTAAATGGGGTTTGTATAAACTCATTTACAGCGGGATATCTGCAAAATCTGAATGTCTCTATAAGCATTTGGTGACCTTGTAAAATCATAATATTAGAGCAACTAGAGGTTTAAAGTTTAATGTTAGTTTTTTTGTATAATTCCTTTTTTGTATAATTCTGCATCAGAATTGCAACTGTGAAACAGATGTTTCTGTAGATTTTGTTTTACAACGAGTTTTTGAATGTTAACCTGTATAACAGGCTGGCTGTATTGCAATTTTACTATTATCCACTAGGAGACAGTACACAACAAATAATTCCATTTCATAAGTTATTTTTGTAATATTTTGAAAATTTTTTCTAAAATAAAATAATCAAGTAAATATATATTTTTTAAATGTATAGTCTGAGGTCTACTTGGTACTTTCCAAAAAGCACTGTTTCCCAAAAAAGATGATGACCGATGACTAATGTTTGCTAAAGATCAATTCGTCATGACCTGACCATCCAACTTGATGGCTCCATAATCTCTCTAACCAACTCTGTACATAACCTTGGATTCAAAAAATTATCAGGTGTGATTATACTACAAGTGTAACCTGTTCTTCCTTAACTACTGACTTGTTCTCTTATTTCTAAGTTGCTTTAGTATTAATCTTAATTTTATTCATCTTTATCTTATTAATCTTGGCATACTTGGCATCTGGCTAAGATTTGCAAGGAGAAGGATAGTGTTTTCCAAAAAAGAATATTGCAGCCTGTTTGCAGTTTGCTAAAGATCAAATGACCAAGTCAGCAGGTTATTCCGTGAAATTCGTCACTTTCTGTATTGTGTATGAAAAACATTGACTTATCCAAACTGTGAGACATAGTGGTGGTAATATCAGTTATTAGGCCGGTATTGCTGCATCTGGGTCATGATGGGTGTCATCATCAATGAATTCCAGCAAAATTAATACCAGTAATTAATGAATACCAACAAAATCTAAAAAAAAAAATCAGGACATAGTGTACACACTTAGTTTAAACTCTTTGAAGCTTGATGATAAACAAATATTTTTTTAAAGTTCTCAGAAACCTTCCTTTTTCCATGTGACATGATACACTTTTACAAACAGATGCTGTGAAGATTAGACTTTAATATGTCCCTGTACTGTGAATAAAACTGGGTGACCATTCACACTGGCAGCACGGTGGCTTAGTGGTTAGCATGTTTGCCTCTCAGCGCTAGGGACTCCCGGTTCGAATCCCAATCTGGGTGGAGTTCCATTTTCTCCCCGTGTCCGTGTGGGTTTCCTCCGGGTTCCTCCCACAGTCCAAAAACATGGATCAAGGTCAACTAAATTCTCCAAATTGCCCCATATAGAGTGTGTTTGTGTGTGTGTCTCTCTGTGCCCAGCGATGGATTGGCTCCCTGTCCTGGGTGTGTCTGCCCAGCGCCTGAAACGTTCTCCCCTGGATGGGCATGGGGAACCCCCCCGCGACCCTAATAGAGGATAAAGCGGAAGATAATGGATGGATGGATGACCATTCACACCTAATTTTCATTCCATTTATATATACATTATCTTCCACTTAATCCTCTACTAGGGTCGCAAGGAGGTTCCCTATACCCATCCAGGGGAAAATGTTTCAGGCGCTGGGCAGATACACCCAGGAAAATCATCACATACCCACCCTAAGGCATAATTAGGCTGGTAGATTACTGTCAGCACTGCATTAACATTGACAGTGGTGGTGAATCACGTTTGTTGCACTGGTAAGAGTTTTTAATCACTGTGTCCACTCTCTGTCCACTCTTAAATCAGATAGAGTAGCTTAATTGCTGTTTGTGTTTTTCATAATCTGCTGCTCACATGTTGCAAGTGACAAATTTTTGGTTAGTGGCTTGTTCTCACTCCAGTAGTGGCAAAAATGTGTTTAAAATAAAGTTTGTGTGTCTATTATGATAGACAATTGGTGAAAACAGTGTAAACTTCATCAGCACTCCTTTGTTTAACATTAACACACCACCGCCCCTTTAATACTTGCTCTGTGATAAACCTGTGAGGATCCTTGCCCATGAAGACCAATAAGTAGGAGAATAACAAACTTGTATATAACTTGTATGTATATTCAGCAACATATCAAATTACACAATAACAAATGAAAAACAAAAAATAAAAACAAAAAAAAAAACCCTCATCTATACATGCATAAGACGAGTATACCTTGTATGCATATATCGGTTAGGTCATGCTTTAGCAGACTATCACAGCTAAATGTGGGTATATAAATAAGTGGTTGCCCTTTGGACATCAGATATTATTAATGAATTCCATCACACCAATACACCTTCTAATAATTCTACTATTTACTATTTTTATCCTATAGTTTTCAAACAATCTAAAGAAAAGACATATTTAATCTTTATACTGCATGTTCCAGAAAACAAGTGGCCTAAATGTTTTATAAGGTTTTGTAAGGTTGCACCTGGGTCTACCTTAAAATTTCCTTCTCCATAATTAACTTTTCTATAGTATTAACAGACTGAGTTTAGGATGTCTGTGATGTACTAATTCACAGTGAACCCAACTGCGACAGATTTTCCAAGCATGTATATTTGCACATTAAAACACCTCTTAACAAACACGTCTTTTTAAAAATCTGCAATTTCATTGTACCATTGTGGCATCTATATACTCATTTGAAACCTAATAAAATAAAAGTAAGGTCATCCAGCTCTTTATTTTAATCTTAAAATTTAGGAAATAATGTGCCTCAATTTGCCATTTTCTATCATTTCTATTGTAGGTATTACCAATAACTACCAATAACATTACTAATAGGTCATTACAAACAGAAAACTATTAGTTTTTTTTTTTTACTAAATTAACATTCATACCTAGATGAATTAATTAAAATATTTATTCATTATCTTCCACTCTACAAGTGTCACACATGCCCATCCAGGGGAGAACGTTTCAGACACTGGGCTGATATACCCATTACAGGGTGCCAATCTATCGCTGGGCACACTCACACACGATATGGGGCAATTTAGATAATTCAGTTTACCTTAAATCCATGTTTTTGGGTCCATGTTTTTGGGCTGTGGGAGGAATCCTATGTGGACACAGAGAGAACATGGAACCTGAAATCCCCTGCGCTGAGAGGCGAACATGATAACCACTAAGTCACTGTGCTGCCCCAAAAGGTGAACTTTATTTTAATAGAATAAAAATAAAACTTCAGAACAAAAATAGTTTTATAAAATAGCACTGTATGAAAATAAATTAAGTATGGTACATAAATACAAGTGGCGACACGGTGGTGTAGTGGTTAGTACATCCACCCCTCAACGCTGAGGATCCAGGTTCTAATCCCAATCTGGATGGAGCTTCTATTATGTCCACGTGGGTTTTCTCCAGGTTTTCCAGTTTCCTTCCACAGTCCAAAAAAAATTATGCTCTAAATTGCCCCTTATAGTGTGTGTTTGTGTTTGTGTGTGATCAGCAATAGGTTGGGCCCTGCCCTGGGGTGCCCGATCTCCACAGTGCTCAAAACGTTCTCCCCCGGATGGACATGGGGAACCCCACTGCGACCACAGCAGAGGATTAAGCGGAAGAGAATAAATGAATAAATTATTGACATTGATAATGGTTTTTATCATAATTAATTCATACAAGTGGAAAGGGCTTCACTCCTACAAAGTTATATATATATATATATATATATATATATATATATATATATATATATATATATATATATATATATATATATATAAATGCTGTTGTTCCTTTGTTCATTTTCACTTTGGCTCTACATGACGAAAGCATTGTTGTGTTCTTTTACTTTGTCCTATGCTCCTTTTGTTTATGTAGTGTAGCCATTTGTGTAGCCCTTTGCTTTGTTTGGATTACTGTACATATTTATCTAAATGTATATTATAAGAGGTCTATGTTTAACTTGCATGCTATTTTACTATTTATTATTTATTCTCATGGGCCTTCTGCTCCAGACATTTTCCTGTGTTGTTTTTACATAATGACCCAAGAGATGAAATGTCAGTGTGCTTAGCTTTGTGCTTTACCACTGTAATACACATGTATGTACCAGCTTGGAATCTTTCATTTTTCACTTTTTCATAATGCTTTTAAATGATGTCATTCCCTCATTCCCTCTTCTGTTGTGAGTACTGAATCAGACATGGATTTGTGGCTGTTGTCAATAGTAGTCCTATTGAGTCTACTAATGGATACAGTCACCCACCAGCACCAAGCTAGCACAGTCTTTTACATTTTTTTTCTAGACTTTTGGACATTTGTGGTATGCTGTGGCATTTACAACATGCTCAGTTGTGTGCAGAAAATATTCCCCACATCATTACACCACCACCACCACCAGCCAACTTCATTCATTCATTATCTTCTGCTTAATCCTCTATTAGGGTCGTGGGTGGATTCCCCATGCCCATCCAGGAGAGAACGTTTCGCATGCTGGGTAGATACACCCAGGACAAGGTGCCAATATATCGCTGGGCACACTCATTCACACACTCACACACACAAATACTCTCTATATGGGGCAATTTAGAGCATTCAATTGACCTTGCATCCAAGTTTTTGGACTGTGGGAGGAAACCGAAGAGCGTGGAGGAAGCCCATGTAGACCTGGGGAGAACATGGAAACTTCAACCAGATTGGGATTTGAATCTGGAATTCCCAGTGCTGAGAGACAAACATGCTAAGCTCTAAGCTACTGTGCTGCACCACCAGCCAACTTGTTACATTATATTTTATTTCATTATCTCATTAAATTTAGCTTAATCCTATACTACAGTTGTGGGGAGAGGGGATCCCCATGCCCAACCAGGGGAGAAAATTTTGAGCGCTGGGCAGATACACCAATAGATCAAGGGAACATATTCACACACAGACACACACACACTATATAGGGCAATGTAGAGCAGCCAATTCACCTCAAATCCATGTTTTTAGACTGTGGGAAAAAAACACAGGGGGAAAACATCATGATTTGAACCTAAATCCCCAGCGCTGAGAAGTGAGCATGCTAACAGTACATGCTAAATAACAGAAGCCGCCTCTATTTTTATTTTTATTTTTTTTTATAAATTTCAAAACATTTGATATCATATTTGACCAGGCGTGCCTAAACTAATTAAACAAACAGTATTTTATAATAAGTGCTGTAATTTATACTAAACACACAAACATTAAAGCAATAATTAATATGTGGGTATGTTCACATATGTATATATTTGTGGGGTTGTTGTAATGACATCATTTTTTTTCTGTTTCAAAATCATCCTTGTGATACCCAAACCATTGGTCAGTGTTTGTTCTATTTTGGAACATGTTTGTCTGATTCCATCCTCTATTACCATTTTCAAACCCAACAGGAATAAAGTTTTAGCTCATCGCTTTCCCCCCAGTCACTTCAGTCTAGATATAGACATCTCAGCTTCGTGTATCATGTACACCTGCCAAGGTGATTGGTCTTCATGTGGATAGACAGGTGAGTGTTGTATGTTTATGTGTTTTTGACTATGAGATAAAAATATGCTAAATGTCAAAGCAAAGTTTTACTATAAAGAGATCATTCCCACCATACTGCTTTATACAATAAAATACATTGGGTGGATTAAAATATATAAACAAATGGCTTTGTGAATATGACTAATGGTTACAATCTGGACGTACTGTTTTCATAATTAATGTAATGATGAAAAAATACTAGTTTGCGAATTTTACTTGATACACAATTTATTCCAATCTAACTGGCTGGAGCAAGCTACTCAATAGAATCGGTTTGTCTCATACCAAGGAATTCTCTTAAAAAAGAAGAGTGGGTTGCAGTAGTAAGACTTCTAGTGATCTATATGTAATAATAATTAAAAAAAAAATTACAAATGACAAATTAGAGGTATTAAAATATGAAAATATGAAAACATTTGACATTGTTGAGATGGGCCAAAGTGGGTGTAAATATGAACAGTTGGTGAAACTATAATTTAGTTTAGTTTTACTGTAAATAATCACAGTATGCAGGCCAGTAAGAAAAGAGTATGTAAGCAGAACTGATATTTAACTAGATTTTAAAGTAGCAATATAGAAATAGCATTTTCATTAAAACGCCTTTATATGGTTTACCTGGTCATAGAATAAGAATAATTGTACTGTTTATTAAGTTAAAATATTGCATTAATTTCTCATTAAAATATAGAAGGCTTAATTTAGTTTTGGATTTATAGATAAATGGAGTAAAAGGAGTATTCTTCAGGAATACTAGAAAGGAATACAAAGATGCTTTGACTATTGTACATATCAATATATAAAAATATACCAAGCTTGACAGCACAGATCACAGATGTAGTGTCATTATTTGTACCCTGAATTACTGAAATGCACTGTATAAAATGTATGCTTAAAGTGATATATATCAGAAAACGGAATGATTTAGGCTAATGGCTTAATTGAGATTTTAACTGATCAAAAAAGGGGAAAAAACTCCACTGACTTTTATAGTATGGTCCTGTTATGAACTGACTACAACAAAAGAGCACCCTCTTTGGTATTATTTAGTTTGCAGCACAAGGATCTGATTACAAGGTCAAACATGCCACTTACTTGTTTATAACATTTTTTTTATCAAGTACTTTGATAATGGACAAATTGTTAAAATCAGTGTCCATCACTCATTATGACTTCTCACAAAACAATCTTAATACACAATTTAAGTTTAAGGTTTAACAAGTAATTAATTAGTGGCATATTAAGTAATTCATGAAATACCAGTCTAAACCAAAAAGCTATTTCATACAGTATATATTAATTAATGCACACTGGTTAGTTTCTGGATTTCATTTTTGGTTTTCGTTTCTCTTCTGAATGTGTAAATGGTGCTAAATGCGTATTATTGTATTATTGGATGAAAATGTTGAAAAGTATTAATCAATAAATAAGATATATTATTATCACCACATGTTATTATTTTGGGGAGAAATTAAGTTAAAGAAATTCTGTTAATGGATTAATGACTAAATGACTAATTTTCCTACATAAAAGACATGATTCTTCACAAAAATGCTATAAAATTATTATTGAGAACCCTAAAAATCATAATTTATATATATAATAAGAATAACATTTTGTCTGTTATGTCATATTTCTAACCTAATATGTTTCAAATATATACAAATAAAGAGAATAAACAACTGCAGCCTTGCAGTTTTTTTATTTCAAGTTTTTTAATATTGAAAACCAGTCTGTTCGAAACCAGATTTTAAAATATATACAATACTGAATCAAGTATAAAACTGTGTGAAAACTTGTTCATGTTTTGTGACTAATAATATGAAAGATTTATCAAAAATAAATAAAAAGCTGAGGGGATACAAATTATAGTAAGCCATAAAAATAAAATTAAAAAAACAGTAAACGTTTGTGCCATTTTAATAAAAAAAAAAAGTGCAGAAAGTGACGATATGAAGTATTTTAAATGGCAATAGTAAACATCATTATTATTATTTTAGCATTACTATTATTATATTATTATTATTATCATCAGTACTAAAATATCTAAACATTGTTGGCTTATCTAAGATTTTATGTCAGAGACATCACTATCAGTAACAATGATATTAACTTACATTGTAGTTTCATTGTGGTTCATACATAAAAATCATATCAACACTAATCAGAAGTGTTATATTACTTATAAAAGTGTTATTAATGTTTTTTTTTTAAGTTTTGAAAAGTTTGGGGCACTAAATTAAAGACCTGAAACTCATGTTCTGTGCATTGTAGTATAAGGAGGCTTATTATCAAAATGATAAAAATTTGACCAACCCAAATTATTGAGTCATTTAAGAGATATGTTTTAAAACATATACAGAGAACAGTCTTTATATCTAATGACTTGTAAAAAAGCATAGACATAGCCCTACCGAAAATGTAGACCTGTTGAAGACTATTTCCACTATTTGTGTTGCAACAGCAATATTAATAATAATAATAATAATAATAATAATAATAATATGACATGTAAATTGTATAACTTGTGTGCTAAATTAAAGCCATCTAACTCATGTTCTGTGGATATAGACCTATTATCGAAATGATACAATTTGGCCAACCCAAATCATAGACTTAAGAGACTATATATTAAAAACGATAAAACATCCTTATTTCTGATTATTTGTAAAACTCATAGACATAGCCCTACTGAAAATGTAGACCTGTTGATGACTTTTTCCACTAAGATAAGATAAGATAGCTAATTTATTTGTCCCACTTTTTTCCCAAATTCACTAACTAAAGTATTTGTGTTGCAGCAGCAGCAGCAGCAGCAGCAGCAATAATAATAATAATAATAATAATAATAATAATAATAATAATAATAATAATAATAATAATAATATGGCCTGTAAATTGTATTTATAGTCGGATTTACTGCACAGTTCCACCAAGAGTGCCAGGCGTGTGTGTGTGTGTGTGTGTGTGTGTGTGTGTGTGTGTGTGTGTGCGCGCGCGCGCGCGCGCGTTGGTGTTAAACCTCGCTCACAGTGATGTTCGTTTCCACACAGTAAATCCTCGTGAAGTTACTCTGTAAGTCACTTGTTGTCACTTTCTTTGCCGCTACACGTTTGGCACTTTGAGTTCGTGCATGGCGAGCTCCTGCTCGGCTCCGTGTCCCGCCGGCGGCGTCATGCGCTTCTCCTTCTGCCTCCGGTTACAGAACCACACGCGCACCACCTCCTTCTCCAGGTGCAGACTGTCCGCCAGGTTCGTGATCTCCGCCGCGGCCGGTTTGGGGCACTTGAGAAAGTGGCTCTCCAGCGCGCCCTTAACGCTCACCTCGATGGAGGTGCGTTTCTTGCGTTTGCGTCCCTGCGCGGCCAGCTTGTCCAGTCCCGTCCCCCCGCCGCCGACTCCGCTCGCGCTGCAGTCGGCCTCCTCGAGCCACTTGCTGAGCAGCGGCTTGAGCTTGCACATGTTTTTGAAGCTGAGCTGCAGCGCCTCGAAACGGCAGATGGTGGTCTGGGAGAACACGTTGCCGTAGAGGGTGCCGAGCGCGAGTCCCACGTCGGCCTGCGTGAAGCCGAGCTTGATGCGCCGCTGCTTGAACTGCTTGGCGAAATGCTCGAGGTCGTCCGAGGTCGGCGTGGCGTCGTCGTCCGACGTGGGCGAGTCGTGCGTGCTCTCGTGCTGCTCACGCACGTGCGGGCTGGGACGGCGCTCCTGCTCGTGGTGCTGCTGGATGCCACCGGACACGAGCCCGTTCAGCGTGCCGAACTGCGGGTAACCGCTCATGCCGGACAGGTGTGCCACTCCTCCACTCCTCCACGCGTCCTCCTCGTGATGCTGGTGGTGACTGTGGTGGTGATGGTGGTGGTGGTGGTGGTGAGGAATTATATGCACGTCGGCGGAATTATTGTTACTGCTGCTGCTGCTGGTGGTGGTGCTGTTACCGGCGTCGTCGCTGTCCTCGCGCAAGGCTGCCGTGGTCCCGCCCATAGCCGGTTTGATGTCCGCGGATGCCCACGCGCCGGAGTCTCCTCCCGCGCCTCCTCTTGCGCCGTGGCACAGAGCCGCTATCCACTGCTGTGCGTGACTCCCACCGGCGCTCTGCAGCGCCAAGTCGTTCTGTAACAGCGCGGCGTGCGCGTTCCTGTAGACCGGAGCCGCGTGCTGCTGCATGCCGCCGTTAGCGTGCACCGCCACCGACAACGGCGTGCTGGCGCTCAGGAGGCTGTAGTGAGCGGAGGCTGCAGCAGCCATGAGAGCAGCGCCGAAATAAACGCCTCTGGCGGGATGTAAAGAGCTAAAACACGCGCGCACGCACACACACGAACATACACGCTCAAAACATCTCTCTCTCTCTCTCTCTCTCTCTCTCTCTCTCGTTCTCTGACACACACACACACACACACACACACACACACACACACGCGTGAAGTTGTACTTTCCCTCCACATGCAGGCTTGCCTTCAGAGTTGCAGGAGAGTTCTTAAGACAGATTTAAGGGCTCTCATTACACCTGCAGCATATGATCTTATAAGAAACAACTATTTAAAATATTTATCTATTATCATCCTCTACTAGGGTCCCGTGGAGAGGGGGAGGGAAGACCAGCAAGCTCTATACATTTTTCTTTTCTTTTTTTCTTTTTTTTTTTTTTTTTTTTTTTTTTACAATTTTAACAATTGCCATTCAGTTTACTTTGAATCCATGTTTTTGGACTGTGGGAGGAAAACAGAGAACCCGGAGGAAACCCACACAGACTTGGGTAGAACATGGAAACTCCACCCAGATTGGGATTCGAACCTGGAACCCCAGTGCTGAGGGTGCTAACCACCAAGCCACCATGCCACCCATCATTTACGTTTACATTTGGTCATTTAGCAGACATTTTTATACAAGGCGAGCACAGGGTTAATTCAGCATCCCTAGAGCAATGGTGGTTAAGGACTGGGCTTAAGAACCCACATTGTAATCTTTAGTGGACCTGGGATTTGAACCCACAACCTTCAGATTGATAGCCCAAAACCTTAACCAATGAGCTACCAGACCCTCCCCACTCGCTCAACGTTTCAAGCATTAGAAAGATACACCCAAGACAGGGTGCCGATATATCGCTGGGCACACTCACTCACACAGATACATACACATAAACACACAGTGTATGGGGAAATTAGAGCATGCAATTTACCTTGAATCCATGTTTTTGGACTGTGGGAGGAAAACGGAGAACCCAGAGGAAATCCACACGGACACGGGGAGAACATGGAAACTCCACCCAGATTGGGATTCGAACCTGGAACCCCAGTGCTGAGAGTTTTTTTTTTTTTTTTTTTTTTTTTTTGCCATAGTTCAACAATACTAAACCGAGTACTATGACCCTATTTGGGTTTTAAGTTTGTCATGTTCACAAATGGTCATTAATTAAGATAATTGTATCCTGAAATAATTATTGTTTTTGAAGGAATAGTGCAACTGGGGTTAGGGTTCGCCATGTCCATCCAGAGGAGACCATTTCAGGCACTGGGCACATACACTCACACACTGTATAGGGGCAATTTAGAGCAGCCAATTTACCTTGATTTAAATCCATGTTTTTGAACTGTGGGAGGAAACCAAAGAAAACCCATGCAGACATGGGGAGAACATGGAAACTCCACCCAAACTGGGATTGAACCTGGATCCCCAGCATGTGAACATGCTAATCACTAAGACATGAAGGTGAGGCTCAAATTGACCTTCAATTATTTAAGTTAAAAGTACAAATATGAAATATTTTGTATTACAACAATTTCTCATTATTATGAAAGTTCATATATAGCAGTGGTTTTGGCCTTTCTTATAAGTCTGGTTCCACAGTTTATTACATATAATTAATTAATAATTAATTAAGGAGCTAATTCCTTCTTTTTTTGCTGTATCATGCGCAGTAATTGGCGCCCTGTCCTGGGTGTATCTGCCCAGCGCCCGAAACCTTCTCCCCTGGATGGGCATGGGGAACCCCACTGCGACCCTAATATAGGATAAAGCGGAAGATAATGAATGAATGAATAATTATAAAATAATTCATGCTGAAGTAGTATCACCTTACAAACTAGCTAATTAAAGCAACTCTTTAATGACTGACAACTTATAGTTAATATAAACAAATCAGTTCCATGTTTATACTACTTTTGCTTATCACTACTGAATATGTAATATGTAATTTTCTCATTAATAAGTCTGAAAAAAGTAAAAGTAAAAAAAAGTAATTTCTGAAAAAAGAAATCAAATATATTCCACATGCACTGATTCACTTTCCTAGCCAGCATCATCTTTCCAGCATGCTTCACTGCTCAACTGATGTCAAACCAATAGATTTTACATAGGGTGGGAAAAGCTCTGATTTTCTCTTGTGCCTGGATGCAGTACAAATTTTAAGTTGTTGAATTTTTAGTTTTTTTCTTAAAGGCACCAAATCAAGACAATATATTAATTACAGTGGTGTATACAATATGGCATGCAACAAATTAACTGTAGTTTGGTAATTTTGTTTGTGTTGTTGATAGTAAGTTTTAGTCACTGTGCGCACTCAAGGCATTAAGTCTGGATGAAGGCATTTCTTAGAACTATGAGCAGGGTTTGTGCAGTCATTCTGCCTCTCTTCCTGGATCTACTGCTCATGCTTTGACAACAATTCTCTTTTATTGCACAAGCACTAACAAGATGGCAGATTTGATGTGCTTGTTTCATATCATATTGTCCTAACTAGCTTTCACACATATGTGGGATGAAGCAGTGGAACATGTTGGAAGTGGAATACTGCAGCCTGCTGTATGATTAAAAGCTTAGAGGTTGAATTTACTTTTGATTAGAGGTAAGATTAAGCATCTTTTCTATGTTTTGGTAAATTAACTTCTGTGTATGTTAACCTTACTCTTAACTCTCACACTTTAGGTATTAGTATCTCATTTCATTATCTTCTGCTCAACCCTCTACTAGGGTCGCGGTGCAGGGGGGTTCCCATCCCCATTCAGGGAGGCACGGGGAACCCAAGTGTGACCCTAGTATAGAATTAAGTAGTCAAGATAATGAGATGAGATGAAATGGTTTTGCTCTAATGTGATGTGTTGCATATACAATAATGAGTTCATGAGAATCTTGAAATAAATTTAAATGTGTGGATTTGATGCAAATTCAAAATTATTTTCTTTTTGACAACACAACCAGCTTTTATAAATAGATTAAAGCATGTACATATTTACTGATATCCCCTATTTTTAATGATAGCTATGTTACCTTTTCCATATTTTAAACATGAATTTCTATTTCATTACATAAGTTGTGATTAAAATCTTTGCTTTCTTTGTTACCATAACTGCAAAACTTGTGGCATCTGTGGCTTTGTGTTGTATAAGAAAACTGCACATTTTAATATGGCATTTTATTGTGGCCAGCCTAAGACACACCTGTACAATAAGCATGCTGTCTAATGATCATCATGATGTGCCACATGGTGCCTGGATTATTTTGGCAATGGAGAAGTGCTCACTGACACAGATTTAGACAAATTTGTGAATAATTATTCTTTTAATTATTTAATTATTATATTATTAAAGAGAAAATGGCCTATTGTGTACATAGTAAAAGTCTTAAATCATTGAATTCAGCTTTTAAAAATGTGCAGCAAGAACAAAAGTGTTCTATTTATATATTTTTTTAGTTTCATGCAGACTGATACATAATATTATTTTGTATGTGATTATTATATTTGACTGACTATACACTTTATAAGTAAAAAAAAAAAAGTTTTTTAAGATAAACATTTTCCAGTTTATCTTAATAATTACACATTTTAATGCCTCAAAAGTACTTTGAAATTTAAGCATAAAACAAATAAACAACTTAAGATGAAATAAATTATGGAACGTGTCACAGGTATGCAGTTGTACATAGATGATACTGTCTCTCCCCAACCAGCTTCCAGCCTCCAGCCTCCTTTTATAACAAACACAAGGAGACTTAAGTACAGGCATTAATCACAGACAGGTGTTACTGTTTACCTGATCTCCATCCTGAATCTGTTTCGTTCACAATCCCCACCCAATCATGCCCTCGTGCCACATCAAGTAATTTATCCTAGAATGGAATTTAGTTCTTGTTCGAAAATCTACATTGCTTTGCACAATGTTCCTACAAACATACTGCAAAACAGCCCCAGACCATTAAACTTCCTCCTTAAATATACCCTGACAGGTGGTGTTACACACTGTGGAACCATTCTTTTACATATGCACATAACCCCTGTGTGATGTATTCAGATTTTGATTCATAGACCTTCTAACAGTCATCAGTGGTCAACTGAATGTGCAGCCTCTCTAAGTAGAGGCTTTCGTACTGCTGCTCAACCTGTTAAACCTATAGCTTAATCTTCCCAATTGACTTTTGATGCTATAGCATAATCTTTAAGTTCAAGTTCAAGTAATTTATTTATACAATATACATTAGTGCATAATCACAAAGCAGCTTTACAGTGTTGTAAGCCTTTAAACCTCCAAAGAACAAGCTGAAGCGACAGTGGCAAGAAAAAACTTCCTTTTATTTTGTTATTTTAAGGAAGATAAAATGGGAGGACCAAGGCTCATCCTCTTTGTGCTGCTGAGTAGCATCAACAGCATAGGACAGCCATATACAGATTATGTAGTGATCAGGTGTCCATATTTAACAATTCGAAAAACTATCCATCCATCCATTATCTTGCGCTTTATGCTCTACTACAGGGGTGCCCAATATGTCGATCGAAGGGGTGTCAGGTAGATTGCGATGGAGGTTTGAAAAAAAAAGCGCTTATCAGGTATCAGCGCTTTTTTACAGCACAGTATCGGAAGTACTTATATACACACGCGCACTCATTCACACACACATTCATTTTGAATCGCAATCTCTGCAAGCTATCTTGTCTGCCCCCCCGTCTCTCTTGCTGTTCCCAAAACTGGCACGTGACCCCACCTCTGTGCCTAAATCCGAAGCACTGCCTCCTGAATAATCTGCATTAGATAGTTTCTGTTTGTGTTTTTGCACTTTATTTGACTGATAAGACGAGTGAAGGACTTTGCCCCAAAAGAACTAAAATGTACCACTTTCATTTAGAGTGGGAGGATTTTTTTACAATGTCAAACTCAAAATGCATTTGCTTTTATTAATGTTCACATTTTGTCTACTAGGTTCGTGGGGGGGGGGGGGGGCAAATACACCCAGGACAGGGCGCCAATCTATCACTGGGCATACACTCACTCACACAGACACACACACAAACACACTCTATATGGGGTAATTTGGAGAATTCAATTTACCTTAATCCATGTTTTTGGACTGTGGGAGGAAACCAGAGGAAACCCACGCCGACACGGGGAGAACATGGAAACTCCACCCAGATTGGGATTAGAACCAGGAATCCCTAGTGCTGAGAGGCAAACATGCTAACCACTAAGCCACCATGCCGTCCTATTCGAAAAACTAACAATTGGAAAACTACTAAAAAAGCTTTCTTTCTTTTTTTTTTTTTTTTAACACCATGGTTTTCTTTTGAATTTATTTAGGACAGACCTTCACTCCTAAGGATGAAATGTCTTTGTCTGTTTTTTCTGTCTGTTAAATGCATTTTTATTTTTATTATCATAATGTGTGTGCAAAGCAATGTTCTACAGTGCACGCACACACACACACACACACACACACACACCTACACACACACACACACACAAACACACACACACATTTAACTATAGTTAAATATTTAAGAAAGTACTGAAGACGCATGTTTTTGACAAACACCGGTTGTAAAAAAAGAGGGAGGGTGCAGGATCAGATAATGATCAGGTTTGATAATTCTACACTGTAGCTGGTTTTCTCCATAACTACTGACTTGTGATGTTCTCATTTGTAAATCGCTGGATAAAAGTGTCTGCTGAATGACTAAATGTAAATGTCACATGGTTTATTTTTTGTAAATTTATTATTTCTTTCATTTAAAACGCTTTTTACAATATTAAAAACAAATCCACACACAAATATGCTAATTGGTATTTAGTTATAGTAAATACATTATACCTTATAATAATTGTTTAATCTCGATTTAGACAGATATGACAGAAATGTCTTGATTCAACAGGTAGCTAAACTAAATTGTGTCGAAAAATAAAGTATGTAACAATGTGTATTAAACATAACCATCCGCTGCAGTTTTTGTGCTCACTGCAGGTGTCTTAGAATGGCCAGCTGTCTATGTCCGTGCTGAAAGCAATACTCCACTGTATTATACACACACATTTTAACATGAGCTTTGCACGTTTCCATGGAGACAGGGGACAACGGGCCCCCACTGTCACCCCCTAAGGTGCAACTGAGGGCCTACTTACATCATCTTCCATCAGGACAAAAAACAGAATAAGAGAGCTGATGTGTAGTTGGTGTAGAAGCTACATAGAAAAGCTGTATTTGAAATGTTTCATTCAATTACTTTTTACTACTCACTACATAATATTTAATACATACTCTAGAAACACTATTTAGTGAATACGCTTTTAACAGAAAAAAAGTATTTTGAAGCACAACATAAAACATGAATTTATAAAAAATTCCCCACATGTTTGTAACAGTGTTTAAGTTTAATAAACTAATACAACCACTGCAACATAGCTTATAAAACAAAGCCATTCAATGTATGCTATGAATGTTATCGAATGTATGCTACATGTGATTGACCTGACCTGTAGCAATTTACTAAGACAAAAAGGTTCTAATATTTGTGCTAAACTTTAATTTCTTCAGAAAATTAGTTTTTGGCTTTTGGTTTGCAAGATGCTCTATGGCACATTTATTTATGTGCAGCGTATATCAAATGTTCACTATCAATCTAGATTCATTGTGGGATTTCTGTAGCTTACTGTACCAAATAATCACATTTGAATGTGTTTGTTGCACTATATTAGTAAATAGGATTTGTAACACATTTATAATTTCAATTGTAGCAGGTGTAGCCACAAAAATGCCTCTCATCAATTTACAATTCACATTATTGTTAAAGTATATATATATATATATATATATATATATATATATATATATATATATATATATATATATATATATATATATAGTAACCAATTAGTACTTACTGAATTTAAATACATATTGTAAATATAGACTAGCCATCATTTCGTCATGTTCCTGAGGTTTGATAGTTTACTGAGGTGTCAACTGAGCTTCATCTATAAGAGTACAAAACTAAGCTATGAATTTTCAAGCTTTACTTACTTATGTTACAAACATTGAAGTGACACAAAACTTGTCCAAAATAATGTTTTTAAAGTGATACCTAATAGCACATTTGAAATGTTTCCCAGAAGCAGCTCTCCACTGCACTTTCTGCTTAATTACAGTTATTCACATACTCATTAGGTTTGTCCATTTCATATTACTGTTTTTGCTTTAAATGTTTGGTTACATGTATTGTTTTAAATGTCATATAACTTTAAAAAATCACTTTAAAATAATTATTTGCTTTCTATTGCATTGGTTTCTTTCAAGTTGATTTTACGTTGGGTATTCACATCTTACATTTTCATTTAACATTATATTTAGATTTTATACTAAAACCAATTTGTTTTCTAAAACAAAAAATATGTGTGTTTACTCCGTTGTTTAGTAAGTTTTCAATAGCAGTTCATTATGAAGTAGTGGATATGCAAATCTGTCATTCTGATGAAGCTGCTTTGCTGCATCTGGCACAAGGTATGTTAAATCCGTGTAGAGTACAATAATATCACAAGGCTATTAAGGCATTCTGGATCGAAATGTGCTGCCCAGTGTCAGAAAGCTTGCTCTTGGTTACAGGTCATGGGTCCTCCAACAGAATCATGATCAAAACACACAAATAAAAACATCAAAGAATGGCTAAAATATTAAGTTCTTTTTTTTAGGCCAGGGTATCATCTTTATTACTTGAACCCCACATCATAACATCATAACAAGCCCAAGCCAAGCAGCTAGTAAAATATATTTTGTAAATTATTTAAAAACTTTATGATATAATGCATTCACATCTGATTATACTGTACATTTTTTCCCAATAAACTGTAATCTCCATTTTGACAGCTGACAATATAATTTGTACTACTTGTTTTCTTATGATAATCACAGTTACAGTATTGAATAGATACTGTAGATTATCCAGTCGATAATGTGGTAATTCCTATGTAAAGTGGAGGGAAAATGTATCATAGATCTTCTCACCCTATCTCTAAGGGAGAGCCCTGCCACCCTGCGGAGAAAACCCATTTCGGCTGCTTGTATTCGCGATCTTGTTCTTTCGGTCATTACCCAAAGCACATAGGTGAGGGTCGGAACGTAGATTTACTGGTAAATCGAGAGCCTTGCCTTGTGGCTCAGCTCCTTCTTTACCACAACAGACCAGTATAGGGTCCGCATCACTGCTGACCCCGCGCTGATCCGTCTGTCAATCTCACGCTCCATCTTACCATCACTCGTGAACAAGACCCCGAGATACTTAAACTCCTCCACTTGAGGCAAGATCTGATCCCTGAACCAGAGAGGACTCTCTACCCTTTTCCGACTGAGAACCATGGCCTCAGATTTGGAGGTGCTGATTTTCATCCTGACCGCTTCACACTCGGCTGCAAACCGATCCAGTAAGAGCTGAAGTTCGCAGCCTGATGATGCTAACAGGACCACATCGTCTGCAAACAGCAGCAACGTGATCCTCAGATCACCAAACTGGAGACCCTCCATTCCCTGGCTGCGCCTAGAGCTCTGGAAATTCATCAGCAAAATAATGAACATTATGCCACTGAAATTATCCAAATCAAAAGAACAATTGTGTGAATTAAGGCAGTAATTCAGAACATTAGTCAGGAACCACAGCGCCTTAACCAGCTTGTGCAGGGAGAAATACGTGACACATTAGGGTTAATGATTTAATATGCAAACTACACCTCAATCAATTACTCAGCTTAACAGTCCATAAACAGTATGCACAGCTCAGTGCAGATTCATTATAACCACCGGTGCTGGCACAAACCCTCCCAGCACAGCTAAATGAACCACTGCTTAAACTACATATAAGGAAATAAAAATTAATGAGAGAAAATCTAAGTGTTAAATTAACAATAATTATGTGACTCACATGCTATAAAGGACCTCATTTTTTTAGCCTAATTAGATAAGCGATTCCCTGTGTAGAGGTGGGGTCTTACACATTATGTTCTATCATGTTCCAACACAGATTATTAAAATATTGTTAGGTGTTTTAGGGACATGCTTTAAACTTGGTCAAATTAAAAGAAATACTCGTCTGATTGACCCATTATCATTGAGTTTTAATAAATGGACCATGCAAACTCACACAAATATTCATTTAATCCTATTATACTCTAGAGGTTGAGGGGAAACAAGCTATGGCAGTAGCCACAGGAGGTAGGGTACAGCAGCACCCCCTGTTGGTGAAGAGATTTCCTATTACTAGCCTACCAAAGACGTGAGGTAGCGGTTTTTTAACTTTTGCAAAACACACAAGAGACTATTTTCAGATTTAGTGTTCTGATGATTTAGTGTGATGATACAAAACAGCCTTGTTTATTGGGCATTTTTGGAAATACGAAACAAATCATGTCCCGTATTTTTTAGTACGGGACAATTCTGTATTTTACGGGACGAGTGGAAACCTTAGTGATAAGCACACTCGACAAAATAGCTACTACAGAATTTTAAAGCTACATGTAATCCTCTTTTTTCTACACTCAGTCGATCAGAAATTAATATTACAAACAATGATCCAAACCACATTTTTGTCAGAACAATCTTAGAAGAGGCTCAGTAGACATCAAAAAAATCCCTACACATTATTGGTTTTACAGTTCCGTTACTTATTCATTAGTGTGATCAGGTGCAATGTGTATTGTGTAGTGTGTGTATTGTTTAGTGTGGACAGTGTAGTGTGCAGTTTATGGGGTGTAGTGTATGTGGATTGTTGTCCTAAACGTTCAGTTACAGGTAATTTGGTGCCACAGTATTTTTGACAAAAATTCTGTTGATTTTGGCAATTGTACCAATAGCTACTTCTGGGTTTATGTCAATGTGGCATGGTATTTTGGCAGCATCTGAAAAGGTGTGCTGTTAGGAAACATTTAAACCAAGAGCAATTCTGACTTCTCAATCATTACACTGCTGGCAAAAAGAATTAAATAAAACAGTCTATCAGTGCAGTGACTGCTCTCATCTCTGTAAAACATCCATGTTTTGACAATACTGTTGTGTTCATGCTGACTCCTTATAGTCCCATGTCAGCTCCATGCTTCCTTAAAATATTAGCTTGGCACTCTCAGTTGGCATTCTGGAGTAGTGCCAATCTGAACCTGTCTACCAGCTCATAGTTCAAGTTCCCCTGCCTTAATTGCAGCTGTGACCACGGTAAGTTGTCCCTCCTGATCAGTAGGTGAGGAATTGCAGCATTGTGATGCCTACTGTTTCCATGTCCACAGTTCTGAGCATGACTCCTAACTGCCTTGCCATATCACACTTCTTAACATATCCATCTGCGGTTAATCCTGATAGTGGCAGCCATCTTTGGACAGCTGGCTGGCTCTGCTAATGGACTTTTGGTAATGTTGTTTTTCCTTTTTCTGGCCCAATTTAGATGGGCACACTGTAGTAGCAGGTACTTCCAAAGCAGAGGTGACTTCAACCCTGACATCACTTGAACCTTTTCTGTCAAAGTGGTCTTGGGAGCTAACATTGCTACTTACACATCAATAATTCATGGAGATCCAATGTCCTGTTATTAATTCACCAGTCGTCAACCAACTTTGGAAGGTACTAATCACTTTATTTTCTATTTCTATTAAATCAACATTAATTGGGTTAATTTGTACTACTCTGTAACATGTGCCATTGTTTACTCACTTTAACAGATAGTGTCTTATGCCAAAGGGTAGTCATATTTTATTATTTTATTTCTTTAATAAAATTAGATAAAATATGCTTTATAAGGATTAAACACCAAACCACAATTTTACAGAATTTAGCAAAATCCAAAACATTTGCAGGAGATAGTATATACTTAATTTCTTTTAAAACACATAGCTGAAGAAAAGTTATAATTGTATTAGATGGAAACAGAAAAACACATTCTAGCATTGAAGATTCACTTTTACACAAAAGCATAAGTGCACAAACACACACCAAGTAAGTAAGTGAATGTCATCATAAGATTGGCTCTAGACACCAACATCTTTTAATCCAATGTAATTGAGCATCACAAGAACATTGTTTAATCTGTCTACTCTAAACTCCAATTGTCTGAAAAGACTGACCACCCTCTGTGTGTGCGTTTGTGGGTGCATGTGTGTGTTCGTGTGCGTGTGGGTTTGTGCAAGTTTGTGAGTGTGTGTGTTAGTCAGAGGACAACTGAGTGCAAGAATTGCTCAGATCCTCAAAAAAAGAATGAATGTGACTTGGGTTCCTATTGCTGAAGCACTAAACGACCATTTTCCTCCTTGGCATTCAACATAATCACAAAAGTACAGATCAACCCAGGTGTCTTGCACATTTGGTCTTTCCTTAATAAGACATTGTGCAGCAATGCGGTTTATTCTTCAGATATTTTGTTTAGGTTCCATTCATCAACATTTAATCTACATTCAGTTCAAAGTATTCTGTATATTAACCCAGTTCTATGTAATCTGTGGGATTCATTACTCCTGAACCTCCAACCTCCAAATCAATGGTTTCAAAACCCTGTTCAACTCAGTTCTTTGAACTTGACTTCACAATAGGCACAATTAAACTAGGTCTGCATAGAACACAAATACTGATTATTCATACAACTGCATTTTTTCCAACAAACAGATCAGACAGGCTACACAACAGTTAATTCAAGCCCCCATTCTTTCTCAGCTTGTCTATTGCAATTCTTCACTTGCCGGTCTCAGAGGGCACGCGAACTTTACAGCTGATCCAGAACATCTTGTGTTCAACCAACCCAAACAAGCCCATGTTACTCAACTAGTCATTTCTTTCTATTGGCTTACTGTAGCTTCCCGCCTTTAATCAGAGCTGTTTATGAAAGAATGTTGAACTATCTTAAAGGTGAGAAAGTGAACATCAGTCAGTCATTTGCAAAACATTGGGCATAGCCAGAACAACAATTTTGAATGCCCTAAAACAATATTAAAAACATGTATGTACTCAGAAATTGCTAGTAAATAGTTCAGCCAAGAAATGTTTTTAATGACACAGGCTAATGAGAACAGTTAACCTTCAAATCGGATGGCACATTTCATAAATGTCATGGTCTGGTGCCTCCATTCAGTTTACTTTTGTAATATACTTCTTGTCTACAAATTGGATTTTTCAGTACAAAATATGTCTTTTTTACAGGCGGCACAGTGGCTTAGTGGTTAGCACGTTCGCCTCTCAGCGCTAGGGATTCCCGGTTCGAATCCCCATCTGGGTGGAGTTTCCATGTTCTCCCCGTGTCCGCGTGGGTTTCCTCCGGGTTTTCCGGTTTCCTCCCACAGTCCAAAAACATGGATCAAGTCAATTGAATTCTCCAAATTGCCCCGTATAGAGTGTGTGTGTGTGTGTGTGTGTGAGTGAGTGTGTGCCCAGCGATGGATTGGCGCCCTGTCCTGGGTGTATCTGCCCAGCGCCCGAAACGTTCTCCCCTGGATGGGCATGGGGAACCCCACCACGACCCTACTAGAGGATAAAGTGGGAGATAATGAATGAATGAATATGTCTTTTTTACATTACATTTAAATTTGGTAATTTAGCAGATGCTTTTATCCAAAGCGACTTACATGGAGAGCACAGGATTCATCACAACATCCCTGGAGCAATGAGGGTTAAGGGCCTTGCTCAAGGACATGCCAAGAGTAGGTAAATGGGAAACATCTCAGGCCCAGATAAATCGGATGGTTGTGTCATCCTGTGTAAAATTGTGCACTGTACCTGGGACTTTGAATTTGGTTAGTGTGTGTTCCTTTGCGCCAGGCATTTTTAGTTAATTTACTTCCAGCTTGTGTTAATTGAAGCTCGTTTATGTTAATTAACTTATGCCATGTCTCGTTATTTAAGCCTGTTCAGACTTTTGCAGGCCAGAGGTCATCATTTATGTTTTAGCCCAGGGCCATGTGTGGTTTTGGTTATTTAATAAACTTATTGGTTTTGATTGCTGCCTGGTAATTAGTGTATGTTTTTACACTGCACTTGTGGACCAAAGAGCAGAAAACACACCAACACCACTATCATGTCATTGTGACTACCGCATAAAGCATCAACCACCATCAAATCATACATGCTTTGTGTTGGTCCTTTGGGATCATTGGAAACAGAGTGAAGGGGTCTAAAATGATTTGCAGAGAAACAGATCTTAGAACTTCAAAGTGTATCTTAAGAAGCTTATAAAATGGAAAATTAGTGTAGAAACAAGTTAAAGCTAACAAAGTGTTTAATGTTGTAATGGTTGAACAAAATATGTCGGGCACTAAGAAGTGATAAAGTGATAGTGATCTATTTTGCCTACTGTGCTCACACGCAGAGTACTTTGTCCTCTACATTTAACCCATCCATGCAGTGAAACACACAGACTATGTAGACCATAGAACATTTAGCTTCCAAAATATTTCAGCGCGAGTATGACAAATGGCAGAATTTAACATACACACACATTTTGTCCTTATTTTATTGCACAAATTTGTTTGAGTCTGTGTAAGAGACAGAGAGAACAGAGATAAAAAATAAAGAGGGAGAGAGAAAAACAGGACAGAGATGCTGCTCTGTCCTCAGTAGGAGAGCTGAGAGTAATTACTGTGTGAGCCCCGCTGACCTGTCCATTTCGTGTCAGTAGGTGGGAGGTGTGTGTGTGTGTGTCAGGGAAGTGTGCCACACTTTCTGTGCCTTGCCTGTCTTGTTAGACACACCACCGGAGTTAGAAGTGGATTAGGAGACTCTCTCTCACACACACAAATACACTTCAAGGGTAGTACATGCTGGGCTGGTCTATGCAGTTGAAAGACACACACTGAGAGAGTGAGATTGAAAGAGAGAAAACTCAGCAGTCAGTGAGAACTAGAAAATGAGTGAATTAAAGTAAAAGAACCAAAATCACAGAGCTCAGGAGTGTGTGGGTGTGTTTCTGGCTGGACTTTGGTTTTATCATGGTCTGGACTTTGTCATTGCTGTTTGTTTCATTATTTAATTATTCATTGTTAATTAAATTATCGGTATTTTCATTATTGTCAGCCATGTTAACCCTTTAATGCATTTAAGCTGTATTTTTTCCTTATGTCAGGGCGACATTTTTAGTTTGTCCTGTTTGTTTGTGCGTATGTTTGTTTCCTCAATGTTTTTGAATTAAAACCCTTTTTCCACCTCAACTGCTGAACTTTGGGGCTAACTCAGATGCCGCACTGGTGGCAGGTCATGACATGATGTCATTATGTTAAAAAAATAAATAAATAATGCCAAAATGCAAAAACATTGTTCAAAATATTGAGTACACCTACTTACACACTAATTAGTACTTAAATAAATTTCCATTTATTCTGTAATTATCTGTAAATAATAACACATGGTATATTCATTCATTCATTCATTGGGTTCCCCATGCCCATCCAGGGGAGAACGTTTCGGGCGCTGGGCAGATACACCCAGGACAGGGCGCCAATCTTTCGCTGCACATGGTATAATTTATGTATATTCACAATCATTTTATATCCCATGTGTACAGACATAAATTTTTCTCTAGTTCTTTGGGCTCCTTTTATTTATTTATCTATTTTTTATTTCTTTACTCTTTAGCCTACCTGATTGTATTATATTTTGCATAGTAATTTTGTTTATTCCTTTTGTATAGTCCGTGTGCTGTATTGTTGAGTTAGTATGTTACATGTCACACCCACAAGATAAATTTATTGTATGTGTAATATACTTGGCAAAAATGTCTGATTTTGAAATATTGTTAATCACATGCCCAATAGCAATTGATCCACAAGTGCATTTTAATGTCTGGTGCATTCAGGTGTGTGTTAACACAATGCTAAGAAAAACATCAAACCTAAGGAAGCAATTGCTTTGTCCTCCTAATATGAAAAAGGATCAAAGGCAATTTCCAAACTTTTTAAGATGTAATTCTAAATTGAGAAAGATTTAAGCATAATAACAACTTCGATAATGAAGGAACTACAGAGGACTTGAGCTATGCCCATGAAGGGGTTAAAATGCTGAGTAGATTATTTTAGTGTGAAATGATTCGGATTAAGTCATAAATTAACATATTTTGACGAGTTGAAAATAAGGAAAAAGTTATATATTTTTTTTTACATTGGAATCTATGGAGCAGTTTCAGTCCCTCATGCCAAACAAACCCTCATAGCTCTCATATTTTTTTAATCAAATTCAAAAATTTTATAAATTAAAGTGAATAAATTCAACTTAGGCAGGATAAAAATCCCTACCATTTGAAAGTAAAATGTTTTTTTTTTTTTTAAAAAAAAAGAAACTGAATTACCTCGGAGTTACTGTGGTAATGACATTACCCACTTTAGACTTTTCCATAGAAATAAATGGAGTGAAATTTAAAATGTGATAAAAAGTGAACGGTCTGTCTGTAAATTTGGATATTTGGACAGATTTATCCTGGGTCTAAGCCTCTGGAGTTTCGTGGCTGTAGCTCAAAAAATGGCCGAATTATGGTAGTTTGAAAATTGGCTCTATTCATTCCTATGGGCATTTTAAAATTTTTAACATTTATTAAAAACTATAAATGTCACAAACTCCAAAAATATGAATGAATATCAGAATGCTGTGAAAGACTGATAAAATAAAATAAAGTCCTGCTATTAAAAATTATTTTACAAGCTTTTGCTGCATGACACAGTACTTACTGCTTTTAAGTCTAAAGGGTCCTAGATTTGATTTCTAGACAGGGTGGACAAAGAGTTTTTGTTAAATTTGCATTTCTTTCTTCAAAGAACTTTCATTTTAAAGACATGCCCATAGGTTACTTGTAGAATACAAATAGCCTGATTTTATCACTTATAACTATTTCTGTCGAGAATGAGCTTTTATTCATTCATTCATTCATTATCTCCTTCTTTATCCTCTAGTAGGGTCACGGTGGGGTTCCCCATGCCCATCCAGGGGAGAACGCTTCGGGCGCTGGGCAGATAGACCCAGGACAGGGCGCCAATCCATCGCTGGGCACACACACACACACACACTCTATATGGGGCAATTTTGAGTATTCAATTGACTTGTTCCATGTTTTTGGACTGTGGGAGGAAAAACAGAGAACCCACAAGAAACCCACGCGGACACGGGGAGAACATGGAAACTCCACCCAAATGGGGATTCGAACCGGGAATCCCTAGCGCTGAGAGGCGAACGTGCTAACCACTAAGCCACCGTGCCACCAGAATGAGCTTTTAATGATGATCAAATAAGCTACCTATTTATAGAGACTTTAACATAGTGTTTTTCCTGGCACAATATCTGTAAAAAAATTATTACAGTCTAGAAGTTGTATTTAAAGTTCCTGTAAAGACTTTTTATTATGTCTTAATACCTAAGCCAAATAATTTAAAGTTATTTAAAAATCCTTTTGTATTTTGTTTTTTTTACATCACTGTATATAAGTTGTATCACAAATGTGTCTATAAGAAGACTTTTAGCCTTTTAACTTTAAGCCTTTTAGCCTTTTAGCCTTTTTTAGACTTTTAACTATTTTTAAGAGTGGCTCAATACTGTTTGTCAACCTTAATACCACATTTCTGAGTATCTGCTGATAGAAATCTGATCATACCATCTTTATCCCCTTTTAAAAAACTAAGCTGTCAATAATAATATAATGAGGTATGGTCTAGCTAAATCTGCAAGGTATCTCATTTGAAAGTAATGGTTCCAATTCCTCCTCCTGCTCCCAATTGTCACGTCTTATGTGTCCCTATTTATCACCCGCAGTGAGATGATAGGCAGGGTGTACAGATAGAGAGAGCATGCAAGGGGGAGTGTGCCAGACCTATAACATAACATGTGAGCTTGTTGAAATCCTCATTTTTGTGTTTATTAAAATTAATATTAGATATTAAAAATAGATAACTTGATTATTATCAAATATTTTCTTGTTGTAGAGCATAGCATAACCTTTGTAGTAACACTTCTAATCATGCAATTTTAGAACACAGCATAAATATAAAAAAATTCCAAGAACATACAGTGTAATTAAATTACACATCTCTTCCAATAACACTGTAGCACAAAAATTATAATAACTGCAGAATTTCAAACATTGCGGGTTTTCTTCTTTTTAGCTATAAAAGCAATAATTCTTTGGATGATCTAATGTTCACAGTGCAAATTAGTGGGGATTCTAAAGGCAGCTCTGGGCACCATGTGGTGGAGGGCAGCATTGATCTGTTGGTAAATAAGCTGGCAGACACCAGCAGTGGATCAATAGTGTTTCTAACATCCAACAGAGAAGTAGCTCTCCACATAGACTCTCTCAACTCCCACAGAGTCAATAACATTCCACAGACACCTGCCAAATTAAATTTTGTATTCATTAGATCTATTTCTTTGTAATGCTCTCAGTCCAGATCTAATAAACATTTCCCTAATTGTACATGCGATGGACCTGCAGTATACACTTATACAAGTATAAGTATACACTTAGCACCCTTTGTTAAAAGGTACACACTTAAAACATGATCTAAAAAAGGTCATAGCATTAATCTATACTTCAAATACCAATGTATTTAATACTAAGGCCTAAATCTTCTTATAAAATATAAAAATTTTAACATCACTCTAAATTGAATATACAAGTTTGAAGGCATAGAGCATTCTGTGTATCAAAACATACCAAAATTATTATATTTCTTTGTTTAATCTGCTGTGGTTGTCATCAAATCAAAGCACTATATCACTATATATGTATATTAAAGACCAGTTACAACCACAGATTGCAATCTGGAAAGTAATCTTTTTTCCAAAAGAAGTAAAAAAAAAAAGTATTAATATATATTTTTATTGTAGAATATACAGTTTTTGTGATTCATCTTTGATTTTGTCATGTATATCAATGCCACATTTTTGTGGCTTTAGCAGGCTTATCACATGTACGATAATTGTTGGCATTCATGCAGTCATTTCTAAAAAAAATAGAAAAATAAAAAATAAATAAAGATAGTATATGATATGAACATTAAATATTTTCTAGTTATCTGTAAGCCTCTTGAAACTGGAAAACTTGAAATGTCTTTCACACTTCCATTGCAGTTCTCCAAAAGTCTCAAATGGGTTCATTTTAAAAATTGCAGTGTACACGCTTATAAATTTTTTCCTTTATGGATTAGGTCTTCCCTTGTGGTCTTTTACTGCCACCCAGAGTCTATGTAACACCACTGCTTACCTCTTATGATTCCAGATGTCTCCAACTCCACCTAAAGTTCTTTGGTTGTTTTATGTGGTTACATTGCCACATTTTGTATGACCATTTAAATGCTATTAAAATTATTCCTTCCACCATGTTCTGAAAGGTTTGTGACTGTTCCATGAGCAGCAACCTTCTCGATAACTGTGGTTGCTAAGGTCTTTGGAGATTTATTTTCATTAGACTGCCTGACAAAGGCTTGGTAAAGCAAATGAATGATGTACAGTACCAGTCAAAAGTTTGGGCAGTCCTCCTTTTTGATCCACTTATTGTTCATTCGATCAGTTCAACTTACCGTGAAGATAGACATTGTTGTTTTACAATTACAGTCTGTAGACAATCTGTTTGTGGCACTGCTGAACTGACAAACCACGATCTAAATTATACCTGTTCTGTGATGGTCCTAAATAATAGAGAACAGAAAACCAATGGAGGACAAAGAATAAAAAAGAGAAAACAGATGTACTACAGTCTGTAATTGTAAAATAAAAAGGTCCATCTATATGGTAAGTGAAGAAAATAGACAATAGATAAAAATGGTGGTGTGTACAACTTTTGACTTGTACTGTATAACACAGCCTATATTATTATTATTTTTTCAAAATTCAAAAATCGAAAAATTTTCAACATCAATACAAGAAATTAAAAAGCTATAAAACAATAAGAATAATTGATTGAGCCATAATTATATAATACTATTTAACCATATCTGAAAGAATGGAGATGTCACATTTGTCTTACTACTGCTTAAGGTCAAATTCCCGCAGAGATAAGTGGTAGCAGTACAATAATGTACAGATTATTCACCTGCTTTTTCTCTCTTTTAGAAATTTAGTTTGCTTAAATGCCACATGGTTGACTTGTACACAAAAGACATTTAATGTGTGGGTATAAATGAATCCAAGAGAAGGACAGACCCAACAGCATTCGGCAGAACACCTAAACAGACATAACAAAATTTGCCGTTTGATGTTTACAGAACAAATGATCACTTTGTAAGCTGGTAATTTTTTGACTTACATAAGTGCTTATCCAGTGTATGTCATTATTTATTTTATAAGAGCTTTTTGTTTATCTTTTTATTAAATGTGCTTGCAAAGTTTGTTAATCCTGGGCTTATGTGTAAAATTGCTGCCTGGTATTTAATACATTTTACTGATGTCTTAAATTAATGTAAGACTGCTTTTAACATTTATTCATTCCTTTATTATCTTCCAGTGAATCCTCAGGGTTGCAGGGGAGAACATGAACATTTCAGCCACTGGGTAGATACACCCCGGACAGGGTGCCAATCTATCGCTGGGCACACTCACTCACACAGACACACACACAAACACACACATCCGTATTTTTCCCGGGACATGCCCGTATTTCACATCCTGTCCCGGGTTTTTTTTAAAAAGTGAACAAATGTTTTTAGTGAAGAAGATTTTAAAATTACCTTCATTGGACCATTAAATTTACAGGCACTAGGGTACTGCACACGGCGCTGCGTGTCAGTACACAAGCAACATGCCGAAGTACAAGTTTTGTAAATCGTTTACCGACGATTTACAAAAGAGTTTACCCGCTGTCAGACCGGGTCGAGACAAATGGGAAGCAGTGTGCAAAGCAGGCACATATGTCTCGGTGTCCAATGGAGGTGCAAGGGATCTGAAAAGTCACCTGAACACCATCCATCCATTATCTTCTGCTTTATCCTCTATTAGGGTCGTGGGGGGGGGTTCCCCATGCCCATCCAGGGGAGAATGTTTCCGGCGCTGGACAGATACACCCAGGACAGGGCACCAATCTATCGCTGGACACACACACTCACTCACACAATTTAGAGAATTCAATTGACTTGATCCATGTTTTTGGACTGTGATAGGAAACCCGAGAACCCGGAGGAAACCCACGTGGACACGGGGAGAACATGGAAACTCCACCCAGATTGGGATTCGAACCGGGAATCCCTAACGCTGAGAGGCGAACGTGCTAACCACTAAGCCACCATGCCGTCCCACCTGGACACCGAGAAGCATAAAACGGCTGTCCGGGGTGAGAGAAATGCTAGCTCGATCACACAGTACTTTGTCAAACCAGGTAACGAGGATGCAGTGAATGCAGCAGAGGCTGCATGGTCATTTCACACAGTGAAACATCACAACAGTTATAGATATATGGACTGCACAAGTTCATTGTTGAAAAAGACCCTCCCTGATTAGTTTAGTTGTGCCCAAACTAAGACCGAGGCTATTGTGTATCATGTGTTATTTGGAGTTGAGAGTTATTGTTAACTTGTGAGGGATGTTTAGATGATTAGATGCATTATTTCTTTCATTGTGCTATTAATTTATTACAGGAAATGTTCACTTAAGCATTTTGTATAAATGCATTTTGAATAAAATTATTTTACAAAAAGTGTTTTTGTTGTTGACTTTTTCTGAAAAGCATTTTTAATAAACCAACTGTAAATATCATGTTATTGTAGGATTACATGGGCATATGTTAAATGAGCAGATTTTCATTCCCAAATGAAAATATGGGCACCCTATCTTACCATATGAGGCATTTTAGAACATTGAATTTACCTTGAATCCATGTTTTTGGTCTGTGGGAGGTAACCGTAATAGTCAGATGAAACACTCCACCCAGAATGGATTTGAACCTGGATTCCCCTGCGCTAAGAGGCGAACAGGCTAATCACTAAGCCATTGTGCCGCTCCTGCAGGTTTTTTCTTTTTTACATGAAAAAAAAAATATCAATGTCAGGCACAAACTGCATAAACTCTATCTTACAGGACATGCCCCCTGTGCTTGTGTTTATCAATGTCAGCTGGAGTATAACTGGCACCTACTAATCTGGCATTGCTCAGAGAAAACAATTAGATCTCCCACAAGCCTGTGTGAAAAAAGGTCTTTTTAAAATAGTGGTCCAGAAGTACAGTCATTCTCCTACTAAAGAGTCCTTAATATGTCTTTATGGGCAGTACTATGGCACTATGTGGTTAACCTCGTGGCAAAAAAGTCCTGGAAATTAATTTTAGTTAATAACTACTAGGAGCTGGATACCTGTACATAATCCAAAAACATGGAAGTCTGTGAATGTTGGGTGTCTTTGTCTGTGTATCTGCATTGTGATGGACTAACATTGTTGTGGCCTCCTTTGCTTTGGTACAGTGAATGCTAGAAAACCACATTGTTTATGGTCTTTAGGTGTTGCTGTAGTCCTGTTGCCTGGCATTAAGTAATACTATTGATGGCAGATTAACCGAACAATATAAAACTTAATATAAATAGTGCTTATTTAATTGTATTCTTATTTACATGCCAAAGCTACAACTATGCAAGTATAATGAAAATCTATATGCAAGTCATATTGAATATACATAATATGCAAATCATTATTATTTTTGTTTTCAGGCCCTCAAATTATCCTACAATGACCATTTTAAAGAAAAAGAAATTATTAGGACCAGAGGTCAGACCATGGTGGGTGGTAGAGGATGATGCTTGGGATTTTTAAATTGTTAAGGCTATATGACCATATGATTTTTTTTAGTCAGATTAAAGAAATATTAGACAAATGTATAAGACAGGGCGGCACGGTGGCTTAGTGGTTAGCACGTTCGCCTCTCAGCGCTAGGGATTCCTGGTTCGAATCCCCATCTGGGTGGAGTTTCCATGTTCTCCCCGTGTCTGCGTGGGTTTCCTCCGGGTTCTCCGGTTTCCTCCCACAGTCCAAAAACATGGATCAAGTTAATTGAATTCTCAAAATTGCCCCATATAGAGTGTGTTTGTGTGAGTGAGTGAGTGTGTGCCCAGCGATGGATTGGCGACCTGTCCTGGGTCTATCTGCCCAGCGCCCGAGACGTTCTCCCCTGGATGGGCATGGGGAACCCCACCGCGACCCTAATAGAGGATAAAGCGGGAGATAATGAATGAATGAATGAATGTATAAGACAGTTTGCAGAGTGAAGACGGAGAACGATGCCAAAAATCACTTAAACCTTCTTCCATTATACCACACTCAGATACACATACGATTTTGCTCATGAATTAACAACATAGATGCAACTTAGTTGTTAATGTGAATTGCAGTATATATGAATATACATTATTCCTTTGAAATGCTGACGTTCCAGATAGCCCTCTTGACCAAGTAGTTATAGTTATGCTATTTAATAGTCATATAAAATAGCATATACGCTGGAGTCACCTCCATTTTACCCTTAAAAACAAACCAGTATCGGGGAGATTTTCCTTGCCACTGTTGTTTCAGCTTACATTATAAATTATAGCTCTAAGGAACAAATTTACATTGCTTATGAATCTTGTATTGTGACTCTGGTTCATGCATTATAATACCAGATAGGCAAATCACATGGTGAATGATAACATTGCAGTCCTATTGTTTTAGGAATGAACCCTGAAAGGAGAACTGCAATACTGATGCACTGACCATGTAACAATTATGATTGGGAGCACATAGAACCACTCCTATAGCTAATTTTTTAGCACTTATTTCCTAGCCATTTTTCAGATTTAAGCCTTTTCACATTACCACATTGAATTATCAAGGCTGCATTACTCCTGTGTATCAGCAATTATTACACAAGGTAAATATAACTTAAAACATTTTTTTGCAAAAAGGAGTTAACGACAAACTTAATAGCTTGTGACCAGACATATTTAGATGACACAGTAGTTCTTTTCTACATACCCACATTTACATTGATGGTGATGGTAAGCTAAAATAGTGAATCGTCAAAGGGCTAACAAAATAATTCTCCCAAAGCTATATTTAATCTACTCTGCAAAACGCAGCAGTTCTTGCTATCATTCATATACATAAAATCAGCAGATTAGCTGATGTGCAAGTTCGAACAGACATGAAATGCTTCTTGCAGGCATTATAAGAATTTTGGACCCCACTCTATATTGTCCCAGGTTCCACCAACCATCAAACATCTGTTAACTTCTGCATCTCTTAAGTGCACTGCCTACAGCCACGAAGGGCATCAGCTATTTATAGCATTTAGTATTATGATTTTTCAGTAATTTAATATTTTAACTATTTTATGACAATGTAAATAAAACAAAAAAATAATAGATTCTGAAATTTTATTAAGCTGTAAATATGGCTATATTCAGAGTAAATACAGTAGGTATTGTGAATAAGAGTGCAATCAGTAAAAATAAAGGCAGGAAATAAGGAAATACTTGTTTTGAAACTATAACATGTTAATTTTTATTTAGATATGAAATCAGCTAAGACATGCGAGTGGAGAAAAAATTAAAATCGATAAATCAAATGCCCATGACAGTGGTGGATTACGTTTTAGATCTTTAATTTAATCAAAATATTATAGGTAAATAAATTGTCAATAAAAATTAATGAGCCTGTTTTCAATACCCTGAAAACTTATCACATGTTAATTTTTATTTAGATTATGAAATCAGCTAAGACATGCGAGGTGGAGAAAAATTAAAAATCGATAAAGCAAATATGCCCATATGACAGTGGTGGATTACGTTTTCAGATCTTTAACTTTATAAACTTAAAGTTACATTCATTTATTCATTATCTTCCGCTTTATCCTATATTAGGGTCGTGCCCATGCCCATCCAGGGGAGAACGTTTCGGGTGCTGGGCAGATACATCCAGGACAAGACACCAATCTATCACTGGGCACACACTCACACACACAGACACGCACACAAACACACTCTACATGGGGCAATTTGGAGAACTCAATTGACTTGATCCATGTTTTTGGACTGTGGGAGGAAACCGGAGAACCTGGAGGAAACCTACCCGGACACGAGGAGAACATGGAAGCTCCACCCAGATGGGGATTCGAACCAGGAATCCCTAGTGCTGAGAGGCGAACGTGCTAACCACTAAGCCACCCACTTAAAGTTACAATGCAACAAAATATTTCATTACAAGTAAATCATTTGACATAAAAATAAATGACATTCCAGTGTGTAGGTGTTTGACTGACACTCTGAATGTGCGTATGCATGTCTCTTTGTGAAATGCTCTCACTCCCTCAGGGATAGGGGAAATGGAGTGATGCGTTTTATGTTAAGGGTCGGGTTTGTCACTATGGGCGGTTTTAGACCCCTACTTCCATAAGGGATTCATCTGCCTTGTCTTTGCCACATCTCAGACTCCACAAATATATTATTTATACTAAATTACAACCCTGATGTTTTTGCCAAGAGTGTGATCTCCAAAATATTGACAAATAATATATTTCCATATTTCCTTATATTTAATTAATTTATGGCATGAGAAGAGTTGATTAATTTACTTTTTTGGTTTGGTTTTTTGGTGGCTAAAATAGTTCTTAGTCTCTGCCAGTTCACTTGCTATATGCTGATAATGGTTACAAGTGACTACCAGAGGGTCAGACATCTTAATATTTGCCTTAATATTACCTATCAGCATGAAAACTGTAAAAAAAAAAAATAATAATAATAATAATAAATAAAAATTTATTTAAAAAGCGGCGGCTCGGTGGCTTAGTGGTTAGCACGTTCGCCTCTCAGCGCTAGGGATTCCCGGTTCGAATCCCCATCTGGGTGGAGTTTCCATGTTCTCCCCGTGTCTGTGTGGGTTTTCTCCGGGTTCTCCGGTTTCCTCCCACAGTCCAAAAACATGGATCAAGTCAATTGAATTCTCCAAATTGCCCCATATAGAGTGTATATGTGTGAGTGAGTGTGTGCCCAGCGATGGATTGGCGCCCTGTCCTTGGTCTATCTGCCCAGTGCCTGAGATGTTCTCCCCTGGATGGGCATGGGGAACCCCACCGCGACCCTAATAGAGGATAAAACGGAAGATAATGAATGAATGAATGAATTTAAAAAGCACAAGGTGGCTTAGTAGTTAGCACGTTCGCCTCTCAGCACTAGGGATTCCCGGTTCGAATCCCCATCTGGGTGGTTTCCATGTTCTCCCCGTGTCTGCGTGGGTTTCCTCTGGGTTCTCTGGTTTCTCCAAATTGCCCCATATAGAGTGTGTATGCGTGCATGTCTGTGTGAGTGAGTGAGTGTGTGCCCAGAGATAGATTGGCGCCCTGTCCTGGGTGTATCTGCCCAGCGCCCGAAACTTTCTCCCCTGGATGGGCATGGGGAACCCCACCACAACCCTAATATAGGATAAAGCGGAAGATAATGAATAAAAAATTAAAAGCACAAACACAGGAAGAACAAGCAGACGTTGCACAGAAAATACCTTTGTTTGCCTCAAATGGGAGTTAAAGCCAGGACCTCATTTCTGTGTAGTGGAGGTAATAATTACTGGAGAAAACTGAGAAAAAAAAAAGTATTAAGTAGTACAAATATTTACAGTTTTAACACATGAGAAACCTGTGGTTAAGTCTTAGATGTACCATTAACCAAGCATTAGTTCACTCAGTTGGCCAAATCTGGATTGTCAGTGACATTACTGCTGCATCAGTTACTGTTTATAGCTAGCCAATAAATAGAGGAGTTCAGGATGTGAAGTGTATGACTCTTTTACTAATACTAATCTTACAAATTACCAGGTTTACTGTCATCTTGTAATGTGTTATTTTTCTTATTTGACTTGCTTAAATTTGTCATTTCTACTGATACCACACAATGTGAACTGGACATTTTTTTTTCATTTTTTTAAATACACAATTACAGACTGTAATTTCTATGCTCTGCTGACTAATTTCACTTGACATTTTGTACATTTATTATAATATTAGAATATAAAAAGCATATATATAATAAAGCATATATATGTATATATATATATATATATATATATATATATATATATATATATATATATATATATATATATATATATTATATATTCACAGATTTTTTTGTTTCCCCTAATGTGGATGAGAAAGAGCAAGACTCATTTGCGTACTTAATTGTGTTGTAATGTGCATATAATTGGTGATCACAGGCAATTAATTCTTCACACTCCCTAGAACAAAATGTAAACATTATAATAGTGTCTCATAAAGCATGGATCATTTTTCAAGCACTGCCATCTAAATCTGCTCTCATTTTTCATAGCATATGCTGCACAGACACTCTCATACACACACATACTCATTTATAGAGCTTAATAGTCATAAAACTTTCTTTGATCTTTTTTATTTGCATTTTCTTAATGTTCTGATTACAGGGATGGAAGTCCTTGCAAAATAACTTAAAAATTATGATGGTTATTTTCTCTTTTCTAAAAAAACTCAGAGCCAACAGATGATTGTAATAAGCCCCAGGACAATAAAAATTTGAGACAGGATTTGCAAGACCTAAAGCATCATTGGTTTGGCTTGTGACACCACAGGGATGAAACAAACACAACTTTTCATTGTGTTTGCCTCATATTTAGATATCTATTTCTTGTAATGTCATTTTGCTTGGTACAAGCACTGTTGGAATGTTGTAAAATATACAGTACATATACACATATATATATACATATATATACATAAAATATACATTTCTGAGACTTAATACAGAATAATTATTGTTATTATCAATGAAAATTCAGAATAAAAACCTAAAATGGCAAGACACACATAAAGGAGGCTGGCAATAAAAAAAACTCTTTTACAAATTGAAAAAACTCTATTGTCATATAATTCCATATAATTTGGGGAGCATGTGAATTTGGACAGATGAGTATAGGTTTAACATGCATGGCATGGTTGTAGGTGTAGGCATTGCCAGACCCGAACACAAGAAACAATACTAGTTTTATTTACTACTATTAAAATAAACATAATGAAAGCAGTATGAATAAGATTAGGGCAGGTACACATCTTACATACCATGAGTGACCCCCTATAAATAATGATACCTCAGATGGCTTGCTATTTTTACTACTACACATGTGCACTTACTAATCCGATCCTTACGTTGTAATACCTAGGCTGAGATGCTGGGAAGCTGCTCCAAGTGAGCACTGTCTATGGGGTTAAATCTGTGCTGTTAAAGCCATCAAGGAGCAAGCTTGACTGACAGAACTTAATGTTTATGGCTCTAACCCGCTCCCAAGTACAACGGCCAGCACAGTCTGAAAATTACATATTTAATACGCAGCAAGCGTATGGCATGAAAATTGTAAACTCACAATACCAGTGATGCAGTCAGGTTATCAATCACTTGGGTACTCTTTCTGCATTCAGTGCTTGAAGCAATAATTACTGGCAGGAGTAACAGCAGCTGAACAAAATCACAGGAGAACTTACGCCAAATTATTGCGGCAAAGCACACACTACACTGCTGCAATCTTTGTGGGTAAAGAAAAAATACCCTTTAGTCAGGGATATTACATTACAGTTGGAGTCTAGGAATGTGCAGTGTATGTACAAGGTACAAAGACAAACAATACCAAACTTATAAGAGAACAGACAGGGCATGGCAGAGAAATAGTAATTGGAAAACAGAGCCATGCCCTAACATGTAACAGCTGAGGTACAAAATGACCACGTGAAAAAGGTAAGCTTTGGTATTGTTAACACAAAATTGAATATATTGAAACAGCTTGATCGACACTTATTTAATGCTACTGGGCCAGTAAAATCCATTCTTTAGGCATAGGTAGAAAAATGTAACACCTGACAACTAATGATGCTGAAATGTGATTGGTTAAATGCTAATGAAATGAAAATACACTTTTGTATGCGGCACATCCAGGGGAAGCGCTATAAAAGGAAGCGGACAGACATTTGGAATATCTAATAAGTGTTCTGTGATTAGAGGTGTTCAGGAGATGAAGTATTTGACTATTTTACTAATACTAATCTTACAAGTTACCAGAAATGTTTATGTATTTATTTGTATGTATTTAATGTATTTAACTGGCTTAAGTCTGTGTCATTTCTACTGATACCACACAATGTGAACTGGACCTTTTTTAAATATACAATTAGAGACTGTAATTTCTATGCTCTGCAAAAAAAGGTAACCTTCGGTATTGCCGATTCAAAATCGAATTTTTTGAAGCAACAGATTGATCGACACTTATTTAATGCTACTTGGGCAGAAAAAAGAAAAATGTGGAAGACATAGGCAGAAATATTTAACACCTGGCAAGCAATGATGCTAAAATATAATTTGTAGTTAAATGTTTTAATAAGAAAATACATTTCTGGAAGCAACGCAGCCAGGGCAATGCTATGAAAGGAGTCTCACAGACCATTTGAAATTATTTAATAAGAATTCATTGACAAAATATAATTAACATCATACATTTTCAGGGAATGTCTTAAAGGCCCTGACGGCCTACCACCGCAGAAATGGCATATGTACATATTGGTATATTGGTATAAAAGTGTCAGCAGTGTCAATAGCAAAGTGTTCAGTAGTGCAGATGTTCTGAAGTGTTCATAATGCACAAGGTCTTATTTGTTTCCAGCCCCACTGGGAGATGTGTGAGCAAGTTGATTGTTATGGTTAGCTTATTGAAGCAAAAATATTAGCAGAGTTCACAAATTTCCAAGCATCACTGTAGCTTTAGGTTTCAGGTTCATCATTTTGGCCTAAATGTTTGTGATTGAAAATTAGATGAAAGGCTAATAGAAGCATCCAAAAGCATTGCAGACAGCATGCCATATTTATCAAGTCCTGGCCAATCCATTTTTTGTCTGACTAACTCCTAACACACATCTGCATGTAAACACTCTACCGCCAATAACCTTGCGGTCTTTAAATACTGGTCTTCCAAAAACACTGTTGTCTTCTAAAAAATGTTATAAATATTATTTTAGTCTGGTGCAGTAAAACATACTGTGTTCAAAATAATAATGTTATATCAACAAAACATAAACAAATGTTTCATTAATAGCATTACAGCACATGACTATGTAGACTCATACAGACACAATTTTTCCCTTGCTAATTATTCTGCTTTCTCTTTTGATATGACACAATTTGGTTAGTGTGTGTGTGTGTGTGTGTGTGTGTGTGTGCATTCATGAGAGCGCAGGAGTCATATTCATTAGTTTAATGGCATGGCTTATGAGGGATGGAGCTGCTATCAATCAGAACTTCAGCTATGAATCATACACATAGACACACAAAGTTAAATCAAACAAAAATTGGAGAGTAAATGACAGAGCAATTAAGAGTTTTGATATCTACTTTGCCTTTTTTGTCCTTTAAGGTAAGAAAACCTTTATATAGGTCTATATGTTTATATGACTATAAACGTATCTTTGTTTATTAATTTCAATTAAATTAAATAATTTTTGCCAGAAAGCTGCTTTTACTTTGGTCATCACCTGCCTTGGATATTGCTGAATAGTTTCTGATGAGTGTGAAGTTGGAGAACTCTCTTCTTGCAGCATGTGCCATATCAGATTATAAAGGGACACAGTCATCAGACAGAGCTGTCTGATGACACAGTCATCAGACAAAAGCTGCCAGAAAGCTGCTTTTACTTTGGTCATCACCTTGCCTTGGATATTGCTGAATAGTTTCTGATGAGTGTGAAGTTGGAGAACTCTCTTCTTGCAGCATGTGCCATATCAGATTATAAAGGGACACAGTCATCAGACAGAGCTGCATCAGGTGCTGTTATCAGAGTGATAAGTGTGTCTGCTTCGCACACTTCGCCACACTTCTTCCAGAGCAGATTTTATATGTTCTTGCATCCAGATGGGTTGAAAAGGGATGTCCATGTGCTTGAGCTGCTGCAGAGACAGGTAGAGAGTCCAATCTCCCATCTCTTCAGGGTAGGGCCACATACATGCAATCCCGGTCAGTGTAGGCTCGTCCATCCTCTAGCGCTGATGGCAACAAAAAAGCGGCAGGTCCCCAGCACTCTGGCAGCAGATGCTATCTGCTTCTCCCTTTTTCTTGTAATGAGTGACTCAACCCAGCTCACTCGGCTTCAACCACGATCACTGAAAACTTTGCTTTCCACTTCCACTTTGCTTCATTCTTCGTGAAAACCGAAAGCCTGGGTCGGGGCGTGCACCCCCGCTGGAGAACATGCCCATGCAGCTCACAGGTGACATTCTCAGACCTTTTGCATTCTCATCTACTTCCCGGTTTCGGCACCAGTGTCACGGGGTGGAATGGAATGAGGACCAGTGACATGATTTTAACACTACAGGAGCTGACTCAGGAGCCTACATACATACCGGGCTTTGACAGTGCATGTAGATGTGTTTTGTCCACTGTCCACGTTTTGGGTACTGGGCAGATACACCCAGGACAGGGGGCCAATCTATCGCTGGGCACACACTTACTCACAAACACACACTCTATATGGGGTAATTTGGAGAATTCAATTGACCATGATCCATGTTTTTGGACTGTGGGAGGAAACCGGAGAACCCGGAGGAAACCCACGCGGACACAGGGAGAACGTGGAAACTCCACCCAGATTGGGATTTCGAACCAGGAATCCCTAGTGCTGAGAGGCGAACATGCTAACCACTAAGCAACTGTGCTGCCCTATGGAGCTGGGTCATGCGAGCTAATCAAACTCCCTGATCAGAGCGTCAGCTCGACCTCTCCTCCCCCCCAAGTTCCTTGATAAATATAGGTTGATAAAAGTGCCCTCGAGAACCAACAGGTTGATCAGAAGTGCATTTTGCACAAACGGGTGGAAATACATGCGCTTGGCACAAAAAGGTTTAGTTCATTTCTAGAGAATCAACAGAATACAATATATTCTTCATGCTGAAAAACTGTGGCTCACTTCTAGAGTTGACGGGACAAAAATGCTCTCTGAACTGAAGTATTTTGACTCACTTACAGAGTCAGCAAGACAATAGATGCTCTTTAAGATGAAAGCATCAGATTTACAAAGAATGCTCTATGGGCTTAATTAAATACTTATAGAGTTGCCTGAACAAAATATGTTCTATGTATATATATGTATGTATGTATATATATATATATATATATATATATATATATGTGTGTGTGTGTGTGTGTGTGTGTGTGTGTGTGTGTGTGTGTGTGTGTGGGTATACTGTATATATATACTTAGTGTGAAATATTTACACTTTAGCACTGATATTGCTGATATTGCACCCACTGTACAATATGTAATATTATTGATAATATTGTTTTCTAATACAGGATTTTCATTTCATTATAACTGTGCAATACCCATTCACAGTATTTAACACCTTTCTTTTTATCTTTACTTTCATTTATAATGAAATTATTATTTTTTTTAATTTATAGTGTTCCAGAAACTGTGCCCCCTAATCTTAATTTCCTAATCCCTAATTTTTATGTTGAAAAATGTGTTACATTTTTTTAAGATTTGAAAAAAAAAATTGTTAAGCCATAATGCCATTATTGAGAATTCATGATAATTAATAATTGTTGATAATATTGTGTGTCCTATTTTAAAACTATTTATTAAATATTATATAGATTAACATGTTAAAATACTATTTTGTAAATATCTTTAATTCGTTTTTTAAATGTCAGCTTTAAACCCTTTCAACAGATGAATAAGCAATGGGAAGGGTACTAAAATAAACAGTGACACAGGGCAGAAAGAGTGAGAAATGAGACAGAGAGAGAGTAAGACATGTCTTGCATATTCTTTGAATGTTCCTGAACGCTCTGTTGCACCTATTGTAGCATGGTGGTGGTTTGATTGACAGTTCGTCATGGCTCTGCTGTCACAAAAAAACACAGTGTTTAAAAAATTTGAAGAGAACCAAAGGAGCATGAAAAATCCACACTCTGTGAGTGTTAAGGAAAAGGTCAAAAGAAGGTTTAGCTGTATCCACAAGACATAAGACAGAGAGAGAAAGAGACAGACAGACAGACATTCGCATAAGCAGAAAGACAAAGAATGAGTGGGTGGGTTGCAAAGTATCAATATATTATATATATTTAAATCACCAAGGAGATACTAATTGTTGGTATGTGTGTGTGCATGCACACGGCAGCTTTTGGTTACATTGTATAGGTTCACCCAACAAGTCTGTTCTTTATGGCTACATGAAAGTGTACACACATAAACACACACACAAACGGATCTATTTTTTATAGTTTCGGGCTGGGAACAAATCAATTACTTAGTCATATTACAGAAATATAGCAAACTAGCTATGGGGGGTGTACTTTTTAGTGCTCACTCAGGAAGGTAGGGTTGCATAAGGAATTAAATCCTAAAAAAAAGCCAAATGTAATATGTGGCTAAAAAAATCTGATTTTCATACTATAGTGGATGAGGCCTGGTTTAACATCTGCCTCTTGTTCTGGTGGAAATTGAGCTACTGTTTGGGCAAATAGGAGGAGGAGAAGAAGAGGGCGAGCATGTTAAAGAAAAAAAGTAGACGTGAGAGTATGAACATTGAAAGTGGGCAAAATGTGTGGTAAATTGAGAGATCTCATATGATAGAGATGAGAATGGTTTGCAAGAGGTAAAGTGTGGCATTGGTGTTGGGTTGAAACTGTACTATTGTGGGATAATTAGAGAAGAAATAGGGTAGGAGTAGTCTGGAAATAAAAGTGTATAAAGAATGTGGTGGAGGTAAAAAGAGTAATTGATAAGGGTGAAATTGAAAGTTAAATGTAATTATTGCATATGCTTCAAAAGTGGGTTATGAGATGGAGGGAAAAGTGGATTTCTGGAGTAAGTTGGATGAAATTTTATTAGGAATATCCAAAGTGGGAAAAAAAGTTCTTATTAAAGCTGCATTCAGTGGTTTTAATGAGTCATATTGATAATGGGGATGTTTAGAAAATACGACATTAGAGTTTTTAACCAGATTTATTAACAAAATCTTGTTCTGTGTAATGTAATGTTTTCACCAATAAAGATAATGTGCTGAACTACAGTGGAGCCTAAACTACATGGAGCCTAAATTTACATACACATAAACAGCCCAATGCACTTTAGACAACAAACAAATGAGCAGTACCCGAACCCAACCCAGACAGTCCATATATAACCTTGATGTAAAAATTGTGTGTTAATCAGAAGCTCTTGGGAAATGCTGAAGTTCACCAAATGCTGAAGGCATATGATGCTGCTTTGAGATTTGCTGACGAAGCCTACAGCAATGGCAGGACACACCTAAGAAAAAGCATTCGAAATACGACATGTTCTTAGAGCAGGTTAGCTCAGGTTGTCATTTGCCCAGGCTGCTGTTCCTTCATGCTGGTAGTACGCCAATCTAATTCTAAGTCACCTCTGCTCAGTAGCACAATTGCAATGAACAGCTTTTAGAAACTGGTATACCTGGATGCTGTTCATGTACTTCAGATCCACATTTAACACTGTCATTCCTACCATTCTGGTGTCCAGACTCAGGCTAACTGAGTCTTTGACTTGTGTACTAACAAACCACAGTAAGTGACAATGGGCAGTCACATGTTCTCCAGCCTCACTCTGAACATTGGTATGCCACAGTGATGTACACTTAGCCCCTGCTACTCTCACTGTTCACCCATGACTGTGTGCCAATGCATGAATCCAACATCACAAAGTTTGCGGACAATACACAGTCATCAGCCACAACAATGATAATGATGATTCAGCCTACTGGGAGGAGATACAGCACATCCTTTGAAAACACTCCTGTCCTGATCAAAGGAGCTGAGGTAAAACATGTTTTCATCTTCAAGTTCTTGGGTGTCCACATCTCTGAGGATCTCCTATGTTACTGAAAGCATGCAACAGTATCTTTATTTTCTATGAACCTGAGCTCCTTATTTACTTATAAACATTTACACCTATGTACCATATAAAGTGTACTGACCAATTGTGTGACTTTGAAATGGAAGATTTCAAAGTCACTAGCACACAACTACATGCTAAGACCTTCATCGTTAACGCTGTGCAAGAATAACATGCAGCACCTTTAGAGACTCCTTTTACAACTCATAACCTCCTCCCCTCAGGGCAGAGATACTGGAGCATCAATGCAGGAACCAGAAATCAAGAACAGTTACATCCCTACATCAATCACTAATGAACTCATCATTAACCTGATCTGCACAAACTGGACTTATGTCTGTATCTGTACAACTTATTTGTCAATATTTCTATTAATTATTATTAACACTTGTGTGCTCATTACTACCATTTATGTAATATGTAATTGCACCATATGTAATTGCACAATAATGCCATTTTTGCAACATATTTGCACTTTGTTATATCTGCACAATGTTACTATTTGTACTTTGTACTATTTGTGCTAACAGTATTTCATTGTCTTGTACTTGTACAGAGCAAGCATGAATCTAAATCAATCAATCACACGGTGGCATGGTGGCTTAGTGGTTAGCACATTCGCCTCTCAGCACTAGGGATTCCCGGTTCTAATCCCCATCTGGGTGGAGTTTCCATGTTCTCCCAGTGTCCGTGTGGGTTTCCTCCGGGTACTCCGGTTTCCTCCCACAGTCCAAAAACATGGATCAAGTCAGTTGAGTTCTCCAAATTGCCCCATATAGAGTGTGTTTGTGTGCGTGAGTGTGTGCCCAGCGATGGATTGGCGCTCTGTCCTGGGTGTATCTGCCCAGCGCCCGAAACGTTCTCCCCTGGATGGGCATGGGGAATCCCCCCACGACCCTAATATAGAATAAAGCGGAAGATAATGGATTGAAGGATGCAATCAATCACACAGTCAGCAATATTATTTAAATGTTGGCATTAAAGCAAAATAAAAAATAATCTTATAATACACGTTCTAAAAGTCAATTCCAGTAAACCAGTAAATTCCTACACTGCTGTAGACTTAACAAAGGGGAGTGTTCACACATCTTGCATGGCTTATGACCATAAAAGAAGGTTTTCATGTAATTTCAGAGGATGTTTTCTGTTTCTATTTGCACTGCAGAAAGAACTCTAAAATGGTGTGTGGCAGGAGTGCAGAGGCGCTGGGGGGAGAAGGAGCCATCGTTAATGGACTTTTGTTATAGATAATTAATGCACCTGATGCCAATCAGCCTAATTGTAACAGGTGCCTAGGGCACCTGTCACCTGTTCTGTGTCTTCCTTTTGTTCTATTGAGTTAATTAACGTTCATTTGTCATTAGTTTAGTTAATTAACTCCGTCTTGTCATTGGTTTGTTTTGTGCACATGGTCGGGCATCGTTTTGTATTTATTTCCGGTGTTTCTCGTCCTCGGTGCTCGTCGTTTTGTTTTATGTCACTCGTCAGATTGTACCTCTATGCTTTTTTGGTGTCACGACACCTTTAATAAATCCTGTTATTCTGCTACCTGCGTGCCTGGCTCCCTTCAGCGCGTTAGAGCGCGGCGGCTCTGCGCTTCCTATGCGCAGCCGCTTTATCCCGAGGTAGACGAGTCTGACAGAACGACGAGCCAGTCAATTTGGGGAGTCCAGAGCCCAGGTAAGCTGGTTTCTAAATTTTTCTTTGCGGGGGCCGTATAACCTCGTACTCGCGGCGCGTTCTGCCGTGTCCGCGAGTGCGCTGCTATGCACAGCCCGCCGTCACGGAGCCGTAAGGACGGCTCTAACAGACTCTAGTGCCCTTTATAATCAGAACGCGCACCTGCCACCGGGAGAGAGCTTAACCCCGAACTGCAGAAAACGAGGGCATGGCATTTTCACCAGCCAGCATTGTATTTTAAATGTACTTTTTAAATACAGGGTTAATAAAGCCAGTCCTGTGCTGGGGAAATTCTGTTTCTGCATTACATGGTGTAAGACAGTCAACAAATCAGCCATATTTTTGTATGGATGATATTCTTTTAATTTTAAAACATTGTCAACAAAACACTTTACAAAAATTACAAATGTTTGTAATTATATAATTATATAAATTGTTGTGGTCTTTCAATGTATGATAATCCTGTTTCAGTCTTTTGATTTTCCATTTATGCTTCATTGTTCATGCTTAACATGAATTAATAAAATGATACAAGGTAAACACATGGTAAACTTCTCCATAATATTTGCATTGTAGTTTATACCACACTAAAACAGCAATAGATCTTAAAACTGTTGGGGGAAAAAAGCAGCTGGGACAACTCTTTAAAACATTTAAATCTATGAAACTTGAAGCAGTTGGCAAAAGAAAAGTGGACAAGCATTGCAGTGGAATATTTGTGTACATAGAGTAGCAGTATTTTGGCCATGGTTGTATGAACAAAAAACATAACACCCCTGCATTTCATTCAGAAAACCAATTTTCAAGAAATATTTTGCAATGTTTTGTTATTCACATGCTTATTTTTGCTTTAAACAAAAAGTGAAATATAATACACATTATAATGTATATTATTACACACAGAAATCCTGAAATAGTTTGGGCAAGATAATTATCTTTAGGAAAAAAGGTTTATAGGTTTGAGTGCTTTGTTTTCTGAACATTTTAATTAGCAAGCTGTTTATGTCTGTCTCAGGTCTCCACCACAGGAATGGGTGAAAAACAGATTTTTTTTGTTATAATGTGTGCTGCGGTAAAATATTCCTGTGTGTGTGTGCTGCAAGTGAAATATGGTATCAGTAAAGAGCAAGCATAATGACACCATTACGGGTATGGTGTTACAATCATAGAGCCAACAAAACATGAAAACACACATATGTAGACACAAACGCATCACAATAACACAAAACATACCAACACATACTAAATAGATCTAGGCAATATTGACACAAAACACAATCTATCTAATCTATCTATATATTAGCCTTGAACCACAATACACTAAATGTCCACTTACCTGCTCATATTGTACAAACAATGCTTTATATTATTAAGATCTGTATATTGTAAAATCAATTGAAACTAAGAAAAATGTTTCCTTTAGTTATATTTTCAGCTTGTACTGTAATGTACTTGAAATATTTGTTCCATTCATCCATCCATATATTCTATGTTGCCAAAAGTATTTGCTCACCTATCCAAATGATCAGACTCAGGTGTTCCACTCACTTCCATTGCCACAGGTGTATATGTAGAAATAAGGAAACTTGTGCTGTATTGAATGAATAATGATTATGTATTAATAATGACTTGCACTATGTCATGTTTGGTATTTATACAATCCTCTCGTTAATGTGATTATGTGCAAAAAATGTACATTATGTTGTAAAGTATTATACAGTATATTTATACCTGGTTGTAACGGGTGCCTAGGGCACCTGTTTTTCGGTTCGTTTGTGTCTCGGTTTCTGTGTTTCTGTGGCATTGTGTTGATGGTAATTAGCTGTTGAGTCCGGGTCGTTTTAGTTAATTAGCGTCTCTGTTGGATTGGTCTGTTGGTGCACGTGATGCGGAGTGTGTGTGTATTTAGTTCCGGTGTTCCTCGTCGTCCGTGCGCGTCTTGGTTAATTTCATGTCAACTCGTCTTTGTGTACCTGTCTGTGTGGTGTTTGGACACCGTAATAAAGTTTGGTTCCTGCTACCTGCGTGCCTGGCTCCCTTCTGCACGTTAGAGCACTGCGGCTCTGCGCTTTATTTACGCAGCCGCGCTTAGCTCCAGGTAGACGAGTATGACAGAAAGACGCGCCATTCGTTTGGGGAGTCCAGAGCCCAGGTAGGTTTTTTTTTTTTTTCTTTGGGGGGGCCATATAGCCTCGTACTCCGCGCCGACATGTCCGCGAGTGCGCCGTTATGCGGAGCCCGTCGTCCCGGAGCCGGGGGAGCGGCTCAAACAGTGTGTCGGAGTATGGCGACTCCGATGAGGAATGGTTGTGGAGGTACGGGTATGAGGCGCTTTGTGCTGAGGATGGCCTTGATCTGATCGAGGTGTCCGATGATGAGGGCGAATCATACCTGTATGGGCATATTCTGCCCATACGCACCCTCCGCAACTCTGAGGAGTTCTGGACTGAGGGTCCAGTCCGGTTTGTGAAAGAGGAAAAATCATGTGGCTTTCAGATTAGCTCAAGAACAGTCCACAGCAAGGTCGGATGCAGTGCCCACCGCCACTGGACTCAGAGCAGTGGAGAAGCGTTCTCAGGAGTGACGGATTGCACATTTCTATCTGGCAATATGATGGTCGAGTCTGGGTTTTAGCGGTTGCCAGGAAAATGGTACATGTCTGACTGCATTGTGGCAACTGTAAAGGTTATTGGAGGGGGGTTATGTTGTGGGCTTGTTCTTCAGGAGCTGGACTTGGCCCCTTAGTTCCAGTAAAAGAAATTAAATTCAATGCTCCCAAATTTTTGGGAACAATTTGGAGCTGCTCCCTTCCTCTTCCAACATATTTGTGAATCAGTGCACAAAACAAGGTCCATAAAGACATGGGCGACAGAGTCTGGTGTGGATGAACTTGCCTGACGTGCACAAAGTCCTGACCTTAACCCAATAGAACATCTTTGGGATGAATTAGCATGGAGTCTGAGAGCCAGGCCTTCTCGTCCAACGTTGGTGTGTGACCTCACAAATGCGCTTTTGGAAAAATTCCCCAAAACACACTCCCAAACCTTGTGTACAGCCTTCAGCCTTCCCAGAAAAGTTAAAGCTGTTCTAGCTGCAAAGGGTGGACTGTTGTCATATTGAACCCAATGGAAATTAAGAATGAGATTTCACTTAAACTTATGTGTCAAGGTAGTTGAGCAAATACCTTTGGCCATTTAGTGTGTGTGATAGATAGATAGAGTATATTATACAGTATATATAAGAGTCATTTGCAAAAGACTGAAGACTAGCAACAATTTAAAGTACACATATGATATCATTTTATCATGTAAACATTGACAAAGTATGGAAATGGAGTAAGAAAAAAGTATGGACAATTTGGTAACACATAGATACAATTATACACAATAGATAGTTCTATAAAATTGGTTTAAATAAAGTTTGAATCAATATCAAGCAAATAAATATTATGAACATAAATGAACATTAAAAATGTCTTTGTCAAGTTTTGCAAAACCCTGGATCAATGATAAATAATCTAAATAAAAACCTTGGTTCAATGGTAAATAAAAGTTTGTTTTTTATTGGATTTAATTGTATTTTATTCCAGTCCATTTTAGAGTTAAGATGCACAACCAGGTACGTATAATATTTAATGGAAATTATAATATATAATGTATTGTGTAATAAAATAAATGTTTTGAAGAAACATGGTGTCTATGCACATTTGGAATCTTGCTGACTGACAATGTCCCTGTTGTTAGCTTTCTGTGATAATTCTAGTTGTTGGATGCCAGTCTTGTCGTCATGATTCAAAGTAAAAATATGCTTTTAAACCAAGTAATTTACTTTTTCTGGTTGAGGATTTGGCGGCACGGTGGCTTAGTGGTTAGCACGTTCGCCTCTCAGCACTAGCGATTCCCGGTTGGAATCCCCATCTGGGTGGAGTTTCCATGTTCTCCCCGTGTCTGTGTGGGTTTCCTCCGGGCTCTCCGCTTTCCTCCCACAGTCCAAAAACATGGATCAAGTTAATTGAATTCTCAAAATTGCCCCATATAGAGTGTGTCTGTGTGAGTGAGTGTGTGCCCAGCGATGGATTGGCGCCCTGTCCTGGGTCTATCTGCCCAGCGCCCGAGACATTCTCCCCTGGATGGGCATGGGGAACCCCACCGTGACCCTAATAGAGGATAAAGCGGGAGATAATGAATGAATGAATGAATGGTTGAGGATTTGACAGTTCTTCAGAGCAGTGTGTCATACCGATCCATTAATTAAAACAGGCTTGGAATAATACCCCCGGTGGAATAGGAAGTTTGCCATGACCACCTGTGAATGAGGAGATAGATAGGATTTTTAAAACAAATTGTAGTGACTGAACTGAATCAATTTATTGTTGGTTTAACATACTTGTTTTGGACTGAACATATGAATATATAAATTTGTAACTGCACTGCGTGTTAATACTGCCAAGTCTTGGTTCTCACAAGGTTTCTTTCTATAAAACAAAATAAATACCAAGAAGTGTTTCCTTGCCACTGTTACTTTAGCTTGTTGACTTGGGGTTTAGGCATAGAGAATTTTAAATCTGCTTCAAGACAATGCACAGTTGAAAAATATGCTAAAAATGCTATGTAAATTAACTTGTTTCTTATAGTTACTTATAGGTTTACTTTTAACTTATGTGTTAAAGTTAATCTTCAAACTTCTAAAAAGCATCAATATTTGGTTATAGTCATTGTTGCACTGGCTGTTCCAATGTTTAAATTGGGTCTAGACCCAAATCCTGTTTATTCATGTAATTCATATGATAAAGTGTTTTGTTGACAATGTTGTGGAATTACTGTTTTAAAATCAAAAGAAAATCATCTATAGAAAAAAAAAATCATATGTACGTTAACCAAGCTTTTCATTCTGCTGAGCTCATATCAATTATCACTGGAAATGTCACACCAAGGGCAAAGAGGGAACACCAGTGAGAGAAAAAGAAGAATAGATTATTTGTTCTGTTAGCTGAATATCATTCCAGTAGCCTGGAGTCCTACAGGGATGCTGATAAAGCAGCAGGACCATTTTATAGACAGGGCTCTTCTTCCTGTCCTCTCTGCTTACAAAGCCATGATAACTCTATTTCTAACCCTCCTCCCCCTGCCACCTCCCTCTCCCTCTTTCCTTGTGGGCTGAGCAATGAAAGGGCCATAGGGAAAAACCTTTCACCACATTAATTGATCAAGCAGAACCTAGATAAAACACAATTGTCCTGAGTCCTGGCACAAAGGCAAGGCCGTTTAGGAAAAGGGTAGAATATGACTTATTATGTGGACTCATTGTGTGCTATTAGTTTTACCTTATGCTTAGCTTCAGAGGTCACCATCTCTCAAAAAGCAGAAAAACATTTAAAGAAAGATGTGGGTTTGAATAAAATGTGTGTATGTATATATATATAGAAATTAGAAATTAATTTCTTAAAAAGAAATTAAGTGTATTGTAACAATAATCATGCAAATTAATGATAAATGTGTTAGATACAAGTATGAAAGACAAGGTCAGTCCTTGTTAGTCATTCAACATGTGTGGACGTAAAAATCCCACAGTTTGGCCAATACAATATGTACAAACAAGCAGAAACTGGACAAATTGGATAGTTTCTGAAAAACTGAGTTTTGGCCTTGTTTCTTCAGAACAGCAACTTAGAAAAATAAGGCCAGTTAAACCCTTGATATGGAAGTGTAGAGAAGGGACTGTTCCAAATGAATCAAAATGGTTATAAATGAATCATAAATGAAAATGATACAAACTTTAAAGCTCATGCTAAACTATATTTAATGACTACAACTACTTTCTGTAATATATCAATATATCTGCTTATATATATATATAGGTTAATATTTCATTAAAAACCCTTAAAGATGTTTGCAGAAATAGTAACTTGCAAGCTTAGCAGCTCAGATCTATCCAAGATAGGCTGCTGTCTCTAAATCCCATGTTAAGGTTAAATTATTAACACAATTAAGCATAACAAATTTTATTTTACAAGGAAATGATTTAATAATAGGCGGCACGGTGGCTTAGTGGTTAGCACGTTCGCCTCTCAGCGCTAGGGATTCCCGGTTCGAATCTCCATCTGGGTGGAGTTTCCATGTTCTCCCCGTGTCTGCGTGGGTTTCCTCCGGGTTCTCCGGTTTCCTCCCACAGTCCAAAAACATGGATCAAGTCAATTGAATTCTCAAATAAATTGCCCCATATAGAGTGTGTCTGTGTTAGTGAGTGTGCCCAGCGATGGATTGGCGCCCTGTCCTGGGTGTATCTGCCCAGCGCCCGAGATGTTCTCCCCTGGATGGGCATGGGGAACCCCACCGCGACCCTAATAGAGGAGAAAGCGGGAGATAATGAATGAATGAATGATTTAATAATTTCGGTGCTGGGCAGATAGACCAAGGAAATGGAAATGGGACCTCCACACAGATTGGGATTTGAACCTGGAATCCTCAGCGCTGAAAGACAAACATGCTAACTACTGTAAGCCTGTTTTAGGTGTATCAGTAGTATCAGTAGTAATGTCCACCTGTGTTAAATATTTAACATTAATTTAATGGGTTTACGTGTTATTTTTGACAGATGGAGAGTTAGGATAATGTGAGGATAAGGAAAATGAAGATGGGTTATGTAGTTGGGTTGCGTACGTGTAAGACATTTTTTCTTCTGGCTTTTAAGAAAGCTTCAGGTAAAATATCACTTTAAGAAAGAACTATTATTTGATACCTACACTAATAAGGAATAATACAACTTAAACCTCTTGTCCACTTGCCAAATTGCAGGTAAGGGATATTGAACATGTCAATTACATGCATATAGAACAGTTTTTATTAATCAGGCCTTGTTATTACTGGTTTTCAATTATTATAGTGTTTTTTGAAGTGTGTAGAGTAACGCAAAAGATGTCCAGTAGGGAGACTCTGTTGACGGTTTTTGACCAATCACAGCCAGCGTCTTCGATGCGTGGCACCCGGCGAGCGCCTGCGCAGTAAGTACAGCTCGGCAGCGCGGGAGTTCGGGGATCAGATGAAAGCAGTGTGTCGTCATTATTATAAGGTTAGTGTTTACATTCTGTTTTCATGCATTTATTCATTTACTGAAGACGGTGATAACGTAGGACGCGTGACGTCATATGGTATTAACGCGTGTACAGATTGCTGCTGCACCGCAGAACAGTAACAAAAGAGTTTTAACTTTAAAACTTGGTAAGCTAACAAGAATGCTAAATACATGACTCCAGTATTTGTATACACGCGTTTTTAAAGTATAATCGCAAATGACTTTTGGAAACAAGATTATATACTTACTGTATATGTGCACTATATTCCTCTGTTATCTATTAATAAAAAGACTTACAGATGGACAGCCTGTACTTGGAGAACTACACAGAATAGCCACACTTGTATATAAATACAGTACATACATACACAAAACACACACACACACACACACACACACACACACACACACACACACACACATATATATATATATATATATATATATATATATATATCACACATACATACATGTTAGGGCTGCAACAACGAATCGATAAAATCGATAAAAATCGATTATCCAAAGAATCGATAATGAATTTCCATTATCGATTCGTTGGGTTGCACTATTTCCGCGTTACTCGCAAGTCGTAACCGCTTACGTCACCTGCAGCGCTTCATTAACGCTGGAAAATAATATCGTGTTGAACAGAACGAGGCGGAGTCTGCAAAACAAGTTGATAAATTGTAGAAATGAAACACAGCCAATGCAGAAAAAAGCTCCGGTTTAAATCCAAACTGCGCGAGCTTCACCTTCACACAAATAAAGAACGTGGAACATGCAGCTCTGCGAACATGCGCAGCACCACGGTGATGATGCACCTCCTGAAACTAAACATGCTGGAGCCAACGATGAGGATTAAGCTGAACAGCAGATAAATCACTACAACATCCCGAGGTTCTTTAGTTTTGAAATAAATCAACGTAACACTATCAGACCGGCAGAGCAGCTTCATGCTGTATTTGGTTGTTAACTGGATAATAACAACGACAGAGAACGTGCCTTAACGTCCGTTATACGGATACGTCCGTATTTCCCGGGACATGTCCGTATATTTTTTAAAGTGAGGAAATGTCCTGGTTTTTAGCGTATCAATAGCAGCACACCGCAGGGGAGCGGGGGATTGACGCGCACACGCGCACGGCGTAAAAGTACGCGCCAATGCGAAGTGTGTGTTTACAAAAGTGTCCGCGTCGGGAAGCCTTGTGCACTGTGTGCAAAGCAGACACATATGTCCCAGTGTCCAATTGACATTTCACACAAGAGGTATTTTTTTTGTTAATTGGCTAATTTGTTAATTTTTTTTTTCAATAGCTGATTGTTAATTAGTTCATTTGTTAATTTGTTTTTTCCAATAGGCTACAGAACAGACAATATTTGGTTCATTACTGAGGGCAACTGAGTATCATGTTATTTGGAGTTGACTTTTGTTGTTAAGTGAGGGATGTTTAGATGATACATTATTTCTTTCATTGTGCATTAATTACAGGAAATGTTAACTTAAACATTTTGAATAAAATTACTATATATAATATTATACTATAGAATAATTTAACTGAAAAACATCCATCTTTGGATAAAAGTGTCTGCTAAATGATTAAAAGTAAATGTAAAGTCATGGAAATTTTTTATTTATATATCGGATTCCTGATTAATCAAAAAAATAATCGACCAATTAATCGATTATCAAAATAATCAATAGTTGCATCCCTAATACATGTACATATACATATGTGTGTATGTAGGGGCCAGGAGTATTTACATCAAAACATAGAATGTGTTGTATAGAGCACTATGACATAATTTCAATAATTTCTTGTCAATATATAGTGTCTTTAAAGGCCCACTTTTATCTTGCAGCCAGAGCTTTAGGCAGAAGGACACGGTTCTGAAAAATTTATTTAAAAGTAAGATCTAGATTAACAGGGTTGGAGAAGTGATCTGTGCTCCATCTTCTAGTACTTCATAGAGGATTCTGTAACTTAAGTTACAGCTATCAGTCTGTTTGCAAGTGTCCCCTTAAGTATGTTTTTGAGTTGGTGAAAAGGGTGAAATTGGTCGGAAATGTCAGACAATTAATTTCTTTCAAGTAATTATGATTTCTTGAAAGAAAGTGGCCCTCTTTTAGCTACCAGAAATTGCACAAGAGTGGTCAGTAAGTGACCAAGACTCTGAACCAAATCTCAAAGGAATTCTGTGGGTAGACTAGGGCTGCAGCTAACGATTATTTTGATAATCGATTAATCAGTCTATTCTTTTTTTTCTGATTAATTGATAAATCGGATTAAAGAAAACTCAATAAATGTCTTTATTAAACAGGTCAATAAATGTCTGGGTTTATTTACAGTATGAGTTTAAGGCATCTAAGTAGCCCAAAAAGCAATTAAACACAAATCTCACACACACATTGACACAGTATGTAGCATAGTGTGTAAAAAATAAAAATACTAAATTACACAAATTTGAGTAGCTGTAATATGTTACCTAATCCCCGTCTAAATGCAATTCATCCTACCTCACTCCCATAGAGTGCAGTGTCTTCACTCATACTTGTCAGAAAATTAAAGCTTGATCATTAATTACCACCATTGTGTACAAGTTCTATATTCTGCACTTTTTTTCCATCATAAGTACTAACCCTACTGTCATATGTAATTAAATTATTTGAGATGTAACAAAATTATTTTTGACTAAATTATATTATAATTAAATTAATCAATTTTTTTACCTGCAGAAGGATGGAGGATGGGTTCAGTCAGTCTCTCACACCACCTGTCTCTCCCTTCACAAATGAAGAGCTCGACCTTTCATCTCTTTCACAGCCACCATGTTTTTCTTGCTCATTTGAAAGACGAAAAGAAGACTCACAAGCTCTGTCTTCCGATGGCTACATCATCCGTGGAGTGTTAAAGAGGTGCTGATGTTATGCGTGAAGTATTAGTCTGTGCATGCTATTTACATAAATAGTTTGCAAGCATAGATATACCAATTGAAGATGTTGATCTAGCATTTTTTTTTCTTAAACATTTTCAATATTAGGGGGCACGGTGGCTTAGTGGTTAGCACATTCGCCTCTCAGCGCTAGGGATTCCCGGTTCGAATCCCCATCTGGGTGGAGTTTCCATGTTCTCCCCGTGTCTACGTGGGTTTCCTCCGGGTTCTCCGGTTTCCTCCCACAGTCCAAAAACATGGATCAAGTCAATTGAATTCTCAAAATTGCCCCATATAGAGTGTGTTTGTGTGAGTGAGTGTGTGCCCAGCGATGGATTGGCGCCCTGTCCTGGGTCTATCTGCCCAGCGCCCGAGACGTTCTCCCCTGGATGGGCATGGGGAACCCCACCGCGACCCTAATAGAGGATAAAGCGGGAGATAATGAATGAATGAATTTTCAATATTTTAATAAAGTCTGAAAGATTTCTAATATCCTGCCACCCAGTCTGAAATTGAAAGGTAGATTAACATTATCCATGAATAATAATTTTTAGATAGAATGATAAAGCACTTATTCTGGTTTGAAGCATGTCGATGTCATTGACACTACCACCTCATGTTTTAATGTGTAGTATGTGTGGAAATATGCTTTATACAAAATTTACTGGACCCACTTTACAGCAAAAACACTTTTCACTTTCTGGAAGACTTTGTACAATATTTTGAAGTGTTTATGGAATGTTTTATTATGCCTTTTAGTAATTTCACCCAAATTACCCAATTATTTAGAAGAGCAATTTTTATTTTGTATTATTTTAAAATTTTTTAATTAACACCGTTTCCGAACCTTGCTTTGTGCACTGTGAAACAATAATACAAAAATAGGCCTTTCTCAAACTGTTTAAAGAAAGTTGTACAATACAATTTGTATTTTATGCAAGGGTAGAAATGGGACTAAATGAAACACCTGATAATTATTATGAGGTGTTTCCCCTAAACCTTCTCTATAAAGAATATAGATATTAAAACAGTGAAAACTTGTTAAATGAGGACACTAAGTAAAAATTTATACATTTTTTAAATAAATATTTTTAATATATATATTATTTATTTCAACTTAAGGCTGCTGCTGAAGCTGGACCCAGCCCCAGCAGATTTTAAATCTGATACAGTTGATTTATTTGGCTTCTCCTGGGTGACTGAGACAGCATTGCTGGAGTCAACTCAGATCATCTTTGGCTTGTTCAGGTGAGTGCTCAAATTGTTTGTTCATGAGTAGTTAAACGTTTTACCACATTATTGACAGTTTCTTAATTTTAATCTTCTTAGACAAAACGTGTTTCGATTGGAAACTTTGGTGCGGTCCAGCTCACATGATTTTGGTAGGCACGAACTCATCTTTTTCCAATTATGTTAATTTATTTACATAGTCCATTCACTTACTTGCCATTTTTTTGTCCCAGTTTATGATGTTTGAGAAACTGTGAGAATTACCTGGAAAGGTGTGTTGACTGAGTTTGCTTATGGGTTTGTCGGTTATGCCACTTCAAGATGTGTATTTTCTTATTAAAGTTTTACAGTCTCTGAGATAAAACACCAACTAGATTGTAAATACTGCACCAAATAGATTGTATAGAATGTATTTAGGTACTATATTATTTGAGAATAACGAGTGGCTAGTACAAAGTAAAGTGAGGTTTTAAGGATTCTAAATTTTCTGTGTCCATATGTGTGTGACAATGGGGTGTTCTTGTGTGTGTGTGTGTGTGTGTTCAAGATAGCAATGATTTTCTTACTGTTGACATCTGTCTAGATTCCAAGATATCAGTATGCCAGAATCTTACCTGATCACATCTCATTTCCAAACCACCACGTACATTGACTTAGATATATCTGCAAGCATGGTTGCTATTTAAACAATACAGACAGAAGGGGTGAAAATAGAGTGTTGGGTGGGTGTAAGATAGCAGCGAACATCGGGTCACGTCTTACGCTGGGTCCAAGATGGGATGCCTGATTAGGTCTGGGGCAACGCATCGACTACAGCAACGTAATCATTTACGAAAATACGTTGATTTGCATAACTTGCGCCTACACCAACCGGAAAAATTGATTTATCCAGAGCGCAGCAGCTAAAAATCGCCTGCATCTAAAGTGTAAGTGCACTTCACACAGAAACTCAACAATGTGGTGCTCTAACAGATTTGTGGAAAGTGGAAATGGCTTTTCACAACTGAACACCTGCTACGCATGAGCGTTAAAGCGCAAACATCTGCGCTGGGATGTTGGCACAGCAAAACAGCAATGTAGGTTCGGTTTTCTTGTTTTTTTTTTTTCTTATATTAGCATTAGGGGTACGAATCTCTCAGTGTCTGGCGATTCGATTCGATTCGATTCCGATTTTTGAGGTCACGATTCGATTCAGAAATGATTTTTCAGTTCAAATGCTCATTAAATTTTGTTTAGATTATGTGATTGACAAGATGAAACAATGATGTAAACAAATAGATTATTTATTTAAAACAATACTTTCAGGTTCTTTCCTGTATCAAATCTTTTTGCATCATTTTATATTTTTACAAAAAAATAGGATTGCGCTAAATTAAAATGAGCAGTATTAGGTTAGCTTAGCTGCCTGGCTTTTTCTTACATAAAAAACATCTCTCAATGAACAAATAATTCAAAATATGTAATACAAATGTTTACCATAGTGCATTAGCCTTTAATCAAAACTAAAATACAGACTTTACAGTCATAGTGCTTTTAGATTTTGCAAATCTTTAAAACTTAACATTAAAAAATAAAATCCATACTTTAGTCTTTTTAACTATATTGCAACATGCATTTTTAAAACATAACTTTGAATATGAAATATATTTTTCAACAAACGTGCTTACACATTTATCGTGTTTCCAAAGTACTTCAATTTCATTTTATACTCCTAGCAAACAGTTGTGCTCATGTCGAGCTCTCTCTCTCTCTCTTCCTGACTTTAAAAGCCAAACACTGGCTTTAACCGATAACGGGACAGGTCGAATCCAGCTCTCCCTGCTCCATGCTTCCCGCTAGCATGAACTAGCATGGGAGCTGGTTAACAAGCCTGCTGTACTGTGGCCGAGCGTATCCGTAATGTGATATGCAGTTCGCTCGAGAGGGGGCACCAAAAAATAAAACTTAAACACATTTTTTAAAAATCGATTCTTGGACATTTTAAAATCGATTTTGAATCGCCTGGACTACGAAGCGCGATTCATTAAATAATCAATTTTTTTCACCACCCCTACTTAGCATATTATTTAAAGACTTTTAACACAGTTAACGTGTTTCCGTTTGTAGTAGTGCATTACTAACTGCTTTTTCGTTGTCATGTGTAGATATATGCATCTTTTCTTAATACCGCTCATGCACTGTGTTTTCATATCGCATCCAGATAAATTTGAATGTCCGCGCTTATATATCGTCAACATACAGTCAAGCCACTTCTCCAGAAAAGCCACACAAAAGCCCGCTTGACCTTTGCAAATGCTCATCTGGACAAAGAAGAAGACTTCTGGTGTTCTGTTTTAATGTCCCGATGAAACAAAAATTGAATTGTTTGGCTACAATGATGTGTCCTTCATTTGGCGTAAAAAAGGAGAAGCCTTCAACTCTAAGAACACCATCCCCACTGTCAAACATGGTGGTGAGAACCTAATGTTTTAGGGGTGTTTTTCAGCCAATGGACCAGGGAACTTGATTGCAATAAATGGCACCATGAAAAAAGAGCAATACATAAAGATTCTCAACAACAACATCGGGCAGTCTGCAGAGAAACTTGACCTTGGGAACCAGTTTACATTTCAGCACGACAACGACCCAAAACACACAGCAAACGTGGTGAAGAAATGGTTAGCACACAAAAACATTAACGTTTTGCAGTGGCCCTGCCAGAGTCCTGACTTGAATCCAATCGAGAATCTGTGGAGTGATCTAAAGATCAGGGTGATGGCAAGGAGACCCTCCAACCTCAAAGAGTTGGAGCTCATCGCTAAAGATGAATGGGCAAAAATACCAGTGGAGACATGTAAAAAGCTGGTCAACAAATACAGGAAGCGTTTGATTGCTGTAATAGCCAATAAAGGCTTTTCTATTAATTATTGAGAAGGGTATGAATAATTTTGCATGCCAGTTTTTGTTCAAATGTGAATAAAAGCTGAGAAATATTTTTTACCACAAAGATGCCTCTTGTACATCATCATATTATCTCCTGGGAGATGCCTGTGTCGTTTCCAGTCAAAAATAAAATTGCTGTTTGAATAAAAGTAAATTTAATTCAAATTTGACAGGGTTATGAATAATTTCGGGCTTGACTGTATATAGTCCTTAAAATGTATGATTTTATTGTCCACGCTGTTTGTGGTATCATGTCATATGTGCAGTCAAAAGTACAGTCAATGCAATTTTATTCACCAAGAACCTACTCATTACCTGGTGATTTAATTATTTAAAGTTACAACTATTTGAAAAAAAGATACGTTTTTACGTCCAGTATTTTTGATTTGACATTTCAGTAATAGTAAAAGACTAATTAAATAATATTCCACCGTCATTCTAACATGCTTTATATTATATTATACTTGAATTATTGAATCTCTTGTGGCTGAGATTTTATTTTTGATTCATTTTTGTGTTTCAATAGTGCCTTTAAGAGCACTGTGTTTGATCAAAAACATATTTCAACATTAAAGGTTTTTATTTTGTATTATTTTGGAGAAGTTATTTTAATTCCAATCACATTAGAGTAGTAGTTTTTAGATTAATCGATCAATCGAAAAAAACAAACAAATTTTAATCATTAGAATTAATCGTTAGGTGCAGCCCTATGCCTGATATATTTTCTCTTTTCACTGTTAACAAGTTTCACAGATTGCTCTTTTTCTGATTTCTCTCATGATGTGTTTAAAATTGGGGAGCTTCAGATCAGTCATCTGGGTTTGAGAGAGAGAGAGAGAGATGAGATTTGTTTGGGCTAAGGATCTCTCTGTTAGTGTTTTTCACTAAACAAGATTTTTTAAAAGTCAAACCCAGCTCCAAATTGCAAAGATGTCAGGAACTTGTACTGTTTGTGCATTTCTTCACTTTGAGTTGGTGGATTCTCTAGCTTCTTTGTGTCTTGCTTAGATAATGTCTACTAAATTTTAATACATTTTAAACCATTGCCATTTATAAAAAATTATTCAATTGTGAATGAGTGAATAGTGCTCAGTTGTTTCTTTCAGGCCAGGCAAGTAGTCTTCATTATGAAGCGGAAGAGCTGAGGCAGCAGTGTGTGATCTTTCTCACCTATATTAAAGTCTTTATTCACAGGTACTGTATTATCACACACATACTTTCAGATTATGGTTCTTTTTTAATACAGTTCACAGCATCTCAAAACTTGATAAAAAATTGAGTGCAAATTAAGAAACTACACAGTAACTATTTCAGTGACTGATAGTGAAAATGAGTTCATGATAAAATTATAAAAATTGAAGGTAAATGATAGGGCTGCAACAACGAATCGATAAAAATCTATTATGATTCGTTGTGTCGCACGATTTAGGCGTTAATCACAATGTCGTAACCGCTTACGTCACCTGCAACGCTGAAAAAAAAAAGCAGGTTGAACGGAACGAGGAGGTGAAATCTGCAAAACAAGTTTAACAAAGTTTAATAAACTACAAATGAATCAAATGTGTGGGAGCACTTCACGCTTCACACAACTAAAGAACATGTAACATGCAAACTTTGCGAAAATTATTTGACCTGCACGGAGCACCACGGTGATGATACACCACCTGAAACTAAACAAGTTGGAGTCACCGATGAGCATGAATGAGCTCAACAACAGAGTAAATCACTACAATATCCCGAGTTTCTTTAGTTTTGAAGTGAATAATCGGAACGGTGCACTCACACTATGAGAACCGCCAGAGCACGCTTCATGCTGTTTTTGGTTGTTAACTGGATAATAACAGTGATGGAGAATGTGTTACTTTTTTATTTTCGTTTAATTAATTAAGCAGTGTTTAAATATGCTTTATGAATACATACAACTTGTACGCGATGGTGGTAATTAATGATTAAGCTTTAATTTTCTGACAAAATATGAGTGAAGACACTGCACTCTATGGGAGTGAGGTAGGATGAATTGCATTTAGATGGGGATTAGGTAACATATTAGAGCTACTCAAATGTAGTATTTATTTATTTTATTTTATTTTTACACACCATGGTACATATTGTGTGTGTGTATGTGTGTGAAATTTGTGTTTAATTGCTCTTTGGGCTACTTGGATGCCTTAAACTCATACTGTAAATAAACCCAGACATTTTACTGGCCAGTTTAATAAAGACATTTAGTGAATTTCTTTATAAGATTAATCGAGAAAAAATAATCAACCTACCTTATCAAAATAATCGTTAGTTGAAAACATTCTTTGTGCTCGGATATAAATGATTCCATCAGTAACATGTATATATAAAAAATAGTGCTTTATTGGTCATTTTAAAAAATACATGTTTTTTTTGGAGGGTGGGATGGCTGGAATGTGGACTTTTCACTTTTTTGCATTTCATCCCTATTGACCAGTGTATATATTCGTGTATAAATGTACCTACTTACTTTACTTGCTGCGACGTGTTTAATATAAAAATAATCAATTGTCTATTTCTGATGTTGTTAAAGTCAAATAGATTGATGGGATAATAGATCACCACATGGTATTTGTTTGTAATTCTTTTTGTTTATATGGCACAGTAATAAATTTATTAATGTTTTTCAGGTATGTGGAGGCACCTCATCCCCTAGGGAATGTGTTCCATACATCCACTTCCGAAATCGAGGCAAAATTTTTCTCCTGTTTAGTTGAAGAGCTGTTCAACATCACACTGCTTGTTGGTCGACTGAAAGATTTACCGGCTAATATCCAGAGTGCCTTTACCATCAATCATCAGGGAAAGGTGCACTTCTTACATTAATCAATTCTAAAACAGTATCTGTTTGTTACTAATTTGTTTAAATGTCTGTGCATGTAAAGAGCCCCCGGAGCATAATTCAAGTATATTAAGTATGTGGTTGCACCTGGTATAAACTGAGTGGTGCTTTAATGTTTGTAAACCCTTTCAATTTTTTTTTTTTTTTTACATTTTTGCAATACTTTAATTTAAAGCACAACTGATTTTCAAACAAGTCCTACAAAATAGATAATGAAACAAACTAATAGTATAAACCTAAATAAATAAAAAATAAATAAAACCTAAACAAACTAATGAGAAAAAATACTTTCCAATACCAAGTTCAAAATATGATATCAAAATGTAGTATCCTGATTCTAATGTAAAAGGTATGTGAACTAAACATTGCAGGTAATTGGAAATTTAAAAACCTATATTTTGCTTCAAAGCTTTGTTGTGCAGAGCTTTTGGCTTCTGACAGTCGCAGTGTTCATTTTGAGAGCGGTGAGTTTTTCCTTGCAGTCTTGCCATGCACACCGTTGTGTTCTGTATATGGTGAACTCATCATCATTAACAGTACCCAGTGTGAGAGACCTATTGTTACTAGGACATTGCACTGGGTTTCTTTGTAACCTCACAGACTGTTATACAGTTATCTGTAAAAAAGTACAGAGTATAGGCTGCAATACAGCAAAACTGCTCTCTTTTTACTCGTCACTTTTAGTCTTTTTTTAACTCCTCACTGCACACAAAAGTAAGAAACAATCACTAATAGAGGTAACAGGTTTTTTTAACTTACATGATCTGCTTAATCACACCCTCGTGCCACCCTTTTAGCCTGATGAGCACCAACTGTTTTGAAATTCTTGGAAATCCACTAAACACCTTATTATCAATCCATTAATTAAAAACACCTTGCTTTAATTTTAGTTTCAATTGTCCCTATCCTAAAGGTTTACATAGAAATGAAATATTGGATCAATATTTTACTCCATAAATGGCCAATATAGTATTGTCTTGTTTTATTTTGGTTTTCTTCATAGAGCCTACATATAATTATAAATTAGCCTTAATCACTTAAATTAGCTTTATACTTATTAGAATGTATTAAGAATAAAATTTGTCATGTTGTGTACTTGCTGCCAGGTTTAAATTGCATCCATTTTGATTTACTTTACAATGCATGAGAATTTACTGTATCAATGATTTTTCAGCTTTTCCCTCCATCATGGCATTTATTACACCTTCATCTCGATGTCCACTGGTCCATACTGGAGATTCTTCATATCTTGGGCCAGAAAATGATGGGTAATCAATTAAATAAAATTATGTGGGGGGTCAAGGAATGTTGATATAGGATCACTGATAACATTCTTCTGCCATTTGCCTTTAAATATTTTAATAATGTTCCAGATCAATTATTTACTGTAATCACACAACCCCAGCAGATTGCAAATATGTGTAAATACAAAAATGTGAAAAGCCTTTATTAAAAATATACAACAATTGGCATGTTTACCACTGTGTTAACACTGTATTTAGAAGGATGCTGTGGTATTATCTTTAAATTTAATGCCTGGAGTGAATTTCCATAGCATGTATGGTGTTAAAATAAATACTAAAACGTTTTGAGAACCAAAAACATAGACAAAACTGTCATTAATATTGAGAGTTATAAATTCAGATTTGTGATTAGAATATTTTTTATTGTGTGAATGGGCTGGGTGGGGCTTAACTCCAGCAGCCAATGACTGTCTAGATCCCACCCCAACTTTCAAATCAGGTTCTAAAATCTGAAGCGAGAAACTTGGACGCGAGATTGAGACTGAGAAAAGGTGCAACGAAAACAGATTCTTAAAGAATATTAAAATCAAAATAGACAATCAAAAACAGAAATATTCTGTTTATCTGATTTTATACCGCTCAATTACAAAATATCATTTAATTGTTATGCATTCTATTTTGACACCAAAAGAATGTCCTAAAGATCTGCTTAGCACACCATAAAGAACAATAATGCAGAAAATGACTTTTTTTCTGCCAAGATTTAAGTGGTTTCCTGCAAAATTTATCTGGGGGATTTTACTGTTCACACCTACCAACAGATTCATATATTTGAACTTAGGAGAGCTATTTTTTGCTTGTCTGATGTAAGATTTCTGCTGCTGTGGGTCTTTGATATTTTTGTTACAAATGTGTTTCATTGGTTCTTTACTAGAAGCCAATGTTTTTGTCTCTTTGTAAAGGACAAGGCCATCAGACTTTATATGCTTTGTTTAGCCGAATATATACAGCTGCATTTCATCTGCATAAAAGTGCAAAATAACTACGTCTTTGCTAATAATTTATCCCAATGAACGCATGTTTAATGTAAATAGTATCCCATTTGAAACATCATATGTGTGGTATAAAAAGTGGGTGTGTGTGTGTGTGTGTATATATATATATATATATATATATATATATATATATATATATATATATATATATATATATATATATATATATATATATATATGTGTGTGTGTGTGTATGTATGTATGTATGTATGTATGTGTATGTATGTATGTGTATATATATATATATGTGTGTGTGTGTGTGTGTGTATGTATGTATATACATATACAGTCATGGCCAAAAGTTTTGAGAATGATACAAATATTAATTTTTACAAAGTCTACTGCTTCAGTTTTTATAATGGCAATTTGCATATACTATTTGCATATACAAAGTCAATATTTGCCTAGAAAATGAAATTTATCCCCCAAAACACATTTCAACTTCATTGCAGCCCTGCCTTAAAAGGACCAGCTAACATCGTTTCAGTGATTGCTCCATTAACACGGGTGTGGGTGTTGATGAGGACAGGGCTGGAGATCAATCTGTCATGATTAAGTAAGAATGACACCACTGGACACTTTAAAAGGAGGCTGGTGCTTGGCATCATTGTTTCTCTTCTATTAACCATGGTTATCTCTAAAGAAACACGTGCAGTCATCATTGCACTGCACAAAAATGGCCTAACAGGGAAGAGTATCGCAGCTGGATAGATTGCACCTCAGTCAGGAATGGCAGCAGGCAGGTGTGAGTGCATCTGCACGCACTGTGAGGCGGAGACTCTTGGAGCGAGGCCTGGTCTCAAGGAGGGCAGCAAAGAAGCCACTTCTCTCCAGAAAAAACATCAGGGACAGACTGATATTCTGCAAAAGGTACAGGGAGTGGACTGCTGAGGACTGGGGTAAAGTCATTTTCTCTGATAAATCCCCTTTCCGATTGTTTGGGACATCTGGAAAACAGCTTATTTGGAGAAGACGAGGTGAGCGCTACCACCAGTCTTGTCTCATGCCAACTGTAAAGCATCCTAAAACCATTCATGTGTGGGGTCGCTTCTCAGCCAAGGGAATCGGCTCTCTCACAGTCTTGCCTAAAAACACAGCCATGAATAAAGAATGGTACCAGAATGTCCTCCGAGTACAACTTCTCCCAACCACCCAAGAGCAGTTTGGTGATTAACAATGCCTTTTCCAGCATGATGGAGCACCTTGCCATAAAGCAAAGGTGATAACTACATGGCTCAGGGAACAAAACATAGAGATTTAGGGTCCATGGCCTGGAAACTCCCCAGATCTTAATCCCATTGAGAATTTGTGGTCAATCATCAAGAGACAGGTGGACAAACAAATCTACACATTCTGACAAAATGCAATCATTGATTGTGCAAGAATGGACTGCTATCAGTCAGCATTTGGTCCAGAAGTTGATTGAGAGCATGCCAGGGAGAATTGCAGAGGTCCTGAAGAAGAAGGGTCACCACTGCAAATATTGACTTGCTGCATTAACTCATTCTAACTGTCAAGCTTTTGTAACTCATAATATGATTGCAATTATATTTCTGTATGTGATAAAAACATCTGACAAACACACATAAAAACCAGAGAGCAGCGGATCATGTGAAAATAATATTTGTGTCATTCTCAAAACTTTTGACCATGACTGTAGATAGATATGGAGCGGAACCCATTTAAATCTTGGCAATAAAAGTAATTTTCTGTATAAAAAATATATATATGGCATATACTGTGTGTATATATATATATATATATACTCACCGGCCACTTTATTAGGTACACCATTCTAGTAACGGGTTGGACCCCCTTTTGCCTTCCGAACTGCCTCAATTCTTCGTGGCATAGATTCAACAAGGTGCTGGAAGCATTCCTCAGAGAGTTTGGTCCATATTGACATGATGGCATCACACAGTTGCCGCAGATTTGTCGGCTGCACATCCATGATGCGAATCCCCCGTTCCATCACATCCCAAAGATGCTCTATTGGATTGAGATCTGGTGACTGTGGAGGCCATTTGAGTACAGTGAACTCATTGTCATGTTCAAGAAACCAGTCTGAGATGATTCCAGCTTTATGACATGGCGCATTATCCTGCTGAAAGTAGCCATCAGATGTTGGGTACATTGTGGTCATAAAGGGATGGACATGGTCAGCAACAATACTCAGGTAGGCTGTGGCATTGCAACGATGCTCAATTGGTACCAAGGGGCCCAAAGAGTGCCAAGAAAATATTCCCCACACCATGACACCACCACTACAAGCCTGAACCGTTGATACAAGGCAGGATGGATTCATGCTTTCATGTTGTTGACGCCAAATTCTGACCCTGCCATCCGAATGTCGCAGCAGAAATCGAGACTCATCAGACCAGGCAACGTTTTTCCAATCTTCTATTGTCCAATTTCGATGAGCTTGTGCAAATTGTAGCCTCAGTTTCCTGTTCTTAGCTGAAAGGAGTGGCACCCGGTGTGGTCTTCTGCTGCTGTAGCCCATCTGCCTCAAAGTTCGACGTACTGTGCGTTCAGAGATGCTCTTCTGCCTACCTTGGTTGTAACGGGTGGCTATTTGAGTCACTGTTGCCTTTCTATCAGCTCGAACCAGTCTGGCCATTCTCCTCTGACCTCTGGCATCATACAAGGCATTTCCGCCCACAGAACTGCCGCTCACTGGATGTTTTTTCTTTTTCGGACCATTCTCTGTAAACCCTAGAGATGGTTGTGCGTGAAAATCCCAGTAGATCAGCAGTTTCTGAAATACTCAGACCAGCCCTTCTGGCACCAACAACCATGCCACATTCAAAGGCACTCAAATCACCTTTCTTCCCCATACTGATGCTCGGTTTGAACTGCAGGAGATTGTCTTGACCATGTCTACATGCCTAAATGCACTGAGTTGCTGCCATGTGATTGGCTGATTAGAAATTAAGTGTTAACGAGCAGTTGGACAGGTGTACCTAATAAAGTGGCCGGTGAGTGTATATATATATATATATATATATATATATATATATATATATATATATATATATATATATATATATATATATATATATATATGGCATATCAGCTCAATAGATTTAATAGATCTAATAGATTCATGCTCATTAAAGCCTTTAATGCTTTATTTGTCTTTCAGCAGAATTGTAGATATTATGTGAAGTTTTTTTTTTTTTTATTTTACTAGGGTTCCATTTGGGGGGGATGAGAAGCAAACGTGCTAACCACTAAGCCACTGTGTTGCATGTAAACATGTTATTTCTAAATGCATGTTTAAAATAGAAACAGCATTAAAAGATTGTGATGTATATAATTTTTTCATTTAAGGTTTTATAAAATTACACACACACACACACACACACACATTATATATATATATATATATATATATATATATATATATATATATATATATATATATATATATATATATATATATATATATATATATGCGTATGTATATATATCCCTCAAAAATTTTCAGACTGCTAAAAAAGGGACTAATGTGGACTGAACGTGGTTTATAATGCTGAAAGTTTGCACATCTTCTTCCTGAAACAGGGGGTATGATCTGAACTGATAATGAGACTATATTGGTACTGCTGTCTTCACAGGTCAGGTTGTGTATGCACAGAAGTTTATAGATTTGACAGGCGAAACACTGACAAATGTCAGCCTGTTTGAAGACCACCTCAACAATCTGTTGTGTGACCTTGTTACATTAGCTATGAGCAAGTACAGCAAGGTGTGAGCATGTTTTGTTTTTCCCAGTAATACATATATTATAAAAAAATACATAAAAATAAATACATTTTGACAACTATCAGCAGCCAGATTAAACAAAATTTTGCATGAGCTTTTGCATAAATTCACATACATATACAGCTCTCTTTGTTTCTGACTCTCTTGTTCAGGTAAGGCCAACTGAGGCTTTAGTCAGTGATCACTACCATTGTGTGTGTACCAAAGAGCTTTGGATTCTTCTCATCCACCTCCTGGAACAAAGAAGCAAAAGTCTACACACCCAGGTTCTCATAATGGTCTTACATACAAATGCACAGGGCTAACATATTACTGTACTTTTTAATAGTATCAAATATTTTTATAATAATTTAACAGATGTTTCCTTTGAATTCTTTTTTTGCAGTCATTTTGGAATTATCTAAATGTCTTGCTGGACTCTGTCCTGAAGGGAGAGCTGTCTGAACTTACAATTCATTGTAGGGACACACTCGGTTTTGCATGGTGGCTGATTACTCACCTTGGCCAACTTAGCATGTACGGTCGCAATGGAACACTCCAAAATGAGGTACAGCTTACATACAGTTTTTGAAAAGAAAAAAAACAACGCACACACACACACACACACACACACACATATATATATATATATATATATATATATATATATATATATATATATATATATATATATATATATTAGGGGTGAGCTGCAATATTCGCTGATTCGACGATTCGATTCGGAGAACCGTAGTCGACTATGAACCTCATAGGCGAATGTACCATTTTGACCACATGGCTGTGCCCATGGCTGCTGCTAAGCATTAGTTTTTACATGAAATGTCTTTGTTTTCGTTATATATATAGCCTTTTGTCAAATAAAATCATCCTAATTTCTAGAAAAAAAAAAAAAAAAAAAAAAAAGGTTTTCTTTTGTTAGAAAAACAAGTAAAATATATATATAAAAAATATTTTTTAAAAACTACGCTTATAGCGCCATCTTGTGGTGAAATTTTAACTGATTCGACTATCAGTCGACTATAGGGAAAATCTGACGAATCAGATTCGACTATGAAAATCCTTAGTTGAAGACACCCCTAATATATATATATATATATATATATATATATATATATATATATATATATATATATATATATATATATATATATACACTACCGTTCAAAAGTTTAGGGTCACCCAAACAATTTTGTGTTTTCCATAAATAGTCACACTTATTCACCACCATACATTGTGAAATGAATAGAAAATAGAGTCAAGACATTGACAAGGTTAAAAATAATGATTTGTATTTGAAATAACATTGTTTTTACATCAAACTTTGCTTTCGTCAAAGAGTCCTCCATTTGCAGCAATTACAGCATTGCACACCTTTGGCATTCTAGCTGTTAATTTGTTGAGGTAAGCTGGAGAAATTGCACCCCACGCTTCTAGAAGCAGCTCCCACAAGTTGGATTGGTTGGATGGGCACTTCTGGCGTACGATACGGTCAAGCTGCTCCCACAACAGCTCAATGGGGTTCAGATCTGGTGACTGCGCTGGCCACTCCATTACCGATAGAATACCAGCTGCCTGCTTCTGCTGTAAATAGTTCTTGCACAATTTGGAGGTGTGTTTAGGGTCATTGTCCTGTTGTAGGACGAAATTGGCTCCAATCAAGCGCTGTCCACTGGGTATGGCATGGCGTTGCAAAATGGAGTGATAGCGTTCCTTATTCAAAATCCCTTTTACCCTGTACAAATCTCCCACCTTACCAGCACCAAAGCAACCCCAGACCATCACATTACCTCCACCATGCTTAACAGATGGCGTCAGGCATTCTTCCAGCATCTTTTTATTTGTTCTGCGTCTCACAAACGTTCTTCTTTGTGATCCAAACACCTCAAACTTGGATTCATCCGTCCACAACACTTTTTTCCAGTCTTCCTCTGTCCAATGTCTGTGTTCTTTTGCCCATCTTAATCTTTTTCTTTTATTGGCCAGTCTCAGATATGGCTTTTTCTTTGCCACTCTGCCCGGAAGCCCAAAATCCCGCAACCGCCTCTTCACTGTAGATGTTGACACTGGTGTTTTGCGGGTACTATTTAATGAAGATGCCAGTTGGGGACCTGTGAGGCTTCTGTTTCTCAAACTAGAGACTCTAATGTACTTATCTTCTTGCTTAGTTGTGCAACGAGGCCTCCCACTTCTTTTTCTACTCTGGTTAGAGCCTGTTTGTGCTGTCCTCTGAAGGGAGTAGTACACACCGTTGTAGGAAATCTTCAATTTCTTAGCAGTTTCTCGCATAGAATAGCCTTCATTTCTAAGAACAAGAATAGACTGTCGAGTTTCAGATGAAAGTTCTCTTTTTCTGGCCATTTTGAGCAGCGTTTAATTGACCCCACAAATGTGATGCTCCAGAAACTCAATCTGCTCAAAGGAAGGTCAGTTTTGTAGCTTCTGTAATGAGCTAGACTGTTTTCAGGTGTGTGAACATGATTGCACAAGTGTTTTCTAATCATCAATTAGCCTTCTGAGCCAATGAGCAAACACATTGTACCATTAGAACACTGGAGTGATAGTTGCTGGAAATGGGCCTCTATACACCTATGTAGATATTGCACCAAAAACCAGACATTTGCAGCTAGAATAGTCATTTACCACATTAGCAATGTATAGAGTGTATTTGTTTAAAGTTAGGACTAGTTCAAAGTTATCTTTATTGAAAAGTACAGTGCTTTTCCTTCAAAAATAAGGACATTTCAATGTGACCCTAAACTTTTGAACGGTAGTGTATATATATATTCCAAAATAAATCATTTTAGGGCATATACACATCATCCATACTGCGCTTAGTGCCTGATGATACCTCATCTGCAGATGACCCATACAAAAAAGTTTTTTTAAACACAGCATGCATTCCCTACACAAAATATATAAAAGAAACAAATAAGGGAGCTTGCCGATCTGGTCCTAAGCTTTTGTATTAATCATGCTGAGAAACTAGGGTGAAGCCCTTGTCCTCCCCTCCCCTGTTGCTCCCTAAGATCGGCGCCTATGGAGTAGATGTGGCATCACTCACACCAATGGGCAGCAAGCATGGATTTGCTTTTTAACCTTCCTGTACTCTCTGTTTTGTAGAAGCAGTTGGACAATAACTGGAGTTTTGTGTGTGATCTTCTTAAATCCAGCTGTGATGTAAAGGTTTGTAGTTACACTTTGGAATGGCTGTATATGGCAATAATTTACTGTGTGATCATTATAAACTTTGTGTGCAGGCAACACTGCAGGAAGAGCAGATGAGGATGTATGTGCATTGCTGTCTTTCACTAAGTATGATGTGGGAGAGTAACGTCAGTGCCATCAACACACTGTGGGAATTTTACAGCAAAAACCTGGTATTTCACACAAGCAACTTTTTGACCTTTGTCTTTGGAAATCTTCTTTTTTTACTTTATTAATAATTTTATTATTAATAAAGTAAAATGTATTAATAATTTTATTATAATTTTATAATTCGTCTTTTTCCTCATAATCTGTGAATATTTTAAAAAAGAAAAACATGCTTTTGCATTTAAAATCCAATCACACTTTTGTGTGGTTTTGATCAACAATCGATAAGCTAGTTATCTGAAAATATTACTAAATATATATTACTACAATACTTAAATATTTCTTTTTTTATGTCCAATGTGTTATTTTTGATTATATCTAAACAAACACATTCACAACAAGGCAAATTTAGTATTGACACTATTAAATATGGATTTTCTGGAGGAAACGCAGAGCATGAAAACTGTATCCAGAACTCTATCCAGATATCAAACCCTGTAAACAAGTGGTGCCCCAAATGACTTGGAAACATTTCATTTGGAGCAAAAGTGATACATTACCATTTTTATGTAATGTGTTGATAGCTTACTTAGTCACTACTATGTTACTAAATTTAACTTTTCCCCTTTTAAATACAGAACGGGTCATTTTCGGTGCCTTGGTTAGGTGTGACTGGCTTGGCTAGCATTGGCTCAACCTCCTTGGCTTTGCTGGAACAGGCTAAGAGTTGCTGCAGCCCTGCCTTGTTAAACTCCACCAATCACACCCAGCTGTATCGCTCTAGCAATTCCTTCCTCATTTTCCTTCGTATGTTGGCACTGCATCTGAAACAGGAAAGTGGTGCTCCCTGGAGGCAGATCAAGGGCAGGTCAGTATAATTTATAAAGCAGGTTTATTTCAGTATTATATAGCTTATGACTCTTACCCCTTTCCCTCTTCCTTTCTCGCTGCTGTATTTTGTTTTTGCTGGGGTGTTTTCACATTTATAAAGTGTTTGGCCTGTAAGTGTGTGACCCTTTTTGTGCATGCATGCATTCATGTTTGTGTGCACACGCATGTCTATTGGGAATGGAACATTTGCATAATGACTTCCTGTTGTTCAGAATGTGAAACAAACACAAAGGCTAATTAGCTAAGGAGCGTGGTGGGTAATTTGCCCTAACGAAGGCGCTTACTCTTCCAACAGCACCAAGCTTAGCTGGTCAGGCTCCAACATGTGTGCGTATATACACACACAGAGCCTGTGGGGAGTCATGGGTCAGGTTTGTGTGTGGCATTAATAAGACCAGCAGGGAGTGTGTTCAGCTTAGACTCTGTGAAACTGTAGCATCTGTTCACCCACCAAGAAAAGCTGTTCAGGACAAACACTCATTGAAGTAAACAAACAAACAAAGATATGACAATAAACAAGAACAATCTATTTAGTTCATAATGACATTAAGTGCTATTCTCATTGTAGTGTGGAGCTTATTTTAATTCACTGAGAATTTGGAGAATTTGTGGCTGTGTTTTTTATTGTGCACTACTTTTTGTGCTTTTGCAGTAGACAGTATTTCTGAGACAGTATTTCTGATACAGTTTATTATTAAATGTTTAATGCTACATGCATCTAATGTGGATGACATTTTTTTCTGTATATGAAAGTGGATAATATGGCAAAAATATCAGATAAAAATATCAGATTTTTTCAGGCATGTTCACAATTCATTTTGCTGTTTAAAGACCATATCCATGTGAGCTAAAACTTTACAGCTTCATTTGTTCTGTAATCACAGCATTCAAACTCCTCTCCAGGGGTTTCAATTTTTATGCATTTGTCATTCACATTTTTGAAAGGGGAAAACTAATTACCCTAATAATTTTTATTTATTTGTTAGAGCAGACACAGGAGACTAATGTTAAAAAGGTTAAAGTTCTCTATTGCAGTGCTGGAGTGTAAAGGTATCCTGAGCCACAACACCCCATTACACCCCTCCCCCTTATGTTTTTTTTTTTGGGGGGGTGGGGAGGGGGTATCTTTAGATTTTATGATGACATTCTTAAAACTCCACACTGTTTGACAATAAGCACCATGGTCTCTCTTTGTAGACATTGTTTCATGTATTCTCCCAGAAGAGCTGGCTTCCTCATACAAGTGTTGATTTTTTTATGATTCTCTATCGACAGTGGGGACCTCCTAGTTCCCTTACCATAACATTGAATTTCATTTATATTGTGTCGGATTGTGCAAGCTGAAACCCTGTCTCTGCAGGTTATTTTGATTTAGTTTGGAAATTCAGCCTTTTTAGCCACCATTTGAAAAAAAAATTTTTGCTTTATTTTTTTTTTTATTAAAATTTATCTTGTTGTTCAGGGACTGTATTAACTGCAGTGTCATGGGCTGTAAAGTTCTTAATAATACTGCACACAGTGGATACAGGAACATTTAATATTTTGAAGTTAAATTTGTAGTCAATAGATTGCCCAAACTTTTTCACAACACAAAAGGCAAAAGTTTTTTTGTTTTATTTCTTTTCTTTTCTTCATACTCTTTGTGGTACACAGACCCCGGTATAAACTGGTCAAACATTTAATTTTTAAATTGCCATTAATGCTTTTATGGCTGTTTAAAAAAAAAAAACAATTAAATGATACAATGCTTTCTGAATTCAACAAGGTTCCGTAGGAAGTGGTGCATTATCTAAAAAAAAAAAAAAAAAAACTGGATTTTGATACTCGCAGATGTCTGTCCCATTACTGAGCCAGCTAATAAACCCTGATGATGCACTAAGACCTGTCTTAGCAGTAAACAAATTTTAAGAATATACTTGCCTGCCATTTTGGTTCCATCAACTTGGTAGCCAGTGTGGTTCTGCCACTGGCGAAATAGAAAAGACTGGGTTAATAAATTTGTGTACACTCACCTGCCACTTAATTAATTAACTAACACAAATAGCTTATCAGCCAATCACATGACTGCAACATAATGCAGAATAGGTATGTAGAGTTGGTCAAGACAACTTGCTCAAGTGCAAACCGAGCATCAGAATGGTATTTTTAAGTGTCTTTGAAGTGGCATGGTTTTTGGTGTTCGACAGGCTGGTCTGTGTATTTCAAACTGCTGATCTACTGGGATTGTTGCACACAACCATCTAGGGTTTACAGAGAAAGTTAAGTAGAAGATTTTATAGTTGAAAATTGGGAAAACATTGCTGGTCTGACAAGTCTCCATTTCAGCTGTGAGATTCAAATATCAGGGTCAGAATTTGGCGTGAACAACATTAAAGCAGGAATTCATTCTCTGTTGTATCAATGGTTTACACTGGTTAGTGAGAAAAGGGATATTTTCTGAACCCACTTTGAGCCCCTTAGTACCATTCAATTATCGTTTAAATGCCACAGCCTACGTGAGTATTGTTGCTGACCTTGTTCATACCTTTATGATCACAGTCAGTGTGTGTGCTAGTAAAGGAGTGTAAGAATCTCATGGTTGCATAAGATCACAAACCTGTAGGCTGTTGGGTGATGTTAAAATAAAACAGACAATAGATTTATAGAACAATATTTGTCCCACAATAGAGAAATTGGTTTGATGCTCTTTATTTTTGTCAGAATTTTCTCAGAATTGCCATGTTTTAAATAATGCCAAAAAAAGCCACATGTAATGGTTACAAATATTATCTACATTTATGTTTATTTTGGCTAATTTAATACACTGCAAACAAGCCTCTTCAGTGTCTCCAGTTTAGACTGGAAACTATAGGAACATTCAACTGTAGCTCATAGTGAACAGACTGGATTAAGGTCCTTCCTAAAGCATCTTCTGTTGGGCATTCAAGGTGACAATAATGGGCATGTGTGTATTATATTCACATGCTGATCATTTCTTTCCTTTGAACTTTGTTAGGATCGACATTAGGAGTTTTGATAAAAACTGTAATTAAATTATATTGATTCAATTACACTTTTAGACTTATTTTAGTTAGTACATCAGAACTACAATACAACGCTGTTGTGCTTTCACTGAACAGCTAATTGAAATTAAACGCTGGCAGTGAGTAGTCACATTCTGTCAGATATGTGTGGCGAGTCTTTTAGGGGCTACTATTTTTTTCTGTCACTAATGCTTCTACTGTGTATTTGTCTGTTTAAATAATAAAGAGGGACCTCCAGGGCAGGAGTGTAAATGGCTTTAAAGATCATGTTAAATGTCAGAAACCGACGCACTACTCTCCAAATCAGATATTTACACACTCAATTACTAACACCCACACATTCACACACTTCTATTGTTTTTCACAGGGGGACATTTCCTCTGGTTTATTTTATTTCACTTTGCTACGTACCATTCTCTGTCTGCTCCACTAGAATTAGTGCACTGTTCAAATACTATTAGGTCTGCTATACAACATGACACAATTTATTAAACTAACAGGCAATTCTAGTTGTTACCGGTCTGCCTGAAAAAATAATGTTTATATATTCTGAGATGCCTTTTTTGGTCAACACAATTAAGCACATGATTATCTCAGTACAGTAGACAGTTTTTTTTGTCATCTTGAAACAAGTCTGGCCATTATAATTGACTTGCATTAATAAGGTGTCTTTAAATTTCAGTGCTGCTACATGATAATGACCTAATTTGATCATAGCTTTAATAGCTACATGTGTTCCCTATTAAGTGCACAATGATCTATAAACCAAATAATATTGATAAGCGCTATAATATTGTATCATTTTCTTTAATTAATTTTGTCTTATTGTATTGATTTGGTTCTTTTCGTATATTTTTAGTATTTGTTGAAAAGCATAATAAAGTTCTATGTTCATTTTGTTCAGAAATATGAAAAAAGAAAAAAAAAAGAACAACATTGTCATGGCAATATCATTCTACTATTATGAATTATCATTAATCATATTTGGCTTAAAATGTACAAAAGGTTACATATGAGGTTAATTCCTTTAGACATGTAAATTACCTTACAGAAGGGGGGATTAAACAAAAATACATTTTAATAAATTTGTTTATTGTACATAAATTCAATTTTTTTTCTTTTACAGCCTGTATCATATGCAAAAGTTTGGGCACCCCTATTAATCTTAATCATTTTTAGTTCTAAATATTTGGGTGTTTGCAACAGCCATTTCAGTTTGATATTTCTAATAACTGATGGACACAGTAATATTTCAGGATTGAAATGAGGTTTATTGTACTAACAGAAAATGTGCAATATGCATTAAACCGAAATTTGACAGGTGCAAAAGTATGGGCACCTCAACAGAAAAGTGACATTAGTATTTAGTAGATCCTTCTTTTGCAAAAATAACAGCCTCTAGTCGCTTCCTGTATCTTTTAATCAGTTCCTGGATCCTGGATGAAGGTATTTTTGACCATTCCTCTTTAAAAAACAATTCCAGTTCAGTTAAGTTTGATGGTCGCCGAGCATGGACAGCTCGCTTCAAATCATCCCACAGATGTTCAATGATCTTCAGGGCTGGGGACTGGGATGGCCATTCCAGAACATTGTAATTGTTCCTCTGTTTTGGAGCGGTGTTTTGGATCATTGTCTTGCTGAAATATCCATCCCCAGCGTAACTTCAACTTCGTCACTGATTCTTGAAGATTATTCTCAAGAATCTGCTGATACTGAGTGGAATCCGTGCAACCCTCAACTTTAACAAGATTCCCGGTGCCTGCATTGGCCACATAGCCCCAAAGCATGATGGAAACTCCACCAAATTTTACAGTGGGTAGCAAGTGTTTTTCTTGGAATTCTGTGTTTTTTTGACGCCATGCATAACACCTTTTTGTATGACCAAACAACTCAATCTTTGTTTCATCAGTCCACAGGACTGACCTTCTTCCAAAATGAAGCTGGCTTGTCCAAATGTGTTTTTGCATACCTCAGGCGACTCTGTTTGTGACGTGCTTGCAGAAACGGCTTCTTTCGCATCACTCTCCCATACAGCTTCTCCTTGTGCAAAGTGCACTGTATTGTTGACCGATGCACAGTGACACCATCTGCAGCAAGATGATGCTGCAGCTCTTTGGAGGTGGTCTGTGGATTCTCAAAAGTTCTCACCATTCTTCTCCTCTGCCTTTCTGATATTTTTCTTGGTCTGCCACTTCTGGGCTTAACAATAACTGTCCCTGTGGTCTTCCATTTCATTACCATGTTCCTCACAGTGGGAACTGACAGGTTAAATCTCTGAGACAACTTTTTGTATCCTTCCCCTGAACAACTATGTTGAACAATCTTTGTTTTCAGATCATTTGAGAGTTGTTTTGAGGAGCTCATGATGCCACTCTTCAGAAGAGATTCAAATAGGAGAACAACTTGCAATTAGCCACCTTAAATACCTTTACTCATGATTGGATACACCTGGCTATGGAGTTCAAAGCTCAATGAGGTTACCAAACCAATTTTGTGCTTCAGTAAGTCAGTAAAAAGCAGTTAGGAGTATTCAAATCAATAAAATGATAAGGGTATCCATACTTTTGTACCTGTCAAATTTTGGTTTAATGCATATTGCACATTTTCTGTTAGTACAATAAAACTCATTTCAATGCTGAAATATTACTGTGTCCATCAGTTATTAGATATATCAAACTGAAATGGTTGTTGCAAACACCCAAATATTTAGAACTAAACATGATTAAGATGTATAGGGGCGCGCAAACTTTTGCATATGACTGTATATAGTCAACATTTTATCAATTTATGTTTTCGGTGGTTGCTATCAATGTACACTTAAGCCTGAACCAGTCTCTAAATGCTTAGATTATTTAAGGCTCCTGTTGTACAGGCAAATGGCATTCTAAGAACTAGTGCTGTTCTTCTGGATTACTAGTTTTGTGGACTAGTAGGTGTTTCTTTCAGTAGTTCTAAGACTTAAAGACTTCCTATTCTCCAAAAGTTTCTAATTCTAAAAGAACTGAACAATAAATGAACATTTAATATTTACATCAAACACTATATTTAATGTATTAATTAATTTATAGAGCTGTGGTTCTCAAAATGCAGTAAGCACACTGATGGTACGCAAAGTAGGACGAGGTAGTATGCCACATAATGATATTTATATACAATACATTATTTTACCAATGTATTTTATAAACTGCGTTCTGTACTTCAGCAGTAAAATGGCAGTATTTGGTTTCGGGTCCAGTTTATTAGCGATTTTCATTTTATTTATTTTTTATTATTATTTTTATAACTATTATTATTTTTTTTTTATCTTGTGTTTTTTTTATTAATTTTATAAAAGCAATAAGATTGGTTGTGTGATATTTTAAATTAGGGTTGCAACTAACGATTATTTTAATAATCGATTAATCTGTCGATTATTTTTTCGATTAATCGATGAATCGGATGTCTTTACATTTAATCATTTAGCAGACACTTTTATCCAAAGATGGATGTTTTTCAGTAAAATTATTCTATAATATAGTATTTTATATATATATAGTAATTTTATTCAAAATGTTTAAGTTAACATTTCCTGTCATTAATGAAAAGCACAATGAAAGAAATAATGTATCATCTAAACATCCCTCACTTAACAAAAGTCAACTCCAAATAACACATGATACTCAGTTGCCCTCAGTAATGAACCAAATATTGTCTGTTCTGTAGCCTATTGGAAAAAAAATTATTAACAAATGAACTAATTAACAATCAGCTATTGAAAAAATAAATTAACAAATTAGCCAGTTAACAAAAAAATACAGCATGAAGCTGCTCTGCTGGTCTCATAGTGTGACGTTGATTTACCGTATTTTCCGGACTATAAGGCGCACCTAAAAGCCTAAAATTTTCCCAGAAATCGGACGTGCCCCTTATAATCCGGTGCGCCTTATACGTGTACGGAGTTCCAAAACCTATAAAAGTATTGTTGTGCGACCGGGTGTTTTTTTTTTTTTCCCACACATCACCGTCCCTGCTGATCTGTGGCTCCATGCGCGCTTATCTCACAGACAACGTGAAAAGCAGAGTGAAGAAAATTAATTCGGAGCTTCATTCAAATTCATTCCGGGAGGATTAAATAAAGAACTCCAACTGCTGGACATTGGCGTAAACAGGGCGTTTAAAGTAAAGTTGCGGGCGGCGTGGGAGCGATAGATGATAGACGGCAAACACACGTTTACTAAAACTCAGGAGGCAGCGGAGGGCGAGTTACGCCACCGTCTGTGAATGGATTGTGGATGCCTGGGCTAAGGTTTCTGCTGTAACTGTTGTCCGAGCTTTCGCGAAAACCGGCATCGTTGCTGAACAGCCGCCTGGCGACGAGACTGACTCAGACATTGATGAGGGGGAACCCGGAGTGCTCGATAGTGAAATTGCGCAGCTTTTTAATTCAGACACAGAATATGAGGACTTTGATGGATTTGTGGGAGAAGAGTGATTAAAATAATGTGTGTTTTGTCAAGTAGTAGAACTTCAATTATAAATCACCGTTTTGCATCCTTTACTTTTCTTGTAGATCGTATGTTTTAGCAAGTGCCTTATAATATGGTTCCGTACAGAATAAGTACCGTACAGAAATAGAGTCCGTAATTGAGACTGCGCCTTATAGTACGGTGTGTCTTATACGTGGGTCAAATACAGAAATGGACCCCGTAATTCAGACTGCGCCTCATAATACGACTTATGGTGCGCCTTATGGTCCGGAAAATACGGTACTTCAAAACTAAAGAAGCTCGGGATGTTGTAGTGATTTATCTGCTGTTCAGCTTCATCCTCATCAGTGTTTAGTTTCAGGTGGTGGATCATCACCGTGGTGCCGCGTGCAGCTCAATTCATGTTCGCAGAGCTCGCATGTTCCACGATTTTTGTTTGTGTGCAGCGTGAAGTGCTCCCGCAATTTGGATTTAAACGGAAGCTTGTTTTCTGCATTGGCTGTGTTTCATTTGTGCGATTTATCAACTTCTTTTGCAGACTCCGCCTCGTTCTGTTCAACCCGCTATTATTTTCCAGCGTTATTGAAGCGCTGCAGGTGACGTAAGCGGTTACGACATTGCGAGTGACACGGAATTCGTGCGACCCAATGAATCGATAATGGAAATTCATTATCGATACTTTGGATAATCGATTTTTATCGATTTTATCGATTCGTTGTTGCAGCCCTATTGTAAATAAATAATTGGTAAGAGGTGTAACGGCACTCACCTGCACGAACAAGACCTCTTTTCCATGATTTATTCATAATAAGATCACCCCCTTTCGTACCTTATTGCTTTGGAAGTTTTGGTTTGGTAATGGGTGCTACTTGTATTTGTACTTGTAAGTATTATACAATAGCTGTAAATTTAGAATATAAAATATAAATATAGCAGCAATTTATAAATGTGTATAACGGTACATGTGAGATGAGATGAGGTATTTTGGTGGGGTGATAACATGTGTGAACGTCTTGTTAGAATCTTACAGCTTCTGCTATGAAGCTGTTCCTCAGTCTGTTTGTTCTACACTTAATGCTCTGCAGTCTCCTGAGGGGGGGCGGAACAAAAAGTGGGTGTGCTGGGTGAGTGGGGTCCTTCATGATGCAGGAGGCCCGTTTCCTGCATCTGGAGGTGTAGATGTCTGTGGTGTCCTCAGCCGTCTGAGGAAGTAGAGCCGCTGATGTGCCTTCCTGACCAAGCTGGAAGTGTTGGTGCTCCAGGTGAGGTTGTTACTCAGGTGCACACCCAAGTACCAGTAGCTGGAGACCACTTCCACCACAGATCCCCCGACGTGTAGAGGGTTGTGGGTGTGTTTGCCCCTTCTGAAGTCCACAATCATCTCCTTTGTCTTTTTAATGCAGAGGTTTTTTCTGCGCCCAACCCTCCAGGTGTTCCAACCACTGCTGTGTCGTCTGCAAACTTCACAATATGACAGCTCGGAGGCTTTAATATTAAGGCTTTAATAGTGAGCACTGTAGTGTCAGGAATTGAGTTACCCATACAGGACCCTGACTATGACACCATTATCATAGTGGAATAAGGTTTGTCAGTTATGAGCCAGATCAGTCCTAGACACACTCTAAAATCTAGTTCATAACATTCTCAATATTAAAGATATTGAGTTGAATTTGATGTAGATTTTTTCGGAAAAGGAAAAAAAAACTTATACAGGCCTGCAAAACTGAAAAGCCTAAAGAGTATTGCATAAACATGTCTAATATTGCTAACATGTCTAATAAACATGTCAGTGTTTATTGAGTATCTTAATCTATTTCTTTGTTTGTAGAATCTACTCCAAGTTTCATGAGCGTCGTATGGCTGAGCTCTCTGAAGGTGGATTACACCATTTCCTACTCCTCTTTCTTGTACTGGCACTTTGTGCTGACCTGGAGGATGTTGCTGGACGTGCCATTGACCTGTTGGCCTACAAATTACCACCAATAACAGTAGTGATGTCATGGCGAGGCCATTTGGCATTACTTCTTGTTTATGTGGAACGTGGTGTGGACATCAGTGGAGCTGCCGCATGGATTTCTGCTTCCTTCAGCAGTGTTGCACGAGAATTCTACCTGAAGACCACAGCAATCCCAAGGAGATTAGAACTGTGGCACTTAATCTCGGCCTATTTGGAAGGTGTGGGGCAGGTGTGGCAGATCAGCAGCACTTTGTGTCTGTCTGAGGAGAAGCTGATCAACGAAGGCTTTGCTTTGCTGCTGCCTGCATGTGGTGCTAAAGAGCTTGATCGTGCACTTGACTTCCTGCAAATGGCTTTAATCCAGCTAAGGTAAGTACATGCATGTATGCATGCGCACAAACAAAAATGTCACTATAATAACAATTAGGGGTGCTGAAAAAAATAGATTCTTCAATGAATCGCAATTCATAGTCCTGGCGATTCTATTTTTGGCGCCCCCTACCGAATGTACTGCATATCGCATTACGTATCCACTCGGCCACCGTACAGCAAGCTTATTAACCAACTCCCATTGTAGTGGGAAGCATGGAGCAGTTAGAGATTCGACCCCCCCCCCCGTCAGCGTTAAAAGCCAGTGTTTGGCTTTTAAATTCAGGAAGAGCGAGAGAAAGAGAGAGGGCTCGACATGAGCACAACTGTTTACAAGGAGTGTAAAATTAAATTGAGGTACTTTGGAAATACGACAAATGTGCGAGCCCGTTTGGTGCGACATCAACCTCAACTAAAATAAGTTGAAAAGTTGAAAATATATTTAATATTTAAGGTTAAGTTTTGATAATGTAGTGAATGTTGGTAAAATATAGTGGGGGGTTCCCCATGCACATCCAGGGGAGAACATCTTGGGTGCTAGGCAGATACAGCCAGGACAGGGTGCCAATCTATCACTGGACACACACTCACTCACACAAACACTCTATATGGGGCAGTTTGGTGAATTCAGTTGACCTTGACCCATGTTTTTGGACTGTTGGAGGAAACCCATGCAGACGGGGAGAACATGGAAGCTCCAACTAGATTGGAAATTGGGAGAACCGGGAATCACTAGCACTGGGAGGCGAATGTGCTAACCACTAAGCCACCATGCCAACTTATTACTAGAACATACAGAATAAATATTTTATTGTGTAACATTTCAATAAGGGAAAATTAATATTTTAAGAGTTTTTTTCATGATATAAAGCAACTCACTCACTCACTAGTCTCTTTTTACCAATGTCGCTGTCATTATATTATTATTTATTTATTTAGAAGTGTAATTACCTTACTGCTAATTAGAACTAAGGTTAGGCTGTAGAATTAGACAACAGAAATCATATTGGAAATGAAATTCACATTGTCCATCTTAAACATCTTTACTGTCCTCTGTGTTCAGGCAGACAGTGAATCAAGAATAAGTGCTCAGTTTAATTTTTTCAAAATCCTATTATGCAGTTTTACAATGTTTATACAAGATTTCAATTTGATAATCTTTGAACATTGTTTTAATTTTCAAACAAAATTATATGCAACTATGGTTTAAAAAGGTAGAAGTTCATGATTTGTGAGCAGGGCAGATCATAGCTTAGTTGGTCTTAATCCTTGCATTTTCATATGAAGGCTCGTCTTCTTTCTTTGTTGATGCATTACCTAGCTGCTCACCCTTTAGAACATTACAGTAATACCAATAATTCATATAGTGATTAAAGTAAGGTCATTATATACATTTATTTAATCTAATGTCTGCTTTCTAAAATACACCTAAGTAAGAGTATGTTCTGTTTTGAAAGAATGGGTGTCTAATTCTGCTAGATGCCTAATGTCTGGTAAACATTACTATCACCATTTTATATCACGGTAAGCCATTCACTAAACACTTAAAGTGACCCAGGTTTGTGCATAGTCTTCAGAATTTTAGGATGATTTAGGATGATGGGATGAAACTTTTTACCACACTAAAAATACATTCTCTTCATCATCTCTCTCATACCTTTTGTCATATTTGGCACCTTCTTCCACAGACGCAGGTGAAGAAGGGTGCTTTTTATTTTGAAAGCAGGCAGAGACTCATGGTTGTTAATGGTTATTAGGGGAACGTCCCAAAGACAACATGCACACCATGAAGGACATTTCTAACTTTCTGTCTATTTAACATGACACATATATCGTGTTTGTTGCCAAGAAACTTTTATGAGCCACAAACTTGATACAAATCTTTTTCTTAGAGCAATTATATGAAATGCATGTGTATCTACTATCTACATTTATTTACCTTCGAAAACATTAGTTATTGAATATAATTAAAGTGCATTTTAAATAAGGTTCTCACCAAATTGTTGGTTAAATTTTTTTAAACCTGTATGTAAGTACTGTGATGTACAATTCAATTACAGTCAGATTCCTATCAATCAGCATAAAACTCAAATCTCAGTGCGTTGAATACTAAGGTATTAATACACAAATTCTACAAACTCCATTTTTCAATAAAAATGGCTTGGTTGGTTTTTCATCATTGGTTGTTCTGTTGGAACGGTTGCGAGCAAAACAGACATATGGCCTATATATATGTATATGTATGTTTGTGTATATATATATATATATATTAGGGGTGAGCTGCAATATTCGCTGATTCGACGATTCGATTCGGAGAACCGTAGTCGACTATGAACCTCATAGTCGAATGTACCATTTTGACCACATGGGGGTGTCCATGGCTGCTGCTAAGCATTAGTTTTTACAAGAAATGTCTTTGTTTTCGTTATATACAGTGGGTTGCAAAAGTATTCATACCCCTTGAACTTTTCCATATTTTGTCACATTACAACCACAAACATAAATATATTTCACTGGAATTTAATGTGAAAGACCAACACAAAGTGGTATACAATTGTAAAGTGGAAGGAAAATTATACATGAATCAACATTTTTTTTACAAATAAAAAACTGAAAAGTGCGACGTGCAAAAGTATTCAGCCCCCCTGAGTCAATACTTTATGGAGCCACCTTTTGCTGCAATTACAGCTGCAAGTCTTTTAGGGTATGTCTCCACCAGCTTTGCACATCTAGTGACTGAAATTCTTGCCCATTCCTCCTTGCAAAACAGCTCAAGCTCAGTCAGATTGGATGGAGAGCGTTTGTGAACAGCAGTTTTGAGATCTTGCCACAAATTCTCAATTGGGTTTAGGTCTAGACTTTGACTGGGCCATTCTAACACATGAATATTCTTTTTTTTAAACCACTCCATTGTAGCTCTGGCTTTATGTTTAGGGTCGTTGTCCTGCTGGAAGGTGAACCTCCGCCCCAGTCTCAAATCTTTTGCTGACTCCAACAGGTTTTCTTCCAAGATTGCCCTGTATTTGGCTCCATCCATCTTCCCATGAACTTTGACCAACTTCCCGGTCCCTGCTGAAGAGAAGCACCCCCAGAGCATGATGCTGCCACCACCCTATTTGACAGTGGGGATGGTGTTTTCAGAGTGATGTGCAGTGTTATTTCTCCGCCACACATAGCGTTTTGCATTGTGGCCAAAAAGTTCAATTTTGGTCTCGTCTGACCAAAGCACCTTCTTCCACATGTTTGCTGTGTCCTCAACATGGCTTCTGGCAAACTGCAAACGGGACTTCTTATGGTTTTCTTTTAACAATGGCTTTCTCCTTGCCACTCTTCCATAAAGACCACATTTGTGTAGTGCACGACTAATTGTTGTCCTGTGGACAGTTTCCCCCACCTGAGCTGTGGCTCTCTGCATTTCATCCAGAGTCACCATGGGCCTCTTGGCTGCCTCTCTGATCAGTGATCTCCTTGTTCGGCCTGTAAGTTTAGGTGGACGGCCTTGTCTTGGCAGGTTTACTGTGGTGCCATACTCTTTCCATTTCCGGATGATGGATTGAACAGTGCTCCGTGAGATGTTCAAAGCTTTGGAAATCTTTTTATAACCTAAGCCTGCTTTAAACTTCTCCAAAACCATATTCCTAACCTGTCTGGTGTGTTCTTTGGACTTCATGATGCTGTTTGCTCCCCAATATTCTCTTAACCAACATCTGAGGCCGTCACGGAGCAGCTGTATTTGTACTGAGATTAGATTACACACAGGAGGACCCTTTTGAGTCATTAGCACTCATCAGGCAACTTCTGAATGCAATTGGTTGCACTCAGGGAAAAGGGGGCTGAATACTTTTGCACGTCGCACTTTTCAGTTTTTTATTTGTAAAAAAAAGTTGATTCATGTATAATTTTCCTTCCACTTCACAATTGTATACCACTTTGTGTTGGTCTTTCACATTAAATTCCAGTGAAATATATTTATGTTTGTGGTTGTAATGTGACAAAATATGGAAAAGTTCAAGGGGTATGAATACTTTTGCAACCCACTGTACCCACTGTATATATATATATATATATATATATAAATATAGCCTTTTGTCAAATAAAATCATCATAATTTCTAGAAAAAAAAGAAAAAAGAAAAACAACAAAAAAAAGTTTTTCTTTTGTTAGAAAAACAAGTAAAATATATAAAAAAAAACTTTTTTAAAAACCACGCTTATAGCGCCATCTTGTTTTAACTGATTCGACTATCAGTCGACTATAGGGAAAATCTGACGAATCAGATTCGACTACGAAAATTTGTAGTTGAATACAGCCCTAATAATAATAATATATATATATATATATATATATATATATATATATATATATATATATATATATATATATATATATATATATATATATATCCCCATCAGTTTGTCTTTAAAATGTGAAATGTGAATGTCTTCAGAGGAAACCCATGCTGGCACAGGCATGCGGACTCTGACTCTACGTACAATCAAATATTTACAGTAGCCTCAACAGGGACTTGAACCAAGGACTTTGTTGCTAACTGCATCACCACTCTGTCATCCTTAAAAGATAGGACTAAAAGAATAATTATAATTCTTGTTAAATCTTGGATTTATTTCACACTTTCTCTCTCTCTCTCACCCAGACACACTGTGATTGGGATGTTTAAGAGGAAGATGGTTGGTGGGAAAATTTTTAGTAGCTTTACTATGTGATTGGCTTCTTTATCTGGCAATTTTATTTAATCTTTTATTAATCAGTCTAATGGTTTCAAGCGGCCCACTTTGCAATCTACATTATTAATGTTAATAACTAATTATATGTTAACAGTTCCAGTGTAAAATCTTTTATTATAACCACTGTAAGTAAGAGGTGTTTGAACTGAGTCAGCTTGATGAAGTTCTTCTGTGAATCACTAAGTGTTAATAAAGTCATGACATCAGCTGTCTCCATTCAGAGAAATGAACTCTGTGGCAAATTGGAGGTCCTGAATAATCCCCAGAGCAGCACTGCTTCCCCAGAAATTTTTTGAAGTGTCTCATTAGGAGGAGGAACATTTTTTTTCATATTTAACTTTTATATTCAAAAATTATTGTGTTGTATGCAACATGAATTCTGTACAAGCAAGAAGTGAACATCAGAAATATATATAAATGTTATGGGATTTTTAAATACCAACAGGGCTTTCCTTTTTTCCGCCAAGGAGTACATGTGGCCCCGATTGTAGAAAAGTTGTTCATGTCCTCATTGGTAATATTAATGTCACTTGCCCAAGCTTTATACAAAGGTATATGATCAATGTGTTTTGTTTAACAGCCTTTTGTACAATTGCATGCATTACTCAAGAGACAAGTTTTTATTTTATGTAGTTTTTTTGCCTTGGTAAATCATACATTTCTATTTATTCACTGCCATTATGGTATCACATATGTAGCACAAATTATGGGTTTCATATGTTTTTAGATCTGCTCCCAAATACATTATACACATACATTATACACATTAAGATGTGTGCAATGTTAGACCCTGACTCTTAGACCCTGTTAGACCCTGAAGAAATAAGCTACAATAGACTATTGTACTATTGTCTTGTCTGTCTGCGCCTATATGAGTTTCTTTAAAGGACAACGGTTTCCTTCCACATTCCAAAAACATTCCTATAGAAAAAAATCAAGATCCAAATATCCACTGCATAGCATTGCATCGTATGTTATAGTTCCTGATATGTGGTAGCCTTTAAAGCTGTGTATGTGTGTATTCAAGTGCAGTAAACATCTCTCAATTGACAATTAAACACATTACACATTAGGACCACTAGCTTGCCGCTGCCTTGACAGTCTCCTTAAAACATTTAAAATCTGAATGAACACAAAATAGCAGTGAAAGAAAGTCAACACCTCCAGAGAAGAACTAAAATACTTCTCCCACCCTGCAGCACTGGTGAATTCAAATAGACAATGTTAATGAGAACTCACTATGGACAGAACAGCCTATGGTGCAGCTCAGTACCTAAAAATGATTCCTTTGTGGTAGTTTGCTCTCATGGCCAGAATCAATGTTAGACAGATTCTAGAGGTGTGTGTTAGTGAAAAAAAATGTTGGTGACTTGCTTTTCTAAAAGTAAAATGTTGCCTCCACCTTCTAGAACCAATTGCCTGCTGACTGCAGCTAATACTACCAGGCAATTTATCAACTATTTTCCAAATTGATACGTATTGGGTTGGTACGGTGGCTAAGTGGTTAGCAAGTTCGTCTCTCAGTGCTAGGGATTCCCAGTAGGAATCCCGATCTGGTTTGAGTTTCCATGTTCTCCCCGTGTCCGTGTGAGTTTCCTCAAATTTCCTCCCACAGTCCAAAAACATGGATCAAAATAAGTTGTTCCAAATATATGCCTCATATAGAGTGTGTTTGTGTCTGTATGAGTGAGTGTGTGCCCAGTGATAGATTGAACTAACTGTCCTGGGTGTATCTGCCCAGCGCTCGAAATGTTCTACCCTGGATGGGCATGAATCATTATTAGATTCTTGGTGGTAGTGGTTTTAATTATTAATTAACTTATAGAACAGTAGTTCTGTTTATTTATTTAATTCAACATAATCTCAGTCATTTTGAGTGTTTATATTACGAGGAGGTTGCAGTTTTGTGTGCTTAGATATTGCTGCAGTGGTGTGTGTCTATAAACTTTTATCTGTCCCTACCTTGGGAAGGATTGAAATGGGTCTCAGGTGGTGTGGATGTGTGCTGGAGCTCAGAAAGGATTTAAGAGTGTAAGGGGATTAAGTGCAGGGGGTACTTACAGGTGTCAATGGGCCTCTTCAGTGTCGTAAACAAGTATACTGAATTCAGACAATAATCGATTGACGTGTGTGTGTGAGAGAAAGAGAGAGAAGGAAAGAGAGGGGGGTGATTTGGTTTTCTGTTAAAAGTCTGGAGTGTTGGATCATCTCTCTGCTAAATAGGATTACAGATACTTTAGCTGCTAAGGCGCAATGATGCTAATTGTGAAGTAACCGCATGGGAATAGATTGATGAAAAGAAGGGCTTTTTAAGGAACTTTTTTTTATAAACAAAGGTTTTCCCACCTCCAAAAAATGGAGAGGTCTATACACTGTGTTCCAAATTCATTCATTCATTCATTATCTCCCGCTTTATCCTCTATTAGGGTCGCGGTGGGGTTCCGAATGCCCATCTGGGGGAGAACGTCTCGGGCGCTGGACAGATAGACCCAGGACAGGGCACCAATCCATCGCTGGGCACACACTCACTCACATAGACACACTCTATATTTAATATATTTTTAATTAAATAATTAAATATATTTAATTATATTTAATTTGGAGAATATTATAATTTGGAGAATTAAATTGACTTGATCCATGTTTTTGGACTGTGGGAGAAACCGGAGAACCCGGAGGAAACCCACGCAGACACGGGAAGAAAATGGAAACTCCACCCAGATGGGGATTTGAACCGGGAATCCCTAGTGCTGAGAGGTGAACGTGCTAACCACTAAGCCACCTTGCCGCCTTGTGTTCCAAATTAGTATACAAATAATATTTTCTCAGATTTTCCAAAATTACCTATATGAATTGCAGTCATTGTAATTTTCCAGTCATCAACTATTAGAGTAAAATTGAAAGGTTTTTGAACAAACTGCCAATGATAACAGTATCTTAAAAAAATAAAGCATTCCAAAAAATGTTCCAAATTATTATGCACAGCAGAGTTTTCAACCTTTTCATTGGGGGCATGGGGGCCACACCATAAGTTTGTCCCCTTTTATGCCCATAGCAGTCAGAGATGCAGATGTGTTCTTTGCAGCATGAGACGGTGCATTATCATGCAGGAAAATGATCTTGCTGCGGAATGCACGGTTCTTCTTCTTGAACCATGGCAGGAAGTGCTGTTTGAGAAACTCCACATACATTGTGGAGGTCATCTTTACCCCTTCAGGGATCCTAAAGGGGTCGACAATCTCTCTCCCCATGATTCCAGCCCAAAACATTACTCCATGACCTCCATAATGTATGTATGCATAATAACTTGGAACACAGTGTAATTTTTATCGTAGGTGAGAAACAGATTGTAAAAACAATATATGATTTGTAAATATTTCATTAGCATTATTGCACAAAATAAGTAAACAGAACGTATACAGAAACTTATTTTTGCAATTACACTGGTCAGATGTTCCTGACCAAGTTTGCACATGCTGCAGCAAGGATCAGTGGGCAACATTTATTTTCAGCTCCCTCCAAAATTTTTCTGTTGTAATTAGGTCTGAAGCCTGGCTATGCCACTCCAGGACCTTGAAATGCTTCCTACATAGCCATTCCTTAGTTGCCCTGGCTATGTGTATTTGGGTCATTGGGTCCAAGACCCAGCCATGACCAACCTTCCATGCACTTACTGAGGGAAGGAGGTTGTAATCTTGCAATAAATGACCCCATCTATTCTGCCTTCAAAATGGTGCATTTTTTTCTGTCTCTTTTTCAGAAAAGCACCTGCAAATTATGATGTTTCTCCATCTATCAAGGGTACACCTTGATATTAGTCCTAGAATATGTCAAATCCAACGAACACCAAAAAAAAAATCCTTGTATGTACTGAAACAATCAAGCCTTAAAGCCCTGGAACAACTTAATACAGACAACCCCATTATATCAGAAATCCTAATCAAGGGAAAAGAATTTCTGGAACATAAATCTTTTGCTGGATCCCAAGTCACATTGGAATCTCAGGCAATAAAAGAGTAAACCGGATCACTAGAATAACAAACAGAAGATACAACGGTCATTATTTGATTCATTCCCCTCATTAAAAACAAATGACAAAATGAATGGGACAATGAACTACATGAAATCAAACGGTCATCACAAGGCTTACACACAAGCACCTTCTCACAAGGGAAAATCACCAACCTGTCAACCATGTCAAACCACACTCTAGGTTAAACACATCCTTATAGAATGCCCAGCATTTGATGAAAATGAAAGTTTTATTTGCGTATCTTTAAGTTGTCTATTACTCCAACCCTGTGTATTGTAAGTGATGTAGGTGACCTGGGTTTTATTTCTTTTTGTTTTAGGAGGGTCCAGCAGTGCTCCCTCTCTGCCTCTTGGGGTTCGGTCGTTGCAGCTCCTCCTCCAAGTGTGGTAAAAGAGCGACACCTAGCTGTGGCTGCCACACTTTGGACTCATTTCCTCCCGTTTTTACGCTCTATTAGACTTTCCCAGACCCCACCAGCACAGCTTGCTCATTCAGCTTCAGGTAAGATCCACATGTTTCACCCTTTAGCATATTCTTGTTTCATAGAATTTTTTTTTGTATTAAAAAAACAGTGCTAGATTGTTAGTCTTAAATATGGACTATATATTGTATAACCTTAAGAGATCTATTTTTTCAGGTTTTACTCTGCTAGCCCTGGATTCTCCAAATTCTGCCCCACAGGATCTTCAGCCACACCCATTGCACTCCATGATGCAGTGCTTTGCCTGGGATGAGATGCTTCGTCCAATGCTGGTGACAAGCTACCTTAACCAGATTCTGCATAAGAAGTACACGGCCATTTTTGTTCTTCCTTTTTCTTATTCTCATTTAAAGTCATGTTTTAATCAAATGAAAAGTATAAAATCTACCTATACAAGGCAAATACAAGCATTTAACTTGAGGTAAGAGTGCTGTTAATTATAGCAGAGACTACTAAGACACTAATCTATGATCAAAACAAATGAAAAACTGTTTGTTTGAGGTATTAACATATACCTTATAGGCTTATAGGCAAGCATTCTAGCAGACTTGCCATCTTCAGGCAAGCAAGTAAAATTTTTTTATTTATTAATTTTTTTGTGGAAGCAAAGGCAGGATTTCACAAGCTCCCAGGAGCGGGCTTTATTAACAGACTCCATAAAAGAACATTTAAAATACAGCTGTTGGCTGATAATACTGCTGCCTTTCATCTGCATCTTCAATATATATATATATATAAGTATATATATATATATATATATATATATATATATATATATATATATATATATATATATATGTGTGTGTGTGTGTGTGTGTGTGTGTGTGTGTGTGTGTGTGTGCGCGTGCATATGTAGGGAGCTGGTTACAAAAATGAGCAGTGGATGTGACTCGGCACAGGCATTGTGTGTGAGAGCATGGATCCGCTGTATACTCCAACAACATCAGAACAACACCACAGACACGCACAACTGCAGGACTGGTACACACAGATACACAAAATTTATATACCATTATTGACAGCATGGTATTGCAATATTGACTTTTAATGACTTTTAATTTCTTTAAGTGTCAGCTTTTAATCTGCAACACATGTACAAGGTAAATAAAAGTATGTGTGGGTGTTACTTCATAACAAAGGTAACTTAGGATGTAGTAGAAGCTTTTAAATATTGGAGACACAAATCTGAATGATGCATCACAGGTCAGTTTATTAGTAAATGTAAGCTTCATTTATGTACATCCATACAAGTCCATATTTTTATGGAATAAAGCATGTAACTTAGAACTTGAGAGTAATTTTTAGCTACATACTTTACATATTTTATACCTATATTTGTGTTTGTAACTGTTCAGTTTTGTTAATTCATTAATATTTAATGTTTTGTATTATGCTACAAAATGTGGGTAATATCACAAAGGCTTTTAATGTTTGTATGTATGCACTTGTGTTTAGACAGGGCATTGGCAGAGCAGTTAACTGAGATGACCGAACTTATCCTAAGACTTCCAGAGGTGCAATCCCTGTTCCAGAAAGCTGGGCTAAATACTACTTCTGTTGAATTAGAGCCTAAAGTTGCATTGACCCAATTTTTAAAGGTTATTCTAAAAAAATACCTTTTTCATTTAGCAAAATTATTAAATAACCAAGTGTAGTAAAGGTTTGATTGTGTGTGTGTGTGTGTGTGTGTGTAGTCTGTCAGGCGTGTGTATTGCACTCTGCAGGTGCTGACTGAGCGTGTGTCTTTGGTGTGTAAGGCTTTGGACTACATTGGTGACATCATGAAATTCATCAAACCAAACCTAGTGAACAAAAGCACTGAGAGTCTGCACATCACCTACTACACACTTGGTGGGTTTTCTTAATGTGCACAGCCAAATGAGAAGATAATAACTTGTATTTCATTGCATCACCTAATGTAACAACCTTGTTGCCTCATTATCACCATTTTAGGTAATTTAAATTATTATCTTTTTTTATTATTATTATTATTTTTTTAAATTTTTTTTTAGTAAAATTATGCCCTTTTTTGCCGGTTTAAGCATGATTTAAAATGGCAAAAATAAATAAGATTTTAAAATCATTTATGTCACATATGATCAGATGCTGATATGTTATCTCTGTGCATTTTTCTCCTGTACGTCCTGGATTCTTTCTCAGATGTTAGCATCTAAGCTAATGCTACTGCTCACTGAACTGACACCAGTTCAGTTACACCAGTGGTGTTTCACTTCTGCTGAAAATAAAATACTACATTGACTCAGGGGTCACCGGTGCCTTGTTCCGGGTCCACCACCAGCTCCTTTGTCTTTGCCATGTTGAGCTGCAGATGGTACAGCTCATTCTATGTGAGAAATTACTTCACTGTAGCCCTGTACTCCAAACTTCTGAAGGTGGCAGTCTGATAGCTGAGGTCTGTGGTGTAGAGGATGAAGAGGGGAGAGAGGACAGTTCCCTGTAGTGCCTAACTATTTAAACAACCACATGATTTAGAGTGTTTAGTGATCTACAGAAGAAAAATGAATTAACTATTCTATATTTGTTTATTATTTATACCCACAAAACACATGATGTGTTGTAATGAATTGCTTTCTGTTCCTAACCAGTTATAAAGTGTCTGGTGACTTTTAACGACAAATGTCCTATTGGGTGTTCATAGGCTGTATGGTGAAACACTGGAGCCCTCTGCTGGCCACAGCTAAAGCTCAACCCCTTCTACTGCGCATCATAGATGTACTGCTTCTGCCTCATTCATTATTACAGGACAAAGCCTTGCCCACCCATCTGACATCTGCCCTACGTGATACACTACCACTCTTTCTACAGGTAAACAACTTACTTTCCAAAGTGAGAATGTATAAAATGCAGGTAAAAAAACGTGTGTGTGTGTGTGTGTGTGTGTGTGTGTGTGTGTGTGTGCAGGGTCTTTCCTTAGCAGTCAGTGTGGCCCAAACACAGGTATCATACCTTAAGAAGCAGTTGGGAAACGTTATCAATCAGTACCTTGGCCGATTCCTTCAGGCTGCACCTACGATTGGAGCAGTAGCTAATCATCCTGTACTGCTCGCTGGCTGTGAGTGCACACCCACGCTTCAGGGGGCAGCACTAAGGAAGAGTATCCTGCAAGTGCTCAGGTATAGTTCTTTTCACATCTCAGGATGATAAAATTACTGTTAAAAACTGATTTGTTGGCTAAATAACAGAATCAGCCAAGGATGTCACAGTCACTTGAAGCTAGACTAGTGCTGTGTGGTTATATATTGACATTGAAATTTTGTTATAGAAACAATACTGTCTTATAGTGAAAAATTAAATGCAGTATCTATTTAACAATAGTCTCTGTTGTATATGATTTTAAAGTGCTGAGAAATCATCAGTTAGTTCTACAAGCAGTGTGAGAGTGTAACTCAGTCTCATGCTTTCAAGCAGACCTGCCTGGACTGGTCTGTTGTTTCTTAAATCATGTTTAGTCAAACAGCAACAGCACTGCTTTTAGGTTTCTGCTTTTTGGTTTTGCTAGTATACATAAATTAACACCTATAAGCCAAATATTAATCATTAAACATTTGAAAATAAATTCACCGTACAGTGTTAGTTGTTCAGCTTTGTTTGTTTATGCTTTTTTAATACTTCTGTCTCTGAAGGGAGAACTATTTGCAGTTCAAGGGTCATGCCCCACCACCTCGACTGACAGCCGTGCTCATGTTTCTGCTGGAACTTTTGAGACGAAATAATGATACAGATCCCGTCCTCCTTACGCTGCCGCTCTCCACAGTGATGCGTTGCCTAATACTGGTTAATGAACCTCAGGGTAGGTACATGTACAAACACAATGTGAAATTATCAATGCTCTTCATTAGGAACACTATACTACACCTGTATATTCTCTTTGTATATTTTGTAACTCTCTTTGTTCCCAAAATTGCCTCAAAGAGCTGCTGCTGATTGTGGATATTTTTGTCTTTCTATTCAACATACATTTACATTTAAATTTAGTCAATTAGTGGACGCCTTTTATCCAAAACAACTTACAAAGCAGGCACAGGGTTGATACAACAGCCCTGAAGCAATGAGCCCTGGAGCAAAAGGTCCACTATTTCTTAAGATACTGCTTACAGATACACGTCCTGTCATTTTCTTTTACTATTTTGCTGATTTTTGCTGGTCACCAACACCTGGGAAAGGTAATAATGTCCAAACGTTTTAAGAATGGTTTTGAAATCTTTTCGGCCTAAACAGCTTTTCAGAAGTCTTCACTTAAACCCCTTTGTTCATGCCATTATACACGTCCACAGAATTAAATGAGACAGTGTTGGTTAAAAATTTAAATCAGAAGTGAGGCTGAAACAACATAATTAAAATTACAAATTATAATATTATTTGACCTCTTTTTTGTGATTGTAAAAAAATGCCTTAAACAATAACACTAGCTTTGTTCGTACAGTAAAGAAGTTGAGTACAGACTGTGTGCAGCTGATAGTAGAGAGGTGTTCCTCTGCAGCTGGGTTGGAGCCATGTGAGCAGCTCATCACTGCTTTACGGTAACACACAAACTCACACACAGCACATTTAAGAAAATTGTACACTAAATACAATCTGTTTATTCGATTTTCTAATTGTTAACGTCTAGAGAACAAGTTTTATTGACTTTGGAAACTAATATTATATATATTTTTTCTATTTATTTATTATTATTTTAATATGATTATATTTGTGCAGATCCCCCCCCCCCCCCCCCCATATGCTACATTCCGTAAATGAGTATGTGTATTACAATCTGAAAGGCAGTCTTAACATTTCAAGCTATGTTGTTAAAAACAATGCATTTGCAATACTAATCCAATATATGGAAGCTGCAGCAAATAAGCGTCAATTAATCTGAATTTTCACAAACCTCATAAAATTTGAACAAAAGATTACAATTAAGCCATTGATAAAAATGATTTTGAGTGAAGTCAGAATTGTTGGCCCTCAAATAAAAAATTTTTTTTGTTTGTTTTTGGTGTGTGTGTGTGTGTGTGTGTGTGTGTGTGTGTGTGTGTGTGTGTGTGTGTGTGTGTGTGTGCATGCTGCAGGACGTTTGTGGAGGAGAATGAAAGTGTGTATGAACTCCAGATATACAGTGCTTTGGAGACAGTAGCGGTTCTCAGTCCCTCTACTGTATCCAGTCTGATTCCAGTTCTTTCATTATCTTTACGAACCACAGAACAAAAGCGAGGACTTGGAAAAAACATATCTCTCAGGTATCAGACTAACACCGGTCTACTTTAAACTGATGTTCTTTGTTATTAATATCTATTTGTGAATCTATCTGTTTTTTTGACCAATAGCATGATTACATTTCTTCTTATTAAATTTAACTCATACACTTGTACATTATTAGCACAGATTAGGCATTGTTGCTATTCACATGCTTGTACCTTAAATGCAACAGACTTGAGACGCATGTTTTCTATATGTTGTAAGGAACTTGTTGATTTGCATATAGAAAGAAAGTAAGAGTTTATAAATAAATAATACAATTATAAATTCAATTGCAGAAAAAATGGTACAGTTGTGGTGAGACAAAAAACACATTCATGTTATGTGTAAAGTACATTCTTGTTGGGACGGTTGGCCAACAAGGTACATGCCCCCTTTATTAGTACAGTATATATAAAAATGCTTAGTAAGTTTATATCTGTGCTCCTTCATTTTGACTAAGACATAAAGTGTTGGTATTTGTGTTTTACAGAAATGGCTACAGGTCTCTGTTAGTGCTGTTGGGAGACGCCGGCCAGGCTGAGCTCGTCAGTCTAGAACAGGACTAAACATTTGCTCTCAGTAAATGTAAATACTGTAGAATAATTTCACTGTGTTATCCTAAATAATAAACATGAATTAAACTAAATAACGTTTATATCTTTTATTAGATTTACATGCTGATTTGATTTCTTCTGAGCAGTTAAGCTTGATTCACGGAATATTACTTTCATGGCACAGCTCTAGGATTCCTAAAATCCAGTCTCAGCTCTACTCTCAGCTTTCTCCTGCTGTATATAATCAACATGCTTGGTATAAATGTTAACAACAGCTCTTTTATGCTTGGGGATGATGACTCATCCATAATGGACATATTCCTCCCTATGACTCCATGCATTAGTGTCCAGACATTAAGACTTAAAAGTCTATATTGATTTTTTTTTCAAAGATGTAGTGTAAACGGATGTGGTTAGTCACACTTTATCTGTTACTATTTTCTGGATTCTTTATATCCAGCAAATGTATGTATATTTGGTTTTACAGTTTTAAATCATTTTCTTGTACTGGATTAGTAAAATGTCTTAATTTATATTAAAGTTAAGAGGTTGTACTTATTTCTTTCTAAATATAGATAAATGTTCCTGATTAATAAGAAATGGAACTAAGTAGCACTAAATGTATTGTATGTATCACTTATTTTCATAAGTGACTGCCACAAAAAGGTTCTGCAATTATTATAGTACTGAGAATACAGCTATTATCATTAATGTGCAAATTAATTATAATGTTATATAATCTTTTTCCTGTGATATTGAAGGTAACTGTACTGAAGTACATTAATTGGGTGTCAGCTGGTGTGTGCCGTGATAAGGCACTAAAGCTTCATAGTATGTTCTGGCCTGTAATTTATGTGCCAAATGAGATTTTCCAACCTGGTACCATAAAAGGAAGTTCCTGAAGTCTTACTGGTCAGCTTTTTTGTGTACACAGATTAAATATCACACAATTTAGTATTGTGGATGTTTAAAATCTGACATGGAGACATTTTAACATGAAACAATATTTCTTTTAAATCACTGTATGCTAATTATTAAATAAAAACTTTTTATTTTCCAGTGTGGCAGAATGAGCTGGAATGGCTTTAGAACCTTATTAGGGGATTAAAATATAAGAATTTAGTGGTCATGTAAATATTTGGGTTTTAAACAGCGATGTATGGCAGCGACAGGTTTTTTGAAAACTAGATTAAATACAGTATACATAATATTTACAAAATGACCATGTAGTGTTTCTATGTATTTGACAAATATAGACTCTCTGAATGTAAATAAAACTCTTCAGTCAGTACAGATGTTATAATCTATCTGTCAGTTGGCTAGATTATAAAATTAACTCCTTATCAGGTTTAGATTTCTGTGGCATAATTGTATGAAAACAGTGATGGGTGGATGGACCATTCACATCGTTTGTTTTGTCTTTTAGACTGGTTCATACATTTCTGTGAAGTTCATGCACTACATTATGCACCAAAGGAGCATATATATATATATATATATATATATATATATATATATATATATATATATATATATATCATTTATTTTATTTATATGGACTGCTTTGCACATTATACATTCATTCTTAATTGGTAATTAACTGCACTGCCATCAGGGGTAGCTTGTGGTTAAGGAACCAGTCTTGTGACCTAAATGTCCCCTGTTTGATTCCTGGTCCCACAAACTACCATGGCTGAAGTGCCTTTCAGCCATGCACCTAACCACAATTGCTTCCCGGGTGCCATGTACAAGGCTTCCTACTGCTCCAGCCATGTGTTCTCACTTCACTCAGTGTGCGTTTTTGGATGGGTTAAATGTGGGGGACAAATTCTTCTAGGCAAAATAGATCACTTTATCACATTATCTTAAAAGGCTTAATTGCATTTATTCTTTTTTCTTACTTGTACTATTTTTATTACTATTTCTACTGTTTTATTATTATGTTATTACTGTTTTGTTATTACACAGTGACTTAACACGTTCACCTCTCGGCACTGGGGGTTCTAGGTTTGAATCCCAATACGGGATTTCTGCTGGGTTCTCCGGTTTCCTCCCACAGTCCAAAAACGTGGATTCAAGGTAAATTGAATGCTCTAAATTGCCCCATATAGTGTGTGTTTGTGTGCGTAAGTGTGCCCAGCGATAGGGATCCAGTGCAGGGTGTATCTGCCCAGTGCCTGAAACATTCTCCCCTGTATCGGCATGGGGGGAACCCCATCCCCATCCAACCTCAAACCCTAGTAGAGGATAAAGCGGAACACTGAATGAATTGTAATGTTTTTATAATACTCTTAAGTATTGCGTTATTGAGGCATTGTTGTTCAGATGCCACCGTCCCTTCACTGATTCCTTCCTGTAAACAAACCCTGACACATACACGCCCTTATGCAAACGATGCTCACATAACACTGATTCCTGAACTTCTGTTTGTCTTTAGTAGGAGTTAAAGATTATGAGTAATTAGATAAGTGAGTGAGAATGTTTGTACGTGTTTTGTGACTGTATGTTCTGTTACGCTGTGTGTGTGTGTGTGTGTGTGTGTGTGTGTGTATTGTTGCGCGCTTCATAGGAAGTTGAAAACCAGATGAGCGGGTCCTCATGAGGAATAACACACAGGGAGGAGTTATACTGAAAAAAGATTTACAGGGAGGGGTTTTTATGGAAAACAGATGCAAGGATAAAGAAGAAAGAGAAAGAGGATTGTGCGTCTTTATCTGAGAGAAAATTCGCGTTGGGGGTATTTTAAACGTTTGGCTAGATGTTGCCGTCATCCATTAAACCCACCATGGATTCTCTGAACTCGATAATGCGATTCTTCACTAATCAGAAGAGCACCATCGGCTACGGGGTGATGGCCATCGCCACGATCGGCGGGGAGAGGCTCTTCTCACTTTTCTCCTTCCAGTGCCCGTGCAACAGCAAGCAGAACTTCGTGTACGGCCTGATCTTTCTGCTGGCCCCAGCGTTCGTGCTCTTCAGCGTCGGCCTCTTCATCAGCACGCGTCTGTGGCGCCTCTATACCGGCTGCTGCCTCAGACCCTCCAAACTCTGTCCACGCGGGTAACCAGCCTTTAAATTATGAAAAACAACCTTTACATTAAAGCAAACCTGCTAACCTTTGCTCCATTAAAACCCCAAGCTGTATTAAACAACCTGGAGTTGTTTTAGGTGCTCAAATTGTGTCTAAATAATGTTATATGGTGAGAAATAATTTCAGCTTAAAACCCAAATGTAAATTAATGACGTACTTAATCCTTTATCGGCGGCACGGTGGCTTAGTGGTTAGCGCTAGAATCCCCATCTGGGTGGAGTTTCCATGTTCTCCCCGTGTCTGCGTGGGTTTCCTCCGGGTTCTCCGGTTTCCTCCCACAGTCCAAAAACATGGATCAAGTCAATTGATTTCTCCAAATTGCCCCATATGGAGTGTGTATGCGTGCGTGTCTGTGTGAGTGAGTGTGTGCCCAGCGATGGATTGGCGCCCTGTCCTGGGTCTATCTGCCCAGCGCCCGAGACGTTCTCCCCTGGATGGGCATGGGGAACCCCACCGCGACCCTAACAGAGGATAAAGCGGAGATAATGAATGAACGAATGGTTAATATCTACTTGATTGTATGAGTTGTTTGTAAAAAAAAAAAAAATCCCTGATCAAGCTTTCTATTCCTCATACGCAGAAGAATTTGATTGTATCGTAGCTGAACCAATCTATCTTCAATGTTTTACAAGTGGATTTGACTGCTTATTTAAATGCTTTGCTAAAATTGGTATGTGTACCAATGCGTAAACTTAAACTAAATACATGTATGGAATTATTGTGCTGCCAATTGTCAGAAATAGGTAAATAAACCATGAAACACATATTCACTTTGCTCCTATGCAATATTTGGATTACGATTCTCAAATATACAGTGGTTATTGAAAGTTTAAACAAATGAAATAAATTAGACATAAATATTACAGATGTCTTTAGGAAAATGATAAAATAGTACATATCATTCATTCATTCATTATCTCCCGCTTTATCCTCTATTAGGGTCGCGGTGGGGTTCCCCATGCCCATCCAGGGGAAAACGTCTCGGGCGCTGGGCAGATAGACCCAGCCAATCCATCGCTGGGCACACACTCACACACTCAAACACACTCTATATGGGGCAATTTAGAGAATTCAATTAACTTGATCCATGTTTTTGGACTGTGGGAGGAAACCGGAGAACCCGGAGGAAACCCACACGGACACGGGGAGAACATGGAAACTCCACCCAGATGGGGATTCGAACCGGGAATCCCTAGCGCTGAAAGGCGAACGTGCTAACCACTAAGCCACCGTGCCGCCCTAGTACATATCATAGAGTCTGAAATGTATGTAAACATTTAAGATGAAGGTGTTTCAGTAGGACAGTCAGTCAATAGGACATTATGTTTATATATATATACTGTATATATATATATATATAGAGAGAGAGAGAGAGAGAGAAAAAACTCAGAGACTCAGTGGTCCATCCATCCATTTTCTTCCGCTTTATCCTATATTAGTGTCGTGGGGGGCCCATTCAGGGGAGAGTGTCTCGGGCGCTGGGCAGATACATCCAGGACAGGGCACCAATCCATCGCTGGGCACACACTCACACAAACACACTCTATATGGGGCAATTTTGAGAATTCAATTGACATCCATGTTTTTGGACTGTGGGAGGAAACCAGAGAACCCAGAGGAAACCCACGCGGACACAGGGAGTACATGGAAACTTTACCTAGATTGGGATGCAAACCAGGAATCACTAGCGCTGAGAGGCAACCTTGCTAACCACTAAGCCACCGTTTCACCCCAGACTTAAAGGTGTTTCATGTAAATTGTTAATGCATATTTGCATATGAGCAAAGAAAAGCTACCTATGCTGCATGTATTATTTACTAGCATTAAAAATATGTGCTCTTGAAATTTTGCATCAAAACAAAAGGTTTTTTTATATATAAATGTTTATAAAAAGAAAAATCTTGCAAGAAGTGTGACAAATTTAGAGAATGAGTAAAATCTATGAATATAATACTCTGTATATTGCTTTATTACAGGAAAAACTGCTTGGGATGCTTGGCTATACTTGGTAACGTGGTCATGGGTGCACTGGTAGCTCCAATCATGTGGCTCAGCGTGGCGTTACTAAACGGAACATTCTATGAATGCGCAGTAAGTGGCGTGAATGAAGAATGGGTTGTGAACTGGTTCTGTAAGAACTTTACCAGCACATGCAAGGATGAGCTGGCCAAAGTGCCTTGTAAAACTTCCAATTTACCAGTGGCAGCAACAGAGGAGCTCCTGCTAATGCTACGGGCCCAATCACAGGTGAGCAGAGTATTATTAATTTTGAATATTAATACAATTCAAAGTTTTTTTCTGTCACTACAAAGCATTCACATACATCAAGTGTCTGTGGAAACCTCCCTGGATGAATCAGAATTCAATTAAATAACAAAATGTATATATATATATATATATATATATATATATATATATATATATATATATATATATATATATATATATATACACATTTACATTGTCATTTAGCAGATGCTTTTTTCCAAAGCGACTTGCAAATGAGAACATTACAAGACAGAAGTTATGGAGAAAACCAACTATACTGTATATATATATATATATATATATATATATATATATATATATATATATATATATATATATATATATACATACATATATATACATATGTATATATATGCAACACAGACACACATACCATTTTAGTGTTACAAATCTGATGCCTGCAACACATTCCAGAAAGTTGGGACAGAGGCACACTGTTTGTTTTAATTTAATTAAACGATTTGATACAAATTTGAAAATTGGAATACTTGCCTATTGATTCTTAATACAAATCTATAGCTACAGAGTTGTGCACAAGCGGAACTGATTCTTCTTTTCAAACATTGTAATAAAACTTCTACTTATATTTAATCTTTTTTCATGTGTTTAACCAATTCATGGAGTTAAGATATAATAAATAATTTTTTGAGGCGAATACATATGCTTTAATGTCAAACTATGTCGACACCCTGATTTTTTAAATTATCTGGGTTAATGTGTTTTTTAGAATGGTCATTTTTTTGCATATAAAGACATTTTTTTCTGCAGAGAGAACTACCTGTTTATTTCCAGCATAACTGGAAGAAAAGTAACATCTAAGATGTAGGTTGATGCAAATTTAATGCCAAATAAATGTTTCAATTGGTACATTATTTTTTAACTTTATCTTGACCAACATCAGCAAATCACCGAAGACTTTTGGCTGAATTCCCACAGACGCACTCAAAATTTGACTGATGTCCAAACAAATTACTAACATTTGCAAGACAGGTGTCCACATAATGTTGGCTCTGAGCTATGGCAAGCTGATTTATTTAATTACAAACGGTATTTTTTCCTTTCAGATCCTGGGCTGGGCGCTAATCATCAGTTGTGCTATGACTGCTCTGATTGGTACATGCTACAAAAACTGCCGCTCTGAAGTCAGCTACCTGCAGCTGACCTTCTGGAAAGTGTACATGGAAAAGGAAAAGGACAAATTTGAATCATTTGCGGATTCGTATGCAGATCGTCTTGCTGAGCGCAACATGAAGAGCTTTTTTGAAAACAAAGAACCAGAGAACTTTCCCTTCCCCAACCATAAATCCTGGGAACAGATCTCAACCCTCAACACATTCACTCATAGTGAACAGTACTACAGCACGCTGCATAGGTACGTGGATTTACCTGACCGTGACTACAATCCTGAAAAAATACCACTAGAAATGGAACATAGCCTTGTAGAGTGTGCTGACAACTAAACTATAATCAACTAATTTGCCTGTTGCCAACTAGCAAAAAAAGGAATTGACTGTAGAAATATTATAGTCAATACAGTCAGCAGTGCTTCATTTCCTCAGGTTTATAAAACAGCAGTATGTTCAAGTGTCTCTTTGCAATTTGGCTTGTATTACTCTATAAGCTTACTTAAGTTAATTACACTGTTTGAAGGTTTTGTGTGACAATGGAATCGTGTCTTTTAACTGAAGAGCATTTGTTACTTCAAACACATATGCTGGAGGCAAAAGCCTCGTGACTGTCATTCAGTTTCATTTCTGAAGTCTAAAGGGGTTATGATTAAAACTCTATGGTCATTACAGCCTTTATACCAAAATGATGTATAGTCAAACTAACCCCCTTTACTCCAGGGGTGCTGTATCAACCCTGTGTTCTGACCATAACCATACCAGTTTCTTGGTGGATCTTATGTGGATAAAAGCGTCTACTATTGTATTAATTTGCCAAACGACAAATCTGTCAATAAGCTGTATAAATTTTGCTGTTTTTATAACAAAATGTAAAATAAACAATGCTTCATTATTCTGTATGCAGTATTTACATTATAGTTTATTCCCTGTGCATTATTATTCTATAAGTGGTTTACAGGAACCAGACTCTTCTGCCATGAAACCACAAGAAAAAAAGGAAATAGAGTGGCACAGGTTTCCATCATCTGAAGTATGATTCAGTAATAGGAAATAATAACAAAAAAGCTGTAAACATGTCATTTTGGCCTCTCAGATACTTACTCATATTTAGTTCTGCACATATCGTACTTGAGTGGGATGGTGATACGGTGGTTATCATGTTTCCCACACAGCAAGAATGTCCTGGATTTAATTTCAGGGCAAATGACACAAGTTGTTTGTTCATTGAGTTTGCATGTTCTGCATAAATATTCTCAAGTGGTAAATGACATCACATTCAAGTGATGAGAATGTGCTTGTTTGTGTGTCTTTGTGTGTATTTTTTATAACAAGCTATGTGTTGGAGCATGTAACTTTAAGCCTAAAATAACTTTAAGCCTAAACTTTAAGCCTAAATTCATTCTTGATAAACTATTGTTTTGGCAATATATTACACCATATAGCCAAAAATATTTATATACCTGGTAATATTGCAGTTATCTGCTTCACAAGTCTATTGCTTTTTGAAATGTTTGACCTTTTGGAATAGAAGGCCTGGCTTACAGTGTTATTAATTAACGTCATATTATTTAGTGGTGATGAGATCAGGCTTCTGCATAAGCTATTGTTTAAATGTTTTTAAGAAACCAACCCTGGGTGTAGAAAGTGTGAAAAATGTATTTATACTAAGGCATTAACATCATTGAAACTAGTAAGCATTTTTAGTTAGAAAAAGAGAAGTGTGTCTGTATACTTTTGGTCACTTTGTGTTTGTTCGCTGCTTTATTTCACTTTAAAGTCAACAGAATGGCTTAAGTCTAAAAGATTTAACACTTATGACAAGGCTAATTGAGATGTCAAAAAAAGCATTTTAGCATCATATTTTCTCTTGTCACATGGGCAAGATGAAGATTAGATGTTTCATGAATGTATTTCAGTATGAGGTAATATGAAATGTCTTTTTTTCAGACCATCAGCAGAAACAGGAAACTCATGGTTGTCTGTGGTTTTATACCCACATCACTGCAGGAAACGTTAACCCTGATGTTTTGTGCAAACAGGTTTCTTTCATCTGAGTTGCATTTGTATATGTCCTTAACTTACAGATTCATTAACTAATATGTTTTTTATTTTTATTAAAAACTAATCTTTACAAACGTAATTACAATGGCAAAAGTAAATGACTTCTTGAGTTTTGTGTTTTAGGCCTGCCTTAATTGGTTAGACTAAAGCTTAGCAACATTTTCTGGTAATAAAGTGAGTTCCTGAATGTTCAGAATGACCAGGGTATAAATGAATTCTTTGCCCGTGTGACACAAGGCACATCCCAGGATGTCAAAATCAGGTGGGTTCAAAATGTGAAAGTGGTGGTGACGGTCCATATCAGGAATTATTTTCACAAATTGAGTAGTCACAAAATTATTGTAACCTATAGAAAAGAAATGTTTTGAAGAAGAATTTACAAGGTGGTCTGTCTTATAGTGAATAGAAATAAAAGGTTGAGACATTCCAGGTGGTTTTGAACTAATGGAAAAAGTAATTGTGTGTGTAATTGTAGGCAAGGCCAGTCTAGTCTAATTTTAGAGTATACATATTCATTCTCATACAGGGGTGATATTGTATCCAGTAACCAATTATTAATAACAACTTAAAAAGCAAGAAATATTGTTTTTCTTCTATTGTTTTCAATCAGTTTTCCTTCTTACACCTACATGGTTTTAATGCCATCTAGTGTGTCTGCAGTGTACTGCAGTGTATACCTGTATATAAAACCAGAAACAATTATATAGTGATATTCTTATTGTAATGTGTAATGTGTGGCAATGCAGGGGCCAGGAGGCCAGGAGGTGGCAGAGCAACAACAGACTTCAGGGTGATCAAATGGTTGGGTGTAAGTGGCTCTAAACTGGTTGGGCTGTTTAGAGTATCAACAGTAATTGGACGACTGTTTACTATAGCCATGGTCTCATAAAGGAAGGTGCGTAGTGATGCATCATTAAGCCTACCAGGGGCCAGTAGAAGAGTGGCATTTAACACGCTTCGCACAGTTCTAATTTGTCATTCCCATACACCCCCTGCATGGCTGGCATGAGGGGCATTCATGATAAACTCGAGAAATGCTATCAGTCTGTCCATATCCAATTCCTTCAGTGAAGCACTCAGTTCGTTTTTTTGCACCCACGAAAGTAGTGCCGTGATCACATTTAATTTGTCTTACAGCACCTCTTAAAGCAATGAAACATCTCAGTCCATTAATGAAGGAGTCTGCGGACATGCCCTCTAACATTTCAATATGAATTGCTCTAGAGCAAATATAGGTAAAAAGTAATCCATATCTTTTTTGTTGTTTTCTACCCTGTTTAGTCCAAAAGGGGCCAAAACAGTCCATGCCACAGTATGTAAATGGCGGCGAGGGTTCTGTTCTTTCTACTGGAAGGTCAATCATTATTTGGCTTTCAACAGGCCTTTACCCTGATGTTTCACCCTTTCATGAAAATGGGCAATAATGAGGTTTGTTATGTGGTGTCCTTGTGGTAAGACTATTGGGTATTTGAATGAGGTGGGGAAAGATGAACGACTGAGTTTGCCTCCCACCCTAAGCACACCCTCTGAGACCAGGAAAACATCCAGGAACTGTAGCTTGTTGTGCCTTGGAAGCTGATGTCCCATCATTAGTAAGCTTATTTCTTCTTGATATTATATCATTCTTTGATGATATGTTGCTCTGCATTTTGCCTTTCACTGACTGTTGAGAGGGAATTTGATTTATACTTTCTAGCACGAAGTTGAAGATGCGCTACTGCCCTGGTAGCCTGGGACCAAGAAGAAAACGTACAAAGTCTGCCTACAAGGTTTGATTGCACCAAGGTTTCGGTCTTGAAAGTCTGTAACTTTTTAACTTCTGGGTCACCTACGTGTAACTCTAAAGGCATTTCTGCCTGCATTTCTATTTTCCATTTCCATAAAAAGTCAGGGCCGGTAAACCAATTACACGAAAGCAACTCATCTACTGTTGTTCCCCTTGAAGCACAGTCAGCTGGATTGACATCAGTTGGAATATAAAATCACTGTTTGGGGTCTGAGGCATGACAGATTTTCTGCACCCTATTCGCCACAAAGGTGTGAAAGCGGCGGGCATCATTATTAATGTACCCCAAAACGACCTTTGAGTCTGTCCAGTAAAATTCTTCCATGTTGGAATAACCTAATTCTTCCTTTAACATTCTACTTACTGTTACAGAGACTAAAGCTGCGGTAAGTTCTAACCTGGGTATAGTTGTTATCCTTAGCGGTGTGACTCGTGTCTTTCCCAAGGCAAGAGTACAATGAGCATCTCCTCTTTCATTAATCAGTCTCAGATAAGTGCATTGTTCATAACCAGTAGTTCTGGCATCTGAGAAATTATGGAATTACGCCTTTATTATCTTTCCAAAGCCATCTGGCTGGTAGCAGCGAGCAATTTGTATTTCTTCCAGTTTCACCAGGTCATCTTGCTATTTCTCCCACCGTGACCTTAACCTTTCTGGAATTGGATCGTCCCATCCTGTTACTTGGTGGCACATTTCTTGTAAAACCCTTTTTCCGTTGAATAGATAAGGCGCTATGAGGCCAAGTGGGTCATACACAGAAGCAACAGACAAGATGCCACGTCGTGTCGCTGGCTGATCTTTAAGTGTGACCTTAAAAGTGAAACAATCATGCCCTATGTTCCATTGCACTCCCAGGGCTCTCTCCAGCTTTAATGTCTGTAGCATGTTCTGATGCTGGAATGCTCTGGAGTACATCACGGTTGTTGGAAACAAATTTGTGCAAACGTATATTTCCTTTTGCACACAGTTCACGTGCCTCCTTTGCTAGACGGATTGCTTTTTCTTCCGACTCGACACTGGCTAATCCATCGTCCACGTAAAAATCTCTGGCAATGAACTGAGACCCCAATGGGTGCGTGATGCTATATTCCTTGGCAATCTGCTTTAATCCGTAACTGGCACACCCGGGTGAAGATACGGGTCCAAAAAGATGAACCTTTAATCTGTATTCGTGAACAGGTGTATTTATGTCGCCATTCTGCCACCATAGGAAGCGTAAGTAGTCACGGTCATTCTCAGAGACATGAAACTAGTGGAACATCTTTTCTATGTTACACATCAAAGCTATGCGATGCTGTCGAAAATGAAGGAGTACTCCTGTCTGTTATGGTTCCACAAACCGGTCGGAGTGGGTTGGATCCGCTACTCGGAACGACGTAGTCTGTAAGCGGAGATTTGTTGCCAACAAAAGTTTATTTAGCCACACACAAGGGAAAACAGTACTTAGGGTAACGTAACACTGAGGGATGAACACAGGGGCTGCGGAGCTGGGGTCTGATGTCGGCGGGGCCGTGTTCCAATCTGCAGGACGCACAGGGTGGAGTGTGGTTAAACACCAGGCACAAGCGGCTGGATTATGCACTGCAATACATAGAACACAAAACACAGAACCAACGAGACGAGGTGCAACAGAACGAGGTGCAACAAGGCGAGGCGAAAACAGGGCGAGGCGAAAACAAGGCGAGGCAGAGGATCGGAGACGAGGGATGTGGGCCAGAGTGGACGAGGCGTAGCAAGGGCATATGCACAAACCAAGACCATCTAGCCACGAGGGATGGGAGTGAGCTGCTTAAATAGGGAACAGTGATAGGGGAACCCAGGTGCGCATAATTACGGGGCGTGAACAATCAGACCAACCCAGACCACGTGACAATAACAAAACCTGACATAAAGAACTACCCACATCACGTGACAATAACAAACCATGACATAAAGACCTACCCACAACACGTGACAATAACAAAACATTACAGGGGCATGGAGACCAGACTAATAAGGGGCGGAGCTACCCAGGAAGCACCACCCCTCTGTGACAGACCCCAACACTGTCGAATTCTTTGTCATGTCTGGACCTGACAAAAGGTGTTCGTTGAGACTGCTTCCTTTGTACTTTGCAGAACAGTCGAATACCACTCTCAGCTTTTCAGGCTTTTTGGGATGGTATACACCATGGTGAGGTATGTACCACCTTTCTCCATCTGTGCCTTTAGTATGTACTTCTTCAACATCACCACTTTTTATGATGTCCTTCATGTATTTCACATAGTCATCCTTGTACCTTTTATTGGCAGTAAACATTCTTTTCAGGTGATTAAGCCTTAAAATGGCAAGCTGCTTGTTGTCAGGTAAGCAGGGTCTTTCTTTGAACGGGAGGGGCATTTCATAATTCCCATATTCGTTTTTCCTTATGTTTTTCTTTAACTTGTCAAGAAAGATCAAGTCCTCTTGAGAGACAGTTTTGTCATTTTCAAGTGTGTCTCTGAAGTCTGTTTCTAGAGTTCTGAGCACATCTATTGGAGTGATAGCTGGTAGCTCCTAGTTACTCTATGGCAGTGACTGGTAGGTAGTAGGTTTAAATGAGGGGCAGAACAGCCAACAATTGTCCACCCTAAATCTGTGAGAATAGCAAAGAGTTCATCATCTTTTCCTGTTATAACTCTTCTGGGCATGAGTGTTCTTGGACAATTGTAGCCAATCAGTAGCCCTACCTTGCAACTGAGCAGTGGTGGTATTTGTTCTGCTATCATGGTCAGATGGCGCCAACTCTTGGCCGAATATGATCTCTGTTCACTGGTATGCAGTCTTTGGTGTATGCAGGGAGTAGGCAGATGTGTACTGTGGAATTGTAGCCCCTCACACGCAGGCCAGATGCTCTTTCACTTTGCAAGACCATATTTTCACCCATCATGGTAGTAAGTTTTAGCTTAACTGGGTAGGTAGTTAGTTGTAGTTCACTACTTACATCTTGATGATGAATGATTGATGAATGTTGTGTTGCTTTGTGTGTCCAGGAGAGCATACACAAGTTTCTCTTTGAATGGGTCATTTTCATTGGAAACCCACATCGGCACAATCATGGAGGTGTTTGCTGGCTGACCCTGGATGGTGACATTAAGAGACATAGCAGATATCGGTTCCAATTCACTTTGTTGCATAGAATTTCCTTTGTGTTCCAACTTATTTTCCTTCCTTTTGTAGTTATCGTCATGGAGACAGGAAGGATGTCGTTCTTTGCACAAGCTACATGTGTGACAGAGCCTGCACTCCTTTGCACCATGACCAGGCTTTAGACAGCCATAACACAGCTTGTTGGTTTTGACGTAGGTCCTTCTGTATTCTAACATCTCCTTTAGGAAATCTGGAGATTTATGGAGTTGATGACTGTTATCATGACATAATGTACATGGGCTTTTGCCCCTTTGCCTTGTAGTTGTCTGAGTATTATTGTCCACAATAGTTTGAGTGTTAAAAACACTGGCTTTGTTTCTTCTGTTGACTCTTGTGTTTACCTTGTCATTGTGGGATTCAGCTGCATGGAGTGCAAAGAATGACGTGACTGGGTTGCAGGCGGTTTCTGCTTCCATGGACATGAACTTGGCAAATTCTTTAAAACTGGGAAATTCTTTTCCTTCCATGAGACAAGAAGTCACTTGGCGATTCCACCTCAAAGCTAACCATTCAGGCAGTTTCCTTATCAACTTCTGATTTTCTTCACAGTCGTTAAGGATGTTTAAAACATTTACGTGTGGCATGGCTTGCAGACACGTGTTAAGAAAGTCAGAGAAATTTCTCAGTCCTTCAGCATCCCTTCCCTGGATTTTCAGCCAACTGGGCAACTTTTCTCTGAAGGCCCTTTGGATACTAAATGGCTGTCCGTACCTCTGATTGAGCTTGCTCTACATCACTTTATGCTGCATCATCACTGCGATAGAAAGTACCTTCTAAACATCTTTAGGCTGAGCCACCTACATATCGCTTTAGGTAGTGCAGTTTATCAGTGGTGGAAATATTCTTTCTGCCTATAAGTGCCATGAATGAGGCCTTCCATTCAATAAAGTCAACTGAAAAACATTAAATACAGTGGGCTCTGGCATTGGTAGCCTGTTTATAGCAATACTGTCCTGTACAGCTTGTGCCACTCGTAGGAACACGAGGAGGAGGATGGTTGGTTGGTATGGGGTCACAACTGAACTGAACTGAAGACTGGGTGTCAGAACCTTCTTTAACTTCTCTGTCATAGGCCTCAAATCTGGCTTGTGTGGCCTTTAAAATCTCTTTCGGCTTGTAAATGTTCTAATTCTGACTTATGTTTTTCTAATACCTTTCTGTGTTCCTCTTCAAGGGTTCTTATTATCTCCTTGTGTTTCTTTTCCTCTAACAACACCTTATATTCAGCCTCCTTTGTGGCTAAATCTGCCGCCGCTTCCGCTCGCTTGGCTGCAACACTTGTGTTTTTGGAAAGGTGACTGACTTCAGAGGCAGAACCATAAATGGAGCGGGCATAATCAGGTTCCAATAGCTCACGAAAGCGCCGTCCTTTATATCCTGCATCGTAATCACCGTTTATTCCAGTCAGTCTTTCAATTATGATTTTCATTACGTTGCCAGTTACAGCCACACAAGCATCAACTTTACGTCTTAGTTCTGTATCAGGTGTGTTTCGCATTCTTAGGTCATCAAACATTTTTAAGACATCCATTTTTGATTTCTCTAGCTCATCTGCAAGGGACGCTAAGTGTCTCTCCGGTAGCTCATGCTTGAGTTCCTGTAGTGTCTTGCGAGCTAGAGCCTTCCATTTTTTATAAAGGTTAACAAGTTTATTTTCTCTTTTGCTTTGTTCTTCTCTCTGCAATCTAGCATTTTTCCGGTGGGATTTCGCACGCGTTCTGAGCGTCTAACTTTATCTGAACAGACGTCATCATTGTCATCTCTTAACAGTCACGCAAACATTTTCTCATTATCTTGTAAAGTTTCTTTAAGTTGTTTTCTTTTAACACCTTCAGTGTTCTGATGAAGCATTTCTTTGCCCTCCTGTATTACCTTGTGAAGTGTGCCGATCCGCTCATCCTTGTCTTTGTCACATGGATTAGCATCTGCTCCCTCCATTTTGTAGCACGCTACTTCTATACGTTCCTTTTTTCCACCACGCCGTCTTCAACTAACCGTCGTCTTCGTCGAGGAGTGTTCCTTTCTGTTTATAGAAGTTTCAGGTTAGCTGTAAGGTGAAGCTCTTATTGTAACAGATCCCGTAATGTGTGGCAATGACTTTACTGCTGGTCAAGTTTATAAATTTATTTATTTTCTCGTATCACAAAAAAAGTAAACAAACACATAAACTAAAACCACCGTAAGAGCTTGTGCCTCTATACAGGTCTATTAAACTAATAAAGGTTCTCACTATGTTGCAGTATGCCGTGCATGTACCGTCTCTGAACGCCTTGAAAACCTACCACGAATTGGTGAACATGAATCTAAAGAGGGCACGGCCCCACAACAAAGCAAACATTTCAAAATAAAAGACCCTATATTTTACCCCAGGCACTCATTTCAAAATAGAACAAAATAACTGAAATATAGGGCGGCACGGTGGCTTAGCGGTTAGCACATTCGCCTCTCAGCACTAGGGATTCCCGGTTCGAATCCCCATCTGGGTTGAGTTTCCATGTTCTCCCCGTGTACGTGTGGGTTTCCTCCGGGTTCTCTGGTTTCCTCCCACAGTCCAAAAACATGGATCAAGTCAATTGAGTTCTCCAAATTGCCCCATATAGGGTGTGTTTGTGTGAGTGAGTGTGTGCCCAGCGATAGGTTGGCGCCCTGTCCTGGATGTGTCTGCCCGGCGCTCGAGACGTTCTCCCCTGGATGGGCATGGGGAACCCTACTGCGACCCTAATAGAGGATAAGTGGAAGATAATGAATGAATGAATGAATGAATAACCGAAATATTCATCACACAAATAAATAAACACCCCAAGTGGCCACTTAAACTTGTCACTACATAATTCTTTAATTTTGTTTAATTTGAGTTTAAAATTAAATACTATAATTCCATTTACAATTTTTGTTTGCTAGATGTAATTCACTACTTTATTTATACAAGAATTTGACGCTGTATTATAAGCTAAATTTGAATTAAAATACTTTATACCAATGATGATTTGCCTGATAGAGCTTATAACAGTTGACCCTCATAAGGGTAGAGTTGTTTTTCTATGGATTTTAATTGAGCAATAAACAGCAGTCATGTCAGTTCCTGTTAACACCAAGAGTAATGCAACAAACTGGATTAGTGATCTGGTTTAAATGTGAACTTTTTATTACAGCTCTCATTCACCAGCAGATAAATGCTGTACGAAGTCTTGATTGGCTGATTGAGAGTATTACCTGTGGAACTTAATTGGCTAAAAGAAGTGGATGGACATATATTTAAAAATGACTGCATGGTTAGCCTCACAAACATTTTGAAACAGACTTAATACAGCAGAAGTGCTAATATAACATGGACAGGTGTTGTTTTTCCTTTAACATTTGAACTTACCTATCTAGCATGGTGATTGCCCCCTTGTTAAAACATTGTGTGTAAAATTGTGGTTTTTAACACTTGAGTTCAATTTCTCTAGCCACACCCAGGCCTGATTATTGCCACACCTGTTCTCAATCAAGACATCACTTAAATAGGAGCTGCCTGACACAGTAAAGTCCACCAAAAGATCCTTAAAAGCTACACATCATGCCGAGATCCAAAGAAATTCAGGAACAATTGAGAAATAAAGTAATTGAGATCTATTAGTCTGGAAAGGGTTATAAAGCCATTTCCAAAGCTTTGGGAATCCAGCGAACCACAGTTGTTTGCAGTTGTTGCTGCTAAGGGTGGCCCAACCAGTTATTAGGTTTAGGGGGGCAATCACTTTTTCACACAGGGCCATGATGGTTTGGATTTTTTTCTCCTTTAATAATAAACACCTTCATTTACAAATTGCATTTTGTGTTTACTTGTGTTGTCCTTGACTATTGTTTAAATTGGTTTGATGTTCCGAAACACTTAAGTGTGACAAACATGCAAAAAAACAGGAAATGAGGAAGGGGGCAAACACTTTTTCACACCACTGTACATACATAATTATAGATAATTACATTACATTATTTATTTAGGCATGGTAAGTTTAGTTATAGATCATCTTTCATACAGAGGGCTTCGCAGAGTAATAAAAAATAATGAAAGCCATTTTAATAATTTAAATTGTGCATTAATAGACCAATAGACCAGTTCCTAAAGATCTGAGAGATCTGCTCAGTCCATATCTCTGTAGCAGATCTGATAAATACACTGGTCCTCCATCTTTTAGACATTTATATACCACTAACAACACCTTAAAGTCAACACAAATTCAGTATAAATTACACAAATAAATGTTTTGTTAATTAGCTAGATGATTAGCTTTTTACATAGATACATACTTTGGATGAGGTAAGTCACTAATACTCTATCCATCCATTATCTTCCGCTTTATCCTCTATTAGGGTCGCGGTGGGATCTCCATGCCCATCCAGGGGAAAACGTTTTGGGTGCTGGGCATATACACCCAGGACAGGGTGCCAATCTATCGCTGGGCATACACTCACTCACACAGATGGGGATTCGAACGGGGAATCCCTAGCGCTGAGAGGCAAACGTGCTAACCACTAAGCCACCGCATCACACGTCAGGACCCGGACATGCGCCGCGTCACAGAGACGCTCCTGTGTGCTGCACGAAACCACGTCCACGTCTCTATAACGCTACACAAACTGTCAATAACAAACTTGGTTACTTGCATCTCATCCTCTGCTTCAGACTGGTCACTCCGAGTAGCATATCTAACTACGCATTGGCCGCTCGGCCGTAACATTACTATCTAGCCAACATGGATCCCTCGGAGCGACCCACCTCTTTGGTGGAGTCAGCACCACCTCCATCCGCCAAGCGAACGGACTCGCGCTTCGACACGCTATTCAGCCGCCAGGGAGAACTGGCGGACATGGTCAGCAGTCTGGCGCTCCAAGTTCAGATGGTGCTCGCCTCCCTGCCTACATCCTCCTCTACGCCCAGATCACGGAGGATATCCTCGTCACCCAACCTCGAGAACCAGGTACCAAACCCGTCGTCCGCGTCAGTAGCCCGCCCCGACGGAGCCGCGGTGCAGCCCGATCCGTACGACGGTGATCTGCAGAGGTGCAGAGGATTCATCTTCCAATGTGAACTATATTACGGAATCCGCCTCTTGAGCTTTCCCACCGACGCACACAAGATAGCTTTCGTTATCGGACTGCTGCACGGTCGTGCGCTGAAATGGGTGGAGGCGTCTCAGGTCACCGTCTCTCCGCTCGCCACCTCCTATGCCACGTTCATTGAACGCTTTTGCTCCGTATTTGACCGGCCGGACCATACGGACGATGTAGTGAGCCGCCTGCTCACCGTGCGGCAAGGAACCCGATCGGTAGCAGAGTTTGTTGTGGAATTTCAGACACTCGCCGCGGAGTCGGGCTGGTGTAAGCGCTCGCTGTGCGGCGTGTTTCGACACGTTCTGCACGATCGGGTTTGGGACGAACTGGCAACCCGCGATAGGCCCGACACGCTCCAGGGCCTCATTGACCTCGCTATCTGCCTGGACGGGCGCATGAACGAGCGCCGGCACGAACGCCTATGCCGGGATTCCGTCTGCCCCACTGCCTCGTCAGGTTTGCCAGTCACACACCGACCCGCCGCACCTCCCTCGGAACCCGCGGAGCCCGAACCCATGCAGTTGGGACGCACTACGCTCACGCCTGAGGTCCGCAGTAGCCGTTGGAACCAAGGGCTCTGTTTCTACTGCGGTAAGGTGAACCACCAGGTGAGGGAGTGCCCGGTGCGCCCAAAAGATCCGACTCGGCAGTAGAACTTGGGGTCCTGTCGAGTCTGGCCCAAAAACCCCAAGCCCACAGTCTCAGCCTCCCCGCGGTGTTCCTCCTCCGGGATTCGAGCCTGCTGTTCTTATAGATTCTGGGGCAGAGGAGAATCTAATAGACGTTGACTTTGCCCGCAAAGCCGGTATCTTGTTATCTCCATTGGCCTCCCCCCTCCACACTGTGGCCCTGGATGGGTGCCGCCTGTCCTCCAACACGCACCGCTCAAATCCCGTTCCTGTGGATCGATGGGAACCACCGAGAGGAGATCCAGTTCTCGGGGTTCCAATCTCAAGTACACCGGTCATACTGGGGTACCTCTGGCTACACCGACACAATCCACATCTGCGAGATCAACCTGCTGCCTGGTGCCCCCTTTCCGTCAAGCAGGCTGTACTCTTTGTCTCGTCCTGAGAGGGAGGCCATGGAGAACTACGTCTCAGATTGCCTTGCCACAGGGTTAATCCGACCCTTGACATCCCCCGTAGGGGCCGGCTTCTTCTTTGTCTCCAAGAAGGACGGTTCGTTGCGACCCTGCATAGACTACAGGGGACTGAACAACATCACGGTCCCCTACAAATACCCTCTGCCATTAACATCTACCGTATTTGAGTCTTTGCAGGGTGCAACTGTGTTCACCAAGCTGGATCTGCGGAACACCTACCACCTGGTCCGCATCCAGCAAGGGGACGAATGGAAGACGGCCTTCAACACCCCCAGTGGACACTACGAGTACCGTGTAGTCCCCTTTGGCCTCAAGAACGCCCCCGCCGACTTCCTGGACCCCCTTGTCTCTGTATACTTGGATGACATCCTCATCTTCTCTAGGAACCTCTAGGAACACCACCGCCATGTCCGTCTGGTCCTGAAAGGACTCTTGCAGAACCGGCTCTTTGTAAAAGCGGAAAAGTGCCGGTTCCGTGTCCTTCCTGGGGTTTATTGTGTCCCCCGGGGCTATCTGACCTGACCCCTCGAAGATCCAGGCCATCACAGAGTGGCCTTCCCCCACGTCCAGGACGGAGCTACAGAGGTTTCTGGGGTTCGCGAACTTCTACAGGCGCTTCATCAGGGGTTACAGCAACATCACCGCACCCCTGACCGCTCTCACATCCACCAAGGAGTGCTTTCGCTGGACCCCAGAAGCCCAAAAGGCCATGGAGCTCCTGAAGGCCCTGTTCACCACTGCTCCCATCCTTATACAGCCGGACCCCACCAAGCAATTTATTGTAGAGGTCGATGTCTCGGGCGCAGGAGTCGGGGCGGTCTTCTCCCAAAAGTCCAAGGAGGGCCGCTTTCACCCCTGCGCATTTTTCTCTACAAAACTCTCTGCTCTAGAAAACTCTCTGACCTGGTACTCACAACACCAAGCCAGACGCCCTGTCAAGACTCTTCCCGGAGGAAGAGGAAGAGGTAAATGCACTGCACGACACCATTCTGCCACCCAAGTGCTTTCTCGCAGGTGTCTCCTGGGAGGTGCGGAACATCATTGAGCGGGAGCTGGCCAAGGACCCTGATCCGGGGGAGGGACCACCAGATCGTACGTTTGTGCTCGCCGCTGCCCGCCCCACCGTTCTCAAATGGGGCCACGAGTCCTGCTGGGCTTGTCACCCTGGGACTGCCCGACAGAAAGGATCCTCAGACGGCGGTTCTGGTGACCCACCCTTTCCGCCGATGTGAAACAGTTCATCCTCGCCTGTATGGTCTGCGCACGGAATATGGCCTCCCATCAGCCACCATCTGGACTGCTCCTGCCACTCTCCATACCTGGGCATCCCTGGTCCCACATCGCTTTGGACTTCGTCACGGGTCTGCCGGATTCCAAGGGTAATTCGGTCATTGTCACCATCATTGACAGATTTCCTAAAATGGTGCACCTTGTGGCCCTGTCTAGGCTCCCTTCGGCACTGGAGACCGCCAAGCTGGCGTTCGACAATGTTTTCTGGATCTTTGGCATTCCCGTGGACATTGTATCCGACCGGGAACCGCAATTCATCTTGCAGGTATGGAGAGCTTTATTCAGTCAAGCCACAGCCACCCTTTCTGCGAACTGCCACCACCGCCAGGCCCCTGCCTACAAGATCGAGCAGCTGGTCTGGCTCTCTACCAGGAACATACCCCTCAAGACGGAGTCTAGAAAACTGTCCCCCTGGTTCATCAGCCCATTCCCCGTCTCCAAGATCATCAACCCGGCAGCCATCCGTCTCCAGTTACCGTGCCATATGCGCATCCACCCCACCTTCCACGTCTCCAAAGTCAAGCCTGTCACCCACTCCCCTCTCAACCCCACCCCCCGTGACGCACCAGCTCCCCCCGCCTCATCGACGGCCAGCCGGCCTTTACAGTCCGCAAACTCCTGGACTCTCACCGCCGGGGCAGAGGGGCACAGTTCCTGGTAGACTGGAAAGGGTACGGCCCGGAGGAGTGCTCCTGGGTCCCCCGCTCAGCCATCCTAGACCCCTCTCTCATCCAGGCATTCCACAAGAGGTTCCCCGACAAGCCCTTTAGGGTGCCAGGAGGCACCCATTGAGGGGGGGTGATGTTGGGGTTTTGTCATGTGGTGTTTGTTTATGTCTGGTCTCCACACCCCCGTAATTCCACGCACCTGGTTTCCCCATCACCACGCCCTATATAAGCATCTCACTCCCGTTCCTCCACGCCAAATAGTCTTGTGCCCACATATCACTAAGCCTAGATTCTTCTAGCTCCCACACCTCGATCACACCTTGTCTCACCTCATCAATGCCTTGCCTTGCCTCGCTTCGCTTTGCCTCGTCTCATCACGTTTGTCTCTGGACAAACTGGTGTGTTTTGTGCCTGCTCTCGCCGGTGTTTTGTGTTTTTGTGTGCAGCGCTCCAGCCGCGACCAAGCCGCGATCAAGCCGCCTACCACGAGGGCGCTTGGATTGAGATGCGTCCCGTATGGGACGTCAGGACCCGGACGTGCGTCACGTCACAGCGACGCTCCTGTGCGCTGCACGAAACCCCGTCCATGTCTCTATAACGCTACACAAACTGTCAATAATAAACCTGGTTACTTGCCTATCATCCTCTGAGACTGGTCACTCCGAGTAGCGGATCCAACTACGCATTAGCCACTCGGCCGTAACAGTGTGGTTAAATTTATAATCTACTATAAATAAAACATAATAATAATAATAATAATAATAATAATAATAATAATAATAACAATAATAATAATAGGGCGGCACGGTGGCTTAGTGGTTAGCACGTTTGCCTCTCAGCGCTAGGTATTCCCGGTTCGAATCCCCATCTGGGTGGAGTTTCCATGTTCTCCCCGTGTCCGTGTGGGTTTCCTCCGGGTTCTCTGGTTTCCTCCCACAGTCCGAAAACATGGATCAAGTCAATTGAGTTCTCCAAATTGCCCCATATAGAGTGTGTCTGTGTGAGTGAGTGTGTGCTCAGCGATAGATTGGCATCCTGTCCTGGGTGTATCTGCCCAGCGCCTGAAACGTTCTCCCCTGGATGGGCATGGGGAACCCCCCCCCCCCGCGACCCTAATATAGGATAAAGTGGAAGATAATGGATGGATAATAAATAACAAGAGAAAAATAAAAAATAAATGTAATAAATAAATTATTTAATGTTTTTTTTAGATTAAATTCTTAGCTGTCCTTTATTGTATTGATATATTTTATTTTAATCATAAATGATATGATATGACGGGCAGCACGGTGGCTTAGTGGTTAGCATGTTCGCCTCTCAGCACTAAGGATTCCCGGTTCTAGTCCCCATCTGGTTGGAGTTTCCATGTTCTCCCCGTGTCTGCGTGGGTTTCCTCCGGGTTCTCCGGTTTCCTCCCACAGTCCAAAAACATGGATCAAGTCAATTGTGTTCTCCAAATTGCCCCATGTAGAGTGTGTTTGTGTGCGTGTCTGTGTGTGTTAGTGTGTGCCCAGCGATAGATTGGCGCCCTGTCCTGGGTGTATCTGCCCAGCTCCCGAAACTTTCTCCCCTGGATAAGCATGGGGAACCCCCCCCCCCCCCCCCCCCCGACTCTATATAAGATAAAGCGGAAGATAATGAATGAATGAATGAATGAATGATCTAAAGTTTGGTTTGAAGAAGGAGATTCTGGGTTTTATATAAATAAAAATCTTCATAAACTTATCAACAAAATTAAAGAAACAAGACCATTTTATTGTTAAATTGATTGACTTGTGAAAGGCTTAAAAATGAACAAATTAACCTCTTTTTAAAATGCTGTCAAAAGAGTTAAAATCCCACTCACTACATAACTTCACTAAGGTAGCTATGATCATCTCCACCAATCGACTTCTTCACTTACGATCACATGACTTCTTTAACATGGCGGCGTCCAATCGCATGTGGGCTGATACCAATATGACTACAGCTCTGCAAGTAGTACACTAGATAACGTATAAAATGAATGACGTTTAGTACACATGTAGAGGGAACGATGCGAATTAAGATACAGCTGTGGTGAGAGGTCGAGTTAAGGTAGTTTGAGTGCGGCGGACCTGCAGTTCACTTCCAGTTGGTCTGTCGCTGTTCAACACGATGGATGAACACAGTCTCATCATGTAAGTATGGCCTTTTTACTTTATCATAAACATAACTTCATATATAGTGTGTGAAGAAAATAGTTAATATTTTAGGTGTCTGATTTAGGTCTTGTTATAAAGCAGATGTCAACCAGCAATATAAACAACGCTCATTTCAAACTGCTTAAATATGATCATTTTGTTAGTAATAACTGAAATAAGATATTGTGTAATCTGTTATTTGCTTTCCTGCCGAAGATCTTGGTGTCATCAAACCACTGTTCAGATTCAAGTATAAATGATAAAGTTTGATAATGTTAATGATGTTTATAAGCATAGGACCCTGCTGGCAGGATATAAGAGATGCAATTCTAATATCTTCTAGCATGTTTCAGGAGACTTTTAAGGGAAAATGTATTGTGTAATGTATACAGTATTACAGTGTGCGAGATTGGTAAACCCTTGACCAAAGTCGTTTAAAGAGATCAAAGCATCATGCAATACAAGCAACAAAGTTTATTTGCATACTCTTGTGTCTAAAAGTTGGCATAGGCATTGATCAACTCTAACCATCAATCGTATTATAGTTTAATAAATAGCCACTAAAAACACATCACAGGTTCATTATCATCAAAACCTATATTTTTGGTATTAAACATATTGTATGGGTAAATTTATAATATACTATAAATAAAACATGAGTACAATAACAAATTTTTCTTGAAAATACATAAATATAATACTATAAAAAATATAAAAACCCCACCAATAATGCTCTGTAATAAAAAAAAATTGTGATAACTATGTTTGTAACATCTTTGGGGTAAATAATGTTGATTGTGAATGTTAGTGTTATATGACCAAATGACCTTTCATGAATTATGTAAATTCTCTACATAAACTCCTATATTTGTACAATTTTGACATTTATTAAACATTTAGGCATTTAAATATCCATAAAACATGACGATTTAACTAAATATATAATCTCATGATTCTGTACAATGTATCTGATGCATAACGCAAGACCCTTAATTGTTGATTAAGTGTTGCCATTTCAGAGTTCAATTTAGTTAAGTAGTTGTAACAGACATTGATTTAGCATAAACATTATAAATGAAATCATTTACTATATATAGCATTAAATAATAGTATTTTATGAAAAACGGACATATTGAAATATTTAATATAACTATGTATACAACTAGTTCATTTTTTGTTCGCCTTAAGCTTGATGCACTTTCAGTTTATGTTCATTGAGGTTTAAAACTTACCTAACCTCACCATGTGCTGTCCTCTGCAGACATATTAACTTGTTTTAGTTTGAGAATTACTGATACTGTAGAAATCAACCCAGGTGTTTCAGAAGGATGCCACACCAATTTATTAAAAATATGATAACATGATAGTTTCTCTAATCTGATTAGATAATTAAATCTTAGACCCCATCTTACCATGTGCTGTTTTATCATGAGGTAGACCGTTACACTTGTTGTCTTATCTCCCCTCTGCAGGACGTCCTCTGGGTCTATTGTTGATTACAGTGTATGGGAGGGGCAGTTAAACTGCCGATCTGAAAACTGTTGTTCATTGAATGATTATGCCTATTTTATTAACACTACACTCTCTTTAGTCCAAAGGACTTTCCCAAGCTCAAAAATGACACCTTTTTACGAGCTACCTGTGGCCAGGAAGTCGATTATGTACCGGTATGGTGCATGAGGCAAGCCGGACGTTACCTGCCAGGTAGGTTTGTACGTAAAGTAGTGAAAAACATTGTTATTTATTTAAAAAATAATATTAACAAAAATTAATTGTTGAATCAACTTGATTACTGATAACCAACAAAAGCGAACTCATGTCATTCCACTACTCATCTCTCCATTGGCTCCCTGTAGCTGCTCACATTCAGGACAAGGCACTGACTCTGACCTATAGGACCATTTGCACCCTCATTCCTTAACTCTTTTCAAAATACACTCCAACTCGTTCACTTTGCTCTAGTGATGAAAGTCGCTTGGTGATTTCACCTCACCATTGTGCTAACTCTCACTGTATCATTTACCACTGCTAAATGGTGGACCTGTCCGTAAGTCACTTGGAACTTGGAACACATCTCTTCCACAAACAACTGATATATATAAAAAAAACTCTGCAGGATAGGATAATGATTAGGTTTGATAATCTTACGATGTAGCACCTAACTACTGACTTGTGGTGTTCTCATTTGGATAAAAGCATCTGCTAAATGACTAAATGTAATGTAATGTAAACCCAGGCCCTTTAGCTATGTGGAAACTGCTGGCTATATACATATATACATTCATTAATTTTTTTTTTTTTTTTTTAACAGAGTTCAGAGAATCCAGAGCAGGAAAAGACTTCTTTGAAACATGTCGGTCCCCAGAAGCCTGCTGTGAGCTCACACTACAGGTAAGTTCAACTACAAATTCCTAAATGAATTTGACTACAGACACATGGCTGGAGTCTAATAATCTTGTTTTTCTCACCCACAGCCACTGAGACGATTTCCGTTTGATGCCGCAATCATCTTTTCTGATATCCTGGTAGTACCACAGGTAACTCCCCACCAAATTTTGCTACCACATTCTTTAGCATGCCATTGATTTAATCCAGAGACCAAACTGTGTGTGTTTTTTTTTTTGTGTGTGTTTGCACCTGCAGGCCATGGGCATGGATGTCCAGATGGTAGCAGGAAAGGGCCCTACATTCCCAGAGCCTCTGAAGGAACCAGATGACCTGCAGAGACTTCGGTCCAAAGTGGATGTGGAGACTGAGCTGGGCTATGTGTTCAAAGCCATCACGCTAACAAGGCATAAGCTGGAGGGCAAAGTTCCTCTAATCGGCTTTAGTGGGGCACCGGTGGGTTCATGAACTCAAATAATTTAAAGAAGTCATGTGCTTTATTGGTTGTATTGAGACTTCTCATATCTGATTGGTCTTCAGTTGTTGCATGAAAGTGCATCAAAATTGGAATGATTTGTTTATGTTGTATTGGTTTCTTACCATGTTTTCATGTCATCTTGTTAGTTAGCAAAAATATTTGAACACACATGCTTATGGGGCATAATTCAGTTTCAACAGCAAAGCACCTATTAGAAAAGCTTTTTAGGATAATATAGAAGCACATACAGGCCCTAATGTCTGTATCACATTGTTACTTCCAGGGTACGATTTGTTTAGAATTTGTTAAGGTTTGAGTAAGGTGCCATTGAATAAAATATTATCATTATATTTTAAACTCAATTTTTTAAACTGTATTTGGCAAATACAGTTTAAATTAATCTGAACTAATACCAACCACATAATGCTTGATAACTAAGGTGGTTCATCTTTTCTCTTTCTTTCCCTATGTAGTGGACTCTAATGTCATACATGATCGAGGGCGGAGGCTCCACCACACACTCAAAGGCCAAGCGTTGGTTATACAGACACCCCAAGGCCAGCCATACACTTCTAAAACGTCTTACTGATGTCATTGTGGAGTATCTGCTGGGTCAGGTGAAAGCTGGAGCACAGGTAAACATTGTTTCAATGTTCCTGAAAAAAGCAACTTTTGGTGAAGTAGATTATAACAGAAATGGATTTTAAAATCTCAAAATAATTGAAAAAAATTATGTTTCTTATGTTTGTCTCAGAAAAGTAACGCATATTGGCCAACAATTTTTTTGGTTATGGCACAGAAGAAACAGACATTAGGTTAAGGTATCACATGATAAAGTGTTTTAAACTTGGCACAATGAGGATAAAGGCAATAGAATCCCTAATGTGTGAGAGCTAAAACATATCATCATATCAACACTATATTTAGTAGCAGTCATGAAAAAAAATAATGTATTGATAAATGTGACATAAACTTTTAAAACATTCCAGAACATCCGCTGCACATGTTACCTCTGCATTAAAATAAAAATTACAGACCAGTTTTTCTATCAGATAAAAGTACATTTATTACTGGAGGTTGTGTATTATTATGAATAAATTACAGGAAACGGGTGTAACTGTATTCCGCTACGCATCAGGAAAGCAGTAACAAAAACTCTTTCCCGTGATTTATTCACAATAATGCATGCCCTCTCATACCTTATTGCTTTAGTATCTGGTAGGATATTGTCAGCTTTAGCTTCATAGTTTTATTTAAGTAATTTCACTGAATTATTTATGTATTACAGTTTTTACATTATAGGCACTTGTGTTCTTCAGGCTCTGCAAATCTTTGAGTCTCATGCTGGCTGCCTGGGTCCCGTGGAATTCAGACAGTTTTCTTTGCCATACTTAAGGGATATTGCATGCAGAGTAAAGGACAAGCTGAAGCAGTCAGACTTAGACAATGTCCCAATGGTGAGTGTCATCTGCTGCAGTAATTACAGTATTTGTATGTAATGTGGCCAGAGGTTTGGAGCTCCTGTCTTTACTCTGGTTACATTTTAGTGGCGGCTGGCCATTCTGAAGGCCTAAAAATATCTGAATCTCAGATTGATGTTAATTATATTTTGTTCATGAATACTCATTAAATAATTCCAAATAATCTGCTGCTAAACAAATGAGAGAACACCACAGGTTAGTAGTTCACTATCTGTTCTGTGGCCCAGAAACAATAAATAAGGATCAACTTGTTGCCAACCAATCAAAGCAGGTGTACTTTGTCAGCATATTCCCTTTGATTTTATATTCAGAGAGTTAGTTTCCTAAATAATATTACAAATTTATGAGGTTATTGTGAGTGATATTTTATGTGTGGCTACACAACTTGGCCATCTGCGATGCAACAACACGTTTTACTGCATTTGTTTATGATAAGAAGTTTAGATTAAATAGTTTTTAAATAGCCATTAAATAGTTGACAGATGGATTAATTCATATGAGATGTAATCTACCATGTAGATATCTCCTGTTCCAATCTAGATGTGCACATAGTAAAGTCTTTGGCATATGGACAAAAGTTAAAACTCCTGGTTTAATTATCCCCTGGAATAATCCCCTGATTACAAAAAAATATCCTAGTGGCATGACAGAACACAATATAGAGCAATTACTCACTACATGTCCTGAAAATAATCACTGCTCACGTCTTATTAGTGAAACGTCTGGCAGGTGTGTTAATTAAAATAAATTCCTTCATTGTTGTGCCAAACTCCTGTTGGGCCAAACAGAATCCACAACTTCATAAGAACTATACTATACTGTAATTATAAAGTCATTTAACCTCAGCTTTTAGACATTTTTTTTTAATTAATTATTTATATTCATTGATTTATTAGGTATTTATATTTATTGTTGTTTTAAGCTTAACATAACTCCCAAGTTGAAGAAACCTGAGAGGTACCACTAGGTGTCAGTGTTGTGTAAGGTTTGAAATTAATTGCGCTGACTCTCTTCTCTTGTCTCTTGGATTAGATTATATTTGCAAAGGATGGCCATTATGCGCTGGAAGAGCTCTCCCAGTCCAACTATGAGGTGGTAGGTTTGGACTGGACAATAGATCCACGCTTAGCAAGGTAAGTCACCCCTGCATATGGTACATCCGTTTTATTTTGTTTTGTTTTTTCGAATAACAGCTTCGAATAACAATCAGGTTTGATGAACTTACAGTATAGTTGGTTTTCTCCATGGCTTCTGACTTGTGGTGTTCTCATTTGTAAGTCGCTTTGGATAAAAGCGTCTGCTAAATGACTAAATGTAAATGTAAATGTAGAACCCACTTGGTAACTTCAGTAGACCTGGGATTTGAACCCACAACGTTCAGACCAACACCCTAAGCACTGAACGACCACACCCCTTTTCTATAAGCTTTGTGTTTGTGCCATTTGCAGAGAGAAGACCGGAGGAAAGGTCAGTCTGCAGGGCAACATGGATCCCTGTGCACTGTACTCCACAAAGGTACAATTTCAACTATTTCATCTATGATTTTATCTAACAGATGACTTCCCCCCCCCCCCCCCCCCCCCCCCCCCCCCCCCAAAAAAATAAATAAATAAATAAATAAATGTACGTATTACTGTCTCTTTAGGAGGGTATTTCAGAGATTGTGAAGGCAATGCTGGAGGCGTTTGGGACGCAGGGCTACATCGCTAACCTCGGCCATGGATTGTACCCTGACATGGATCCCGAGAGCGTCGGTGCCTTCGTAGAGGCTGTGCACTCACACTCCCGCCGTCTGCTCAACAACAAATAATCTGCTTCTGTCAGAATCATCACTGATCCACCAGAATTAAATAAACCTGTCACCTGATCAAGTTATTTATTTGAGATTTCCTATAATAAATGTTTTAGCCCTGTGAACCTTTGGGTAGCTTCTTTATGTTCATGTTTGATTTAAAGTCTTCACTACCACTAACACCGACTGAGTTCAGTTTAAATGGCTTTACACGTGTGAGTCATATTTTAATAAGTTAAGGCTGCACACCATTAGAATCAGTTTTGCATTTATTTATTTAAACATTAACATTTTCATTAAGGGTGGGGGGGTAACAACCTTGAATGATTTAGTGCTTTTTTTTTTTTTTTAAACGATTACGAATACACAAGGGTTTATTTATAAATTTGTTTATTACATAAACATAATCGTTAATAAACTGGTCTTCTACGTAATCTATTCCGGTTTTAAACCTAGACAGGTTTCTGGTTTCTCTATATGTACAGAACTGAACGTGAAAATTGAAACAATGTGCAAAGGTATGAAGATAGATTGGGGATTTTTGTCCTGCTGCTGCAACAGTGACCTTTATTGATGGTTTCAACCAGCTGGCACTTGTGACAAGAGAAAGAAAAATATAGTAAGTAACTCCTTGCATGTTTGATACAAGTGGGAAGAGGTGGTCAGTTTTCCATGTATGAAAAAGAAAGCACATGGCAGCTTTTATTCTTCTGAGGTGGCATGTTGAAAAATGAACAGCAGGAGGCGTGCAATACATTTGCAATAGGATACCTCTAAATAAAGTTGGGGGGAGGGGGATTAAGTACAATAGCACTGACTGTAAACAAAAGAATCCGAAGTTCTTTTGTGTTTCAACCAGATTCACATGTTATTTTTTATTAAAGCCCATAATAATTCCAAATGCACTTTTCATTTAACCTGTAATGAAACAAACCTTAATCTGAGAGGATCGAAAAATATTAACTGTACCTAAAAACCATATTGAGATGGCATTAAAACCTAAACACACTGAAATAATATTTTGTAATTACATGTTGTATGGCGATGATCCCAAAAGTACAAAGCCCTTCATCTCAAATCTGTTTTTTTTTTTTTTTTTTTTTTTTTTTTTTTTTTTTTTTGTGCAGCTGTGATTCAAAAACATGATTATGCGATGGATCATTTTATGGCTTGATTCGCAAATAAAAGGTTTAATCTGTACAAAGTATGTCTTTTCCAATATTAACAGGAATTCATTGCTATGAGTTATCAAATTTGTGTTTTTACTATGGTATTTTTCTTAGTTATTTTATTTTAAAAAAGAAGCATTGATTCACATTTTAGGGATATCCTACTATAGCAAATACACTTGTTATTGTGTGTGAAATGGCTGGCAGTAATGCTCGTCACCGCTGGTTGCTGTTGTCCTTGAGCCTGCAGCATCACCCTAACCAGTCTGCTGATTAGTCTTCCAGCCTCTGTCGCAGTCTGGTCAGGACCATCGTGTGCAACTGGGGGTAGCTATATTTCATGCCTCCTAGAAACCCACATGCACACTGACCTTAGATATTATTTTTAGTTCGAACACTGAATCTCCACTCGATTCCCAAAGGCCTCCTTTAAGGACCCATGAGGAATATGAGACAGAGGAGGTTATACAGGTTCAGTTGCAATATCTCAGCAAATCAGCGAGCCTGAAAATCCAATCTGCTGCTCCACACACCAGGCTGTAGATCATCTGTCAGGCCTCAGCACTATCAGCGCTATATCACGCACTAAGAACACAACCCATGATCGATTCCAAAAATTGGGGCATGAAGACTGCAGGAAAACTAGCAGTGGACTAAATAAATTGCAAGCTACATAACTTATGTTTTTATGCAACAAATGTAAAAAAAAATATATATATATATATTTTTACCCACATAACTTCCAGTTATTTAACTCAAAGCTTTATTTAAGTATGAAAGCAATTTTTAATGAAAGCAAAGTTACAATTTGTTGTCATTGCTTTAATCACAGCTGGATGGGCATGGGGAACCACCCCCCCCCCCACGACTCTAGTAGAGGATAAAGCGGAAGATAATTAATGAATGGAAAATATCTCCCCAACACCAAGGACTGCTGAGAGAGATGTGATGGTGTTTTGAAATTCTGCCGAAGAAATAAAAATTCATCTGCTGTGGCAATTTCCATATTTATTTCTGAGTTGCATTCATTTTCCAGATCTTGTATTGATTAGAGACTTGAACCACTGCCCAAATTCTTCTCCAGCACATCGCAGAAATTCTCAATGGGATTCAGGTCTGCTTCCTGAAACACACTGATGGAGTAACGTGATGGTTCCGTACATTCACAAATACTACAGATTTTAAGGCACCGCGAGGTGCAAATGTGTCACCTAGTGAGCTCTGGGACTGGCTCCTGCACTCCCAAGTGACCCAATTATGGTAAGCAGCTTCAAAAACGAATAAGCATATGAGTCTTACCATAAAGTTAGCGAAATGGGGTGAGAAATTGAGCCTGTGTTTATTTTAAGTGCTTAAAAGAGCAGCTTGAGAAGCCTAAGCTTCAGACACAGATGAGACACAGACGTGTTTCACACTTTATTCATAGAAAAGCACTGAAATTCAACACAAATCATATAAAATGGTAGTAGCATTACATAAATAGTAATAAATTTTTGTTTATAGACATTAGCTCAAGAGGTTGCACAAACCAAAAAAGTTAAACTATACTTTTGTGGCAACAAATACTGGATACCTTTTTCTTAAGTCAGTAGCATGGAGAGGTGACAAAACACTTTTCCCCCCCTTAAATTAACGTTAAAACTGAAAAACATACAAAACAAAAAGAAAGAGAAATCAAACAGTAGATGAACTAGTGAACAATCTCTACCAGCGATTATTATTAATTTTCCTTCTAACTCTAGGGACAGATCAGAACACTGGTACAGCCAACACATATAGACACAAAGAATAACGGGAGAGAATTGAAACGAATCAAAGCCACAGGACTTTCAGCGATGCCTCTGGTTCAGTTAGGCGAGCTACAGAGGATGCTTGTTTAGTTTTGTGTAGCTACAATCAACCTGCAAACACCACTGAAAAAAACAAAAGAAGTTGGCCTTGAACATGTTCTTCCTTTCGTGGAAGGGAAAGGCTGTGGAAGATTTTCACTGGATTTTATGTGGCTGAATGTTTGCAGGACAATAAGGACTGGACCTGGGATTGGATGTTGAAACTAAGAAAAGAGTGCCGTCCTTCCAGCCTACCACCAGCATCTTAGAGATCGAGGTTCTAGACAAGCAAAACTTTCAGACCCGGACTAGTCATGTGCCGATAACGGGTTTTATGAGAGGTGGAAACGTTCAAAAACTTTTACTGGTAGCATTTAGTAATAAAGTCCAATTGCAAACTGCTTCACTATAATTGTATGTACATTTTATACAAAACATTTTAACCATCTGCTATTTTAGCCTTCAAATATGTTCATAATGAAAATCCAGTGATATTTATAAAGATGCAACCATTAAAAATTAACCGAGACGTACAGCAAAGTCTGCAGTTCAAGGCTTGAGATGTAAACAACTGACAATCACAATACTGGTTTGGGTAGCTGAACAAATTTTGACAAAACCCAAAAGATACTCAATTGTTAGCATGGATTCTGTTCATACAACATAGTTTCCAAATAATAATCTCAAGTCTTTTAAAGCTATTTCTTGAAACCTAAAAGCACATCAATTTTTAAAATTGTATTGTTTGGTAAACTATTAAAATTATGCTAAAAACTTGACTCAATTTAGTTTTTAATAATCGGCAAATGCCCAGTCCAGGCAGCTGAAAAGACTTTTCTGGATTGTTCCCTACCACTGATCCAGTGAATCAGTGCATTAAGAAGATGATAAGGCTTCAAGAAACATCCACAGGTCAGTCAAAAGGCCAAAGTCCTTCCCAGTTTGCAATGCGTCCATTCCAAAGAGGGTTAAAAAGGAAGTGGTTCTGCATAGTCAGTTCAAAAATGTCCATCCTTCCTTTTTCTTTCCTTTTTCCCTTCAGTCTTTACACACAACATGCTTCAAAGTGAGTGAAATATATATATATATATATAGATATATAAAAAACAGAAAAAAACAAGAAAAAAAAAAGAACTGTTCACAGGAGCACCTGAGAAATGCTTTTCAAAGTCTTTATGCCATCACATTCCCAGCCCACAAATAATTCAAGTATCTGAAAGGAAAACAACGAAAAGAAAAAGCAAACCAAAAGATAATTATCATAAATAATTAGAACTTTACATTTTTGTGAATTGACACTTTCATATTTACAATATCTTAAATGCTTATGCTACTTTTTGTTTTATTTCTTTAAGTGATTTCCCTGAGAACTGAGTTGAGCGTCTTGTCCTTTTCTCTCTGGTTTCTGTCTGTCTCCGAGCAGCCGAGTGCTTTCTATGAGTTGGGAACTGGGGGGTGGGCACTTGTGGGAGGTGGCATGGTGTGGAATGTGGAAGATTCTTTTAGGATATTTTTATACATTTTCTAAATTTCTCTAAACATGACCAAATTTTGTCTAATGATGCATCACTTTGCGAATTCAGACTTGGTGTAAAAGAGGGCCAGATTTTCTTGAAGTGCTCAGATTACAAGACTACACCTACAGCTATTTCACCATTTTTTGTTTCTTTACATTTTTTTCACTTACAAAAATGTAGGCACATGCTAACAATTGGTGTATCAGACCTTGGGTGTTGAAAAGTATCCTTACAAAGCCACTATTTCAATGGGCTATTTCTATATCTTGATAAAATCCTAATATTGGTACACATGAAAAATGGGCATGCGTTTCTACACCTTCTGCACCACCAAAAGAAAGAAAAGAATATTTAGTCATCTTTTAAAAGACAAGAGAAGGTTTTTTATAAAATCCTAGTACTTGCTCATCTCAGGCATGGAGGGGTGGCTCTTGATAGGATTATTCAACTGCTTATTTATACATGATAAACTAGTAGGAGCAATAAAAGAGGGTGGCATCTGTGGCTCGTCTAATGTCTGGCATAATGATAGCAATTTCTTTTCAATATAAACTTTATAATAAATTTAGTTTATGAATCGCAAATGCAAGTTTTCATAACTCTGTATACAAGTGCAAGAACGGCTTCATAGGCAGTTTTACTGCATGGCTACAAAAAAAAATTAAAATAATGATCTTATCAAATGTAAAACTATCATGGTTTGCAGATTTGAACTAAATGGCCTGATGTGAGATCTTGAGAGGAAGAGTGGACATGCCATTCATGTCATGTAGATATGGTGAAATGGTTGAAACAAAAATGTACAGGCAAGCAATTCTAAATGCTTAATATATATATTAAGAGACAAATGTGTGGTTTGTCTAACAAGATGGTGTTTAAAAACAAAACACTATAATAACTGCAAATGTTAATCACAAATTGCTTGAGATAAATTCTAATTGTATATGTTACAATATTTAAATAATGCAAAATTTAAAAAAGATAGTGGGGCAGGCTTTAAACTACATTGCCATGCTGCAAGTGGAACCTAAATATAATCTGGTAGGTGACACATACAAAAGAAACCTCCTTCTCAGCAGAATCTCAGAGTCTTCAATGCATTTGCGAGGCATAAATATATCTTTTACTCAAAAACAGGAAAATACTTCACATACATTTCAATGAGGAGCACCTCTATTTTTTCATGGTACCTTTTGGAGCAAGGTCTTGCCCTTATCCTATTAAAGCTGTTTTTTAAAATACGAGCGAGGTATAACACTGAGTTTTATTTTTCTTTCTGTTTTCGGAATGACTGCTCCGAGTGTTGGAGCAATTTGTTGAAACAATAATAAACGATAATAATAACCACCAATCACCACCATGGAAAAGGCTCAAAGTACTGCCTGTCATTTGGTTACTCTTTATGTGCCACAAAACTTCGGTAATAAAATAACAAGTGAGCATAAGTGGAAATAAAGTTGTTCTTGCCTCCACAGTCAATTAAGGTGGTTGATCATGTAATGCAAAATCATATCAAACAAAGAACAAAAAAATGTACAAAGGATGTGGAATATACAGTAAGGAAATAATGCCTTAAATAAAACTAGGCGTGACATCAGTCAGCCAAAACGTTCACGGACGAGCATCATGAGCTTCTTTTTGCCCTTGTAGATCTGCTTGAGGTTATCAATGAACTGAGCAAACTGCACGTGTCCGTCGTGTGCCATTAAGAATGTGTCACGTGCCTTGCCCAGGAACTCTATAAACTCACCGTAGTGACGTGGGCTGATGTGTGTGAGGCGAGAGTGCGTGGTGCTAATGTAAGCGCCTATTGCGGCATCCAACAGTTGGCGCAAGGGTGCCTTGTCCGTGCTCATCAGTTTACCAGAGCTGCGCCGGCCAGGAATGCCGGCTAACCCAGGTGCCGTTACCGTGCAGCGACGCAGGATGTCGGAAAGCACAGTGGCACAACGCACACCCTTTACCACCAGAGGCACCATGGCACCCAACTCGTTCTTGCCCAAAGAATGGCTCAGTGCACATGCCCACAAAACATCGTTGATAGCAGGATGAGTGTCCTGGTTGTATGCCAGACTCACATGTGCCATGGCCAGCGACGCTAGCTTAAAAGCACGTAGCGGGTAGCCGCGGTGCTCCATGTATCGTGCGATGGTGAACAGCTGGGCATGTGTCATGGCTGTTGCCGCGGCATCCACAGCAATCTGGTAGGCCGTCTCAAAGGCCACATGTTCCTTTTCACACAGAGTGAGTGCTGACAGAGCGCAGTTAGCTGGGTCCTTCATGGCACACTGCAGTGCCAGCGTTCGGGCACAGCTCGCCAGTTCCTCTCGCTGCCCATAGTCCAGGCTAAGGCGAAGTGCTGTGCCATGAGACATGACCGCTGCTGCGACAATGCTTGTAGCCTCTGTTGGAGTGAAGAGTGTATACCAGCTCTGAAGGATGCTCACCAGGGCCCTCAGACCTAAAGTAAAAAGAAAAAAAAAAGATTAAAAAGAAAAAAAAAAACTTAATTTTATTAACATATAAAAATCAAACTACACAATTGCTTTACATACATTTAAAATGAGTTCAAATCCAAATTAAAAGCATACAATTAAGACAACTAAAGTTTTCTTTATTTTTTTTATTTACTTTTGGTGGCGACATAAAACATCAAAATTGTCCTCTACAGAAAAGGGATGTGGACAAGGATCAAGCTTGCTTATAAAAGTGCTTCAAGATTTCAAGATCACAAAGTTAATCCATCCATCCATTATCTTCCGCTTTATCTTATATTAGGCCACATATTGCTGGGCACACAATCACAAATACATACACACTCTATATGGGGCAATTTGTAGAACTCAATTGACTTGATCCATGTTTTTGTACTGTGGGAGGAAACCGGAGAACCCGGAGAAAACCCACACGGACACGGGGAGAACATGGAAACTCCACCCAGATGGGGATTCGAACCGGGAATCCCTAGCACTGGTGTATGGTGTATACTCTCTGAAATGGTAAAATTAACTTCATTTCATAATGTGTTCTAATGATTACTTAAAAGGCAGACATAAAATGTAAATAACCTTTTTGAAACTAATCAGACAAGTAATATACAACTAAAATGTAGTATTATTTAAACCAGTAGATAGTTTAGATTTTAATACAAATAAATCTGAGATTTTACAAGCATGTCTATGCCACCAAATACAAGTACCAAACATTTAGTTAATTACCAAAGTAAATAAAATTCATATCTATGAGAGTAAGTCTAAAATGATCTGCAATTTGGTTACATTAAAACATTTGTTTATTGCATTAACTTGAGTTCTATTCTGAAAGTTGTGAATATATTCTGCAACAAGAGAGGGGATAATTTTTCTTTTGTTTATTATTAGATATGCATTAATGAAATATTAGGTTTAAATCTTATCGCCTCAGCAAATCATACATATACACACAAAGGAAATACAGACCAACTTCAGTAGCACAGGTGACAAGCCAGCGCACCATCTCTCTCCGTCTCCAGTTCAGAGTGGATAGAGTCATTCTCATTACCTTCAGAGAAACAACATGCTGTTAGGCCTAAGCAGAGAGCAGGCAGTAAGCCAGACACACATTATAACCATGAAGTTTTGAAAACTTGCAAAATACAAATATATTTTGTCTACAGACAAAGTGTATAATTAATTTAAATCTCTGTTTACTTGATTAAGCCAAGAACACAGTTCCTTAAATATCATACTGTTTACTAAATTCACAAAAGCCACCACATAATATATGAGTTACTTATGTGTTATAATACTTTATAAACAATTGAAATTTTAACTGTTAACTTTACAAATTCAAATCATGCTGTACATATGAAATAATGATTTTAATAACTAGAAATAGCAAAAAAAAAAAAAAACAAACAAAAAAAAAAAAAAAACACAGTTCGGTAGACCTCCCAAAACACAGGTAAGCAAATTTCTGACACGTGCTTAATTTGGCAATTAGTCAAGAATAGCTACCCCTTCAGAATTCCTATTAAAAGTAATGAATCAGTGAATGCCTGACTCAACGTGAAAAATTTTAAGCATACATCCGCACACATTTACCTGCAGGCCGAGCTCAAGAGCTACGTTAAGTAAGGTTATGTCAGGTGGGCTGTCAGCAGGCGTGGCGATCTTGAAAGCATCCTGGGCCAATTTGAAGATGAGTGATGAGGAATGGATGTTCTTCTGAATGGCCTCGAGGACTGTACGCAGCCTAGGCATGTCTCCTGTTTGAATCAGTTACATTAAAGGTTACATTATGATGGGCAGGCAGATTTCTTTAGTTTTTACTCTAGTATTAAATTGTCTACTACGCAAACCTTGTGTGCATGTCTGTTTGAACCTTACCCTTGGCTGCGGTGAGCATGGTGGATGCCAGCTCACACTGCTGGGACTCCAGGTGGCCAAGGGTAAACCATCGCGGGTATCTGCTTGGAACAATTGAGATTCCATGGTGTGGGTGACCCACATCGCTAGAAGGAGCCGTGGACTCCAGCACAGGCAGCCTGCAAGCCATGAACGTACACACATTATTAGAAAACACTTCTTAAAATATCTCTGACCTTCTGTACACATCTTTGCTTATTATGCAACTTTGTATTAGTCACAATCTCTTTACTTCTATACACACAGTCCTCTCAGTTATTACTCCACACCAAAGCTATTGGCACCCGATTATTAAACCGTTCCATTTGCATTAGTATATTACGGATATTAAGACAACATGGTTTTTTGTCATGTACCCCAAAGATGATCATTTTCGACCATCAATCTTGATTTTTTTTCTGTACCAGGTTGTTTCCTAAACTTAGGTACAACTTAAACCAATATGATTGTGCCATCAGTTCCTAGTCTGCAATCAGACTTCTTGGGAGTACATTTGTGTAATGCTCATTTCACTGAACAATGATTGTTTTGTAAACACTAGTTGCAAATCAGATATGTTATTCTGATTATTTATGTTATCCCATGACATGACTGACATTAGGGATTAGTGAGGATCATGATTTTGGAATTAATAACTTCTGTCTGTATTTGAAGTAGAGTAAGAATCAGACGATTAAAAAGTATGATAAATGTTTTGTGCTGACTAATAAACTGTGGCCAACATACACGCTTTAACTGAGCATGTAGCCTTATTTTCAGCCCCCACAGGGACATAAGTTTGATTAGCTTGGTGTTCAAGCTGAGGTTGCAGTTGTGGTTTGTTCCCCTGTGCTAGGAGCTGTGTTATTGATCCAGGGTGAGAGACTGCTGAGGGTCTCCTCTAAATTGGAGATGGAGCATTAAATGAAAGAAAAACACTGACAAAGAAATAGGGTAAAGGATTGATACTTTCATATTGTTCATTTTTGTATGTCAGTGTATTGAATTATAAAATACACAGTCATGGAGACTTCTGCTCTACTTAATATTCTTTAAACTTTTTTTTGTTCTCAACCTTTTTAATTTCTATAATGCTTGAAGAAATACTGTAATTTAAAAGCATTCTAATTTAATTTAACTGAAATCCAAACCCTGTTGGTGAATTTGGTCAAAAAAACCATCACGGGGAAAAACTAACAAAAATGAATAATTTATCAAATTAAAACTAATAATAACAAATTGGCATTACTAAGGAGTTCAATTTTAACTATAAAAACCATACAGTTCGCAAAGTTGAGTCTAAAGTTCTAGAGTCTAGAATTTCTTTAATGAAAAGATATTCTATTCAACAACTAACCAAACTTGTTTTATTTTACTACAGCATGTCAAATGGAACTTGCCTCATGGCACGTAGGCCTATCTTGTAAGCCAGGTCAGCATCATGTGGAAGGAGTGCTGTGAAGAGGTACTTGGCAAACGTGTGCATAGGGATGCTTTCTCTATGAATAACTTCTCCCAGACCACTGAAAGGGCCACCTGCACACAAAAACAAATCAGCTACTATCTAAAAGAGACATGCTTTATTCCTGCATAACTACAATGAGCTCTTTTAACTTTAATGCAGTGTACCTTCCAGCAGCAGTACTGCCTGCTTGCGGAGTGTATGCACCAGGAGTTCGTCGAGCTCTAGCTCTTGCAGCTTTGCTACAATCTGCTCCTCATTACGGCACACTTTATCCTGAGCGTACAAGCCCTCAGGCATCAGCCTTTGCTGCCCCATGCCCATCAGAGCCACCTCCAATGCCAAGGCTAGATAAGACTCACCGGCATCTGGGCTGCCCCAGACAGGAACATGATGGTATACTGGGGACTTGGGCTCTCCTGAATCTAACAACAAAATGAAAAGTCAGTTTAGTGATTTCATGTGTTTTGTACCTGATTCAAATTAAACAAATGCATATGAATGTTTTAGCATCGGTAGAATGTAATCTGACCACATGTTTGTTAATTATTGGCATCAAGTAATAAAAATCATATAACTAATATTTGGTTTAATATAAATGAAAGAATAGACAAAGACAAAAACTCTACTAGTTCTAATTCAAATTATAAATTGATTAGGAATCATGATTATGTGTAATTTAATAAACATTTTGCTAGAACAAATTAAATAAACATAATGTTAATATTATATTTAAACATCATATTATTATAAGTACTAACATTCTCAATTTTTCGGTCTTTGGGTCCTCTGATTGGATAAGCTGTTAAGCCTCGCCCACTGAAATATATGCCAATGTTTCCAAATGTGTGATGGATTCGAACAAAAGCCTGTGCTAGTGCTTCACTGCTCACAATCATCGTACCACTTGGCTGCATTATTCCACCTAAACAATAGCTTCCTGTTGGAGTCTTCCAATTGTACCACAATAGATAATACTCGCTTAGATCCACAGAGCGAAAGTAAATGTAGAATGATTGGATACATTTACTTTAGTGTTCAGTCAGATTGACCTCTCTGCTACAAAAGAACGAACCACCACCTCCCCCTGCCTCAAATACACACCCACACATACACAGAATGCCAGTGTCTTAAAATATATGAAAAGCAATAAAGAGCTAATCCAATTGCTTCCACATTCACATACAAGCAAGCCGTTCCCTCTTCCCTCCTGAATTTACCTCCAGTATCCATAGCGTTTTCATCCTCAACTCGACAAGTCTCGGTGAGGGTGGCAAAAAGGCAACCAATGGGGTCAAGAGGGTGGCCCACCCACCCCTCCAGATTAGTAGTGTTGGTCATACCCCTCTGCAGCAGCTCTGCACAAACAGGGTTAAGAAGTGGTCACAAAACTTGTACTGAATTATCTTTGTGGACGTTTTTCTACTCCAACATGATGTGTTATGTGAGCAGATAAGCAAAACCTGCTTGTATGCAGTTTAGTTGTGCAACCTTGGAATACCTTTCTTTTGATGTTTGTAAATGTCGAGTTGGCGTTGTTGCTGTAGACGAAGTGTGTTAATGATGGCAACAGCCAATCGCAGGGCTTCTCGTGGGTAACCATGAGAACGCAGGGCATCTACCCTGGCACATGCAGTGGGCACGTGATCTGCAAAAAAACAAAAAGGTTACATGACATCTTATCCCCTTTGAATATAGTTAGGTGTCTAGTTAACAGTAGCAACCATTTGCCCAGTTTGTCTTACCCAGCCAGAGCGGCAGACCTTGTGGGTTAAACAGTAAGCTCTCTCCCTCTCTCTGGTAGGCAGGAGAGACATAGAAATCACTGCTGATTATTCGCTGAAGGTGGCTGTCCTGCCAGTGTAAGTCACAAGCCTCCATAGCACGAGTGAACACTGTCCTCCTGGGTCTGGCCAGAGAATCTGAACATACATATAAAGATATATGAGCATATTACTCATTCTGGCTGAATCCTAAAAGTTAAGAAGTTTAAAGCCAGTGAGTCTACTGACTTTTAAGGCAAGAGGTCAAGCATACATCTTAAATGCAAGAGCAGAATTCCTCAAGTGCAAACAGACAGCCTTTGTGCTAATTTTTTTTCATACATTTTATTGCAAAAAAATCAGCTTGTGCAAACTTCAATATATTTATTAACCGTCTTACAATTTGAGGAAAATGCACACCATCCATGCTTGTGAATCCTAAATGTACTTAGAGTCAGGTAAAGCTTTATATTTAGATGAAAGGAAACAATTTTTCAGCTGCTAATTAAATAGGCTTTTAAAAAAAATACATTTAAGATGATTGTTGTTACATAGTACCAGAAATAGGTTTAGAGATGCCTCATTATTCCTCCACTTATTGTTCATTTTGTCAGTTCCACTTACCTTACCTAATTTTTTGTAGTAAGTTTGACTTTGTAGTTCTACAATTACAGACAGTATTTCATCGGTTTGTGGACTACAGTAGTGTGTTAGTCCCCTTTACTCTGTTCTGTAATGGTCAGGACCCCAATAATAGCAGCACTACAGAGAATATATTATTTTGTTGGTGCATTACTCTAATTCACTGAGTTAGTGAAGTGTTTACATGAAACTATAGCAGCACTGCCACACTTAAACTGTACAGAACAGACAATAAATAATCCACCACCCAAATTATACCCGTTCTGTGATGGTCCTGACCAACAGGGGACTGACAGAAAAACAAAAGAAAACAGATGTACTATTTTTAAAAATTTTAATTGTAAAACTACAACTATATGGTAAGTGAAGAAAATGGACAATGGAGCAAGAAGGCCTGTTAGTGCTAAGCCTTTTTTTACTGTAACTTTTTTTTCCCTTCAAAATTGGACAGGAAACACAAACAAATTATTCAGTAACATTACATATTGAGGCTATAATAAGTTTAAATAAAGTTTACAACTGCTAACAGTGCTAGTTTCTTAATACCCACCATGTGCCAGGTTGCTCTGAGGCAATGCATTGGTAATGTTGGGAAGATCACTGCCATAGTTTCCATCCTCCAGTGGACAAATGTCCATGTCGCTCCACTTTTTCAGTTGTTTTAACCAGGCTGTCTTCTCCTCGCTTTTACAGTGGGGGTTCAGCACAATGCACACCCACAATGCACCTGCAGCACAATGCGAGAGAATATTGAGATTACTGAATTGTACTATGAGAAAATGCTTTAGCACAGTGCAATTAAGTATGCGAGTGTGGGGATGAGGGTTGAATTATAAATATATATAAATTAGTGGTTTAAACAACCACTAAGGTCATACTGTTAAGCATTGAACATGCACACACCAAGAGCATTGCACTGTTGATTCCACTGATATCAAAGCCAACAAAAATATTAACAAATCACTCAGATGCACTATCTATCATGTAGTTAACTGCTCAAGAATGTATACCATGTGGTTAAACATACATACATACATACATATATATATACATATATATATACATATATATACACACACATATATATATATATATATATATATATATATATATATATATACACACATATATACACACACACACACACACACACATACACGTTTATAAAAATGTATTTTGTTCACTTTTCAAAGGTATTTAGAGTGTGTGCAATTTTCTGCCCATTCAGTCAAAAAGAACACTTGCATGGTCATGCACAGAGTGAGGCCTAGCTTGTAATCAATGTTCCAATTCATCCCAAGGGTATTATTCACTGGGCTGTGTACTTGGCAACATACATACAGGAACAGAAAAGGGGCCATATACTCCCATCACAAAGTCAGATGCATATAAATGAGATGTTTTATATAAGATCAATCCATAAAAAGGGGTCTTGCATAAAAGAAGGTTGAACCGCTGGCCATTTCATGTAGCTTGATCTTGTCCCAATACATTTCTTTAATGTAAATTTATGAGCAAACATACTCTCCCATTTTTTATGCAAGTGCCATGGTTTAATGCCATTTTATATTTTAACTTTACTACATTTTAAAGGAAAATATTACACTTTTAACTGCTTTATATTTATTTTACAGCCTCAGTTACTAGTTGTTACCTCACTACGATTTTATGAAATTACTAATAAAAGCTTTTAAATAATAAAATATTCAAATAAAAATATTTAACAAAATAATAATTAAGAAAGTGATCCATTTGCCAACTGTGCTTACACACAGAAATATGTCCTCCACATTTAACCCATCCATGCAGTGAAACACACATATACATACACTGAGTAAAGTGAGAACACATGCACAAAGCTGTAGGCAGCCTTGTGTATGGCGCTTGGGGAGTGGTTAGGTGTCTTAGCACTTAATACAGCCATAGCACTGGGAATCGAACCAGGGACCTTCAGCTCACTGTGCTATTTCCTTAGCCATAAGCCTACAACTTCCCCAATTTTTAAGCATTGTTAAAGATTAAACAGATTTGTAAACAACTTCACATACTGCTTTTCTAAAAGACATAAAGCAGTCGATGGAATGAATCTAAAAATGCAGCCCTGTTGTTTTTTTAGGACTGGAAGATTACTAGTATCGTTTCCTGTCAGAATGCATGTGCACTGTGCTGTGACTTGCAGGAACAGAAAACTGGGATTTATGTTAAAAGGGAAGAGGGGGTAATACAGATGTCGTTAGAAGCATAACTGTCTTTTTAAAAGGCAAAAAGGAACTCACCAAGTTCGTCCCACAGCTGCCGGCACTTGTCCGTCATGCCTGTGCCCTGCTGTCGCCATAGGGATAGGCGTGGATCAGCCATAAACTGCTCAGTGATAAGGGTGAGCATGCGTGCACCATTGGAGTCCCTCATGCGCAACATTTCCCGTACCTAAATACAAAACAAAATAAGCGCACTTAAACATTTGTTAACTACACTGACTAAACCAGCCTATCAACATAAAACAGAACAGATTGTGAGAACTGAACGCCACCATTATTTAACTCATTTAGACCGACATTTTGGTTCCAGTTTTCAATTTAAAAAATAGAGATTCTGTAATTTTGCTTTTTATTTATTCATTTTTGTGTCAAAAGGGGGGAAACTATTGACTTTTGAAGATCTTTATTAGCATTAAAATGTCTCTTCTCATTTTATCCTATACTAGGACTGAGGGGGTGGGGGTGAGGGTTCCTCCCATCCAGGGCAGTTTAGGGCATTGGGAAGGTACATCCATGCAAGCTAGGGGCAATTTAAAGCAGCTAATTCACCTTAAATCCATGTTTTTGTACTGTGGGAGAAAACCAGGTAACCTACATGAACACAGGGAGGAGATCCACCTACAAAGTGATTCGAATCTGGATCAACAGCACTGGGAGGTGAATGTGCTAACCGCTACGCCACCGTGGCACCCAGAATTGAAATGTTTTTATTTTTGCTATATTAATTAATTAATTTTTATCTGACTGTGTTGCTGTGTTTTAAGAGCCTGTAAAAGTCCCAAACTACTTCTTTACTGCTTACGTGCAATCTTGTCTAAAATTCCTAAACATTATTGTATTTGGTAATAAATTAAATAAGATTTAACCGAGAGAAGAAAACATTTTCAAAAGAAAATTTGTCCGTAGCTAAAAAAAAAAAAATGCAGTATAAACTTCGACTTTGGTTGTCTGATTTGAATTCTCTTGTTGTAGCTCCTAACACATTGAAGACCCAATAAAAGGATTTAATCTATTTCACAAAAATGACATGGATGCTAAATGTACTCTACATTGACAGAAGTATTGGGAGACATGCCACCTATAAGAAATTTTATGACATCCCCTTCCAAGTTAGTCATTTTGCAACTATAAGAGCTTTCTTTGGTGCATACAGTATCTGTGAAATTTTTTGCCCATTTATCCACAGGAGCATTTGTGAAGTTAGACACTTGCATTTAATGAAAGGGACTGAAACATAGTCTCAGTTCTAGTTTATCCCTAGTTTTCAGGAGGGTCAAAGTTAAGGCTCTGTTTAGCTACCAACACCAAACTAACACAACCAAGTTTTTATTGACTTTGTAATGTGTACTGAGGAACAGAACAGGAGGTTCCCCAAAATGTTCCTTCATACCATTGTATTAAATGCAAGCTTACACACACGATATACACCTGTAAAGATTGGACACAGTGAAATTCAACTGTTATGGTTTGTCACAATACTACTGTTCCAGTAGTGTATATATAGAACTGGTTCATTAAAGTCAGAGAGAGACAAAGAGAAAGAGCAAGAAAGAGAGAGAGTGAAATGAAGAGTAAGAGAGAGAAATAAAAAGAGAGACAAAGAGTGAGAGATGTATAAAGGTTCTTACCTTGGCGAACATGGAGTTAAGCTGCTTCCCTGAGCCATAGTAGCCTCCTTGTGAGAGGAACTGTTTAACCTGCTCACGTACCTGCTCCTCATCTAAGTGCCAGCAGTTATCATCATCAATACTGGCCCCTGCCGTGGGATCTGGAGCCCCTAAATAACATAATGAGGAAAAAAAAAAGATTATTAAGAAATGCTTGTGTTAAAAAGCTACAAATATGATGAAAAAGACCAAATAGGGGGAATGGGGTTGTGCAGAAAACTGGCTGAATGAACTGGCCCAACTCAAATTTTAATATTAAAAATCATGTTTAGCTGTACACTCCTATTCTTGAAATTACTCGAATGCATGTTGTAACACTGTGTCATACTGGATTGTGTATAAAGTCTGTATTCACTGGTTTATAGGGTGAGAGGACATCTTAAATGTGCACACTTGTGTGAGTTTTCTGTCAAAACCCAGGTTATTTAAAAACCAATGATCCTGTATTTGTAAATGCTTAACAGAGCTGCCGCTGGATGTGGGGCTCCTGTTGTTTTGTGTAAGCACTGACAATATAAGACGTTATTTCATAGAATCTCACAGTATGAAGAAACGGGATGAGGGATAGTATTAACAAGGAGCTCCAAATCTGTATGCACTTTTGAGAAGAAATTACAGATGCTCCATATATATACACAATGCATAATCCTATAAAAAGCCATAAAAACAGTTTAAAAAAAAAACAAAAAAAAACTTCAAAATCCAAATTCAAATCGATAGCTATTGTTATAGTGTATAGAATTTATTGTTTTGCTCTTGCCCTGTGTATGATATCTTGTCATTTTTTTATACAATGTTATGGCAAATCAGCGATAAGAAAAAGGGTGCCGTCTGCCCCAGTTGCCAACAGAGGCTTTACTGTTCCATTTTAGGAGGAAGGAAGAGGAGAGTACGGTCTGTTTTTCCTCACTGATCCACCTCCAGTCTGATTTTCAAAGCACATAGTGCTAATATAAACCAAAAACGGATATTTCAGTTTATAGATACACTTGGCAGAAGTAAAACACAGATTTTTAGATGAAGTCTTAAAATGAAAACAGATTTGAGTTCTAACTTTGTTATATAATTTTTGAGGCGTTCTGCACACTACACCGGATTCCTTACTGGCTTAGCAGTATTGCCACCATTCCACATGCACTCTGCAGCAAATCCCTACAAAAGATTTGGCTGACTTTGGAGGACAAATGGCAAGGTTTAGAATAATAAATAGATACATACAACTGGCTACAGAGTTATTGCTATTACTGATATGTTGTTGTAACAATTGTTTTCTGCGGTGTACAGTATTTCATAGAAAAGTTATTTTTCTTCTCATTCCTTATCTACATACCATGCACTTGGTTGATTTCAGAATTGGAGGACAGGATTTCATCTGCTAGCTTCTGTGCCGTGGGCAGCACCTCGGTGTGGTGTGCTGTGATGAGGTACTGAACCAGCTTTTGCAGCTGGTCGCGGTTCATCTGGAAGAGCGTCTCGGAAATAGGCAAGCGGAGCTTGACCTGCTCGGCCCGCCGGATGCGGTACAGTGAAAGAGCCACCACATGGGCGCAGTAGAAAATGTCACGGTTGCCACAGCCACATGTTACCGATGTGATCTTGCAGCGATCGAAGCTGATGGCCACACGATGCGTCACCTCAGGCTCGGAGTGTGTGGCTGGTTCTGTTACTGTCCCGCTCAGGTGAAACCCTGGAGAGAAAATTAAGGTCGTCATTAGTGAATAGCAGTCATGTGGTACAGATGCAGGGGTGGTGCACATGATTTAAACAGGAAAAATGTAAACCGATTGGAGTTGTGCTAAATTGAGTCAATCCCCCCAGAAAAACCTGCAATTGAAGAACCGTGATCACTGAAATGTGGTGCAAAAAAAAAAAAAAAGAACCAATGGTTAATGCACTGCCACCCGGGCTTACACGCTAATGGATTAGACAATCCAATCCCCCTAAACAAAATCCCAAAAGACCAGGAGTCCTCTGTCCTGGCAAGATGGAGGTCAAAGTTCGAAGGGAATCTGTTTCATGTGCCCCCCCCCCCCATCTCCCTGTGGGCTTCGTTGTTATTCTTCATTGGGGGTGTACTGTAACCCTGTAATGCTGAACCTGATGAGGTCAAAACTTCAGCATCCCTACTCAAACATGCCCCATTAGACATAAAGGGTAAAACGCAGGGCAACTGAGCCTCTTCTAAGGGAAAGTGTGTGGGGAGGGGAAGACAGACAGCTGGAAATAATATGGAAGGTGGTCATGTAATTAAAATAATAATTGCACAAGACATTAGAAGTTGTAAAAAGATATTGTTGTATCCAACGCGCCTGTCTTTTGTGTATTTTGGAAGGTGCAATGTTTCTTGTAATTATATCTTACAATCATGATTCAAAATGATATAAAAATTGTATATTACAGTTAAAACTCATTTGCAAACAAATGAACAGAAATGTGTCGCTCCATAACAGTGATGACTGGTTTGGACACAATCATTTTTCATGTTAATGCTGTTTGTGAGTTACAAATTTCCCATGGTGCGGATTAGGGCTGCAACTAACGATTATTTTGATAATCGATTAATCGGTCGATTATTTTTTCGATTAATCGATGAATCGGATAAATAAAAATAAAAAAATTCCATGTCTTTACATTTAATCATTTAGCAGACACTTTTATCCAAAGATGTATGTTTTTCAGTAAAATTATTCTATAGTATAGTATTATCAAAATGTTTAAGTTAACATTTCCTGTAATTAATGAAAAGCACAATGAAAGAAATAATGTATCATCTAACCATCCCTCACTTAACAACAAAAGTCAACTCCAAATAACACATGATACTCAGTTGCCTTCAGTAATGAACTAAATATTGTCTGTTCTGTAGCCTATTGGAAAAAAATAATTAACAAATGAATTAATCAGCTATGGGAAAAAAAATTAACAAATTAGCCAGTTAACAAAAAAAATACCTGTTGTGTGAAATTTCAATTGGACACCGGGACATATGGCTGCTTTGCACACCGTGTACAAGGCTTCCCCTGTTTGTCTGGACGCGGTCTGAAAGCGGGGGGCGCGGGGGGGGGGGGGCGCCGCGCGCAGTCTCCCAGTGCCGGGACATTTAAAGGCGCGTACTTTTACGCCGTGCGCGTCAATGCCGCGTGCTGCTATTGCTCCGCTAAAAACCAGGACATGTCCTCACTTTAAAAAATAAACCGGGACGCCCGGGACAGGACGTGACATACGGACGGGTATTCGTATAACGGCCGTTAAGACACGTTCTCTATCGCTGTTATTATCCAGTTAACAACCAAACACAGCGTGACGCTGCTCTGCCGGTCTCACAGTGTTACAATTTACTTCAGAACTAAAGAAGCTCGGGATGTTGTAGTGATTTATCTGCTGTTCAGCTTCATCCTCATCAGTGTTTATTTCAGGAGCTGTATCATCACTGTGCTGCTGCGCATGTTCGCGGAGCTGCATGTTCCACGTTCTTTAGTTTCTGCGTTGGCTGTGTCTCATTTGTAGATTTATCAACTTGTTTTGCAGACTCCGCCTCGTTCTGTTTAACCCGCTATTTTTTTCCAGCGTTATTGAAGCGCTACATGTGACGTAAGCGGTTGCGACATCGCGAGTAACGCGGAAATTGCGCGACCCAACGAATCGATAATGGAAATTCATTATCGATATTTTGGATAATCGATTTTTATCGATTCGTTGTTGCAGCCCTAGTGCGGATACTACCAAACTATGTACCAATATTAACTATATCTCCAAATTGACCATGTTTTCGTGAATTGTGGACCACAGTCTAATGAGCCACCATGTTCCAAAAAACTTGACTCTAGCAAGACCTACATTATCTTTAGTGCATCACAAAAAGGTATTTTAAACATTTAATAGAAGTAGTTTTCGCAATGTACATACACATTTCCAACATATAAATGCTAACACCCTTGTTGAATAATGTGTGCTTTAGGATTCTACCATGAGCAAAGCTGTCTCTATTCATGCCAAATCCTTCAATAGGCTTTTCCAGATGAGTTCTCAGAAAAAGTCCCCCCACTGCTCCTCCAGATCCTTCAGAAAACAAATCCGACGTCCAATTTACTGCCGAGCCCTTTCAGAATGAGCCAGCATCATGAAGGAACCTGATTAAAGAGAGTTTACAGTGATGTCTGTTTCCAGTTTGATAAAAGGCTAAAGGAAAGCTGCTAGCCTGTTTTCAAAGCAGCTTTGGTTGAAACAATGATGCACGAGATGAGAGGCTGGATTTATGAAATCTGAAATTTGTTTTAAAAAGAACATATGAACAAGTAATGTGTGTCCATCATGTGTTCATTAGGAGTTAAGGTCACCCCATGTGCAATGTAAGGCTTTTCTCAGTACCCATAACCGAAGTTAAGGCTTCATGACCTATAGCAACAAAAACCAGAAAAAGTCTGATTTGATTTTGGGTTTGGTTTAGTATGGGAAATCAGCTCGTCCTTAAAATTGTACTAATGGCATGGGTTTTCAAATGGAAAATGAAATTGATTCTGGACATCAATTACAACCTGAGTGCAGAGAATACGTTGTTACAACACACTGCACATTAGTGGTTACTAAAACACTGCAGGTTATGAAAGAGGAGAGTGCTTTAAGAAGAGTCATCTACCCGTCTGTCTCCTCCTGCTGTCCTTGCTGACTTCATTTCTTTAAATCGCTTTTTATCAGATATGCTCAGGGTGACTCAGGGATTCTCATCTACCGGTGTAGAGGAACAACAAAAAATAGAGTGATGGATGGTGGGGGAACAGTGATGGATAATAAAACAAGATTTGCAAATATGTGCAACAGACAATGACAATAACAGTGAGAGAAAATTCATAGGCGGGGGTCAAATGACCAACAAGATAATGTATGCCAAAAATATACACTGCAATATTTTCCGGAAGGTCCTGCTATACCTGCTTCACTATTTCCTCGTGCAAAAAATGAAATCCATAAAAGCAGGAACATAACCTCATCTCTAATGAACTATGTGTACACATGCTTACACTACCCATCGTGTGTGGGTGTGTGTACATTCTGCATCCTATTTTAGATCTCTGATTTAGATTTTTTTGCTCATTCACTACCTGCCTAGGAAGGCTGAATGCAGGAATGATACAAAGTCAAGAGAGAGAAGAAAATGAAATGCAAATGAAAGTAGGAGAGCAAGGAAAGTGTGAGTCTGAAGGAGAAAACATGCTGAGAGGCAAGAAAATAAAAACACAGGCAGCAAATGAGCAACATATAGTGAGAGAAGATGTCATAAGCAGATGGAGTGCCAGTGTCGATCACAATGAGCAATGCAGTGTCAGCCTGGAGGAATAATGACATTGCTTCACTTAATGTGGGTCATTGTGGGTGTGGGTACACACATGCACACACAGATGCATCATGTATTCAGCCTATTTGACAGGCGTACACACAGTGACGCACTGAACTTGGATATATTCCAAAATATAACATTTCACTTCCACAAGATACAACATGCAGCATAATATTTCAGTCTGGTATGATTTATAAACAGTAAAAAATTTGAAATCCTCATGAAACCTTTAATAAGCTGTAAATCTAATATTCATGAACTGTGTATTTTGTGAGAATAATTTATCTTCTTAACAGAATCGATGAACTCTATTGTTCGTATGCTTTTGTCATTAAAAAAATGTTTAGTACAGGGAAACAATAAGAACAAAAAGCAGCCTCAAGAAACCCCCAACTCACAACTAATCCCAAAGCCACGCTAGGATAAACACATATACCTAAAGCCAGAGTCTTATTTAAACAATTGCTAGTTCTCAAATACTCTCTGGGGAAAAAAAGCATTTGATGTCAAGATACTATATTCCACTGCATTTAGTATTATATTCAAAATAGATGGTCATAAACAAATGTATATAGACACACCATTAATATTGGAATTAATTTGTAATGTGATGGCAATATCCAACGCAAATTCTCAAGTGTTGTAAACTGTTAAACTGATTTTTAAATGGAAAATCAGTTAAATACTTCAAGAATTCATAGTCACAAGGCCCAAACAAGATGTACGCTGCCAATACTACAGTGTGGCATGTGTCCGTGTAACAATCATAATTAATCTACTGGCACTACTTGCTAATTCGCTGTGCTAACATAATTGCTTTATTGGCCATCTGTCTGAGGGGGATGATACCAATACAGGCAGCTGATCAGAAAAGAAGGCACCCATCCACTGCCTTGGTACCATCTGCCAGCCCTCTGCACATCCACTTTAATGCCTAACAGCCAATCATAGTCTGGTTTCAACCCCTTTGCCACAAAGCCCTAGCAAAAAGGCTTCTTAGACCCTTCCTCTATCACATAGACACCTCCCACTGCCTACATTCCACCTCCCATCTGCCCTAAGAGATATGGTTAACTAAATAACACCCCCTGCCCATCTATCTCCACAGAACAGACGTGATGGGTACAAAAGCACTCATTCAGGTTGTGAGTTCCTGATAGTCAAATGTAGAAAGAAGTGATTGGTCGGTGATAGCTCTCATACCCCAGGCCTGTTGCCTCATTTGTCATGATCACCTTTAGTTCATTTCTGATCCTTTATTTGTGGAAAGTATAATCAAATTTTATTTCAATCAGTCTGCACAAGACTGTGGCTTACATCCAGCACAATAGCAAAACAAATCAAGGAACACAAATCAAAAAGAAAAGCGTCAGTCCGGATTTCATTTTAGAAATTTCCTTTTTTTTAAAAAACATGAATAGCTGTTTGCATAAAGTAAATGTTTAACAATTTTATAATACGTAAATGTACATCCTACAATTTTTTTGACATTTTATACTTTTTAGATGTTTTTAAAAACTTATTTAAGTACTGAACACCTTTTAAAGGTTTAATATATTATATTGTCTTTTTGACAAGTCATACATTTTAGAACTGACAGAGTTGCATACACATTGTCTGGAACAAGAAAAACCTATTCACATTAATCATTTTCACTACAAACGGACCACAATCTTAAAAACCATCTATACACATTACCCACAAAATAGCAACGGAACGCATGGCATCGTTGGTCACAGTAGGTCACACAAGAATACATCATTTCTAAATGTCACTAGCTTGCATTAACGCCATTAGCTGGCTGGCTCTTTATACATAAATGTCTGCTTTTATCGGTGAGTGTGTATCAGTTGTATGCACTGGTGCATCAGTCCACCTTACTTTCTAGTTATTATGATGCACTGGCCTCTTACTCCTCATTTCGCGATCAAACTGAGACAGGATTTTCTATGTAAATGTGTACAAACTACCTGCTTGCCTGCAAAAGACAAGCAATGACAAAAATGAGTGCTCAGTACTTCCAGAATCTGTGTGGCAAAAGGGACCAGATTTACAGTATAGTCCAACCCAACTAGCGGTTTTCACATTTTCAGAGTACCAGAAAACACAAACTTTATAAGGCGGGAAATGGGTATAAAATATGTATGACGTGCCAAGTATAAATGGTTGCCCACATAACAAGTAAAACCTACATTCATTGTCTTCCACTTAATCCTATACTAGTAAAGGGGGGGGGGAAATACACCCAGGACAGAGTGCCAATCTATTGCTGGGCACATTCACACAGACAGCTTAAATCTATGTTTTTGGACTGTGGGAGGGAAACAATGAACCCAGAGGAAATTCACGTGGACATGGGGAGAACGTGGAAATTCCACCCAGATCGGAGTTCAATTGAATGACACAAGAACAACCAATTATCTAAATGAAGTCCATCCATTATCTTCCGCCTTATCCTCTACTTGGGTCACGGTGGGGTTTCCCATGCCCATCCAGAGGAGAATATTTCGGGCGCTGGACACCCAGGACAGGGCGACAATCTATCACTGGGCACACGCTCACTCACACAGGCACACTCTATATGGGGCAATTTGGAGAATTCAATTGACCTTGATCCATGTTTTTGTACCGTGGGAGGAAACTAGAGAACCCGGAGGAAACCCACAGGGACTTGGGGAGAACATGGAAACTCCACCCAGATTGGGATTCGAACCGGGAATCCCTAGCGCTGAGAGGTGAACGTGCTAACCACTAAGCCACGTGACGTCCCAAAATTAAGTCATATAATGTTATTTGTGATAGCTGTTCATGCTTTTGTGCATTTAGCATGACTGGTTTGAACCTCTCTATTTCTACAGCATGGCATTTTATCAAAATGGGCCTCCCACAAGCCATCACAGTAATAAAACAGATAGCAAAGCATGAAAACATAGAAATCTGTGTGTTCTTTGTTGACTTTTCCCCATGACCTTGCCATGAAGATGTAAAGGCAGACACCTTATCCAAACATTTTATAATGACTTTTTGATAGTTAACTGTTGTCTTATGCATGCCCTGAATGTTTCTTGGCATACAGATAAAGTCAGAACTGTTGAGCTTGGTGTACATCTTGGCTGTGAACATTAAAAAGCTATGATAGCTTTGTCGCTCATTTTGTTGGAGCATAAAAAGCTCATCAAGCCAAGCTAAACATATGGCCATGGATGAAAATGTAGGCTAGTTCAAATGGGTGTTGAACACAATGTGTTCAGGCCCAGTGAACATGCATAGACCCTGGAGGAGTGTTTTGCTAATACAATCAGCTGAGGCTTGAATGGTCTTGTCTCTAATTACAGAGTATCATCCCCCCTTGCAAACTTAGCAAACTTCTCGGTCTCTCCCCTCCCTCCCAAGCTCAAATACCCTGTGATCCCCTCTATGCTTTACTAATCTGGCCCTGACCTGCTTTATTTGCCCCAGTCCTGCTGTGCTTCGGGTGCCCTGGGTTTCCCACCCCCTCTCTGTGGGTCTGTCTAGGCCCCGGGCTGGGCCTTGGCTCACTATAACAAGCACAAAAGGGCCAACAGCAGCGAACGGGCGTCAGCTTGGAAGCAGGGGCCTGGCGGAGAACAGAGCATCATGGCATGCCAGTAGTTGTCAATGACTTCAGAGTCAATGTAGTGCAATATTAAACACAAAAATATCACTGATCTGTCGCCACTAATCAGTACATGTAATTCATAAGCCCACAACATGAAAAATTATTAAATATTTTAACTGCTTTATGTATATATATTTAAACACACACATGCATACACAATATATATTTTAATAGACAAGATTAGCTATTATTAAGAGGTTGTTACTGAGCAACTCTGAACTGTTCTTTATTTGTGCAGATCTATTTCTTTCTAAAGCTCCCTTAGGCAATATTTTGGGGCCCTATTTCCGACCAAAACGAGCGAAACACGAGGGGGAAAAAACATGATCATAGAACATATGCACCTTCCCTAGATGTCCCCTAGAAGCATCATCAAAAACACATCAGTGCATTAGCCCCACCCCTTCACAGCTCTAATAAAGCCCGAAAATTGCCCCCCATAATTTGCATGGCTTTCTGGTCTAATAAAGTCACCAGTGCAAGACAAAGCCACTTCGCAACACCCCTATGCATGTGTGCAGATGGTCTGCTGTGCATATAAAATGCTTGATGTCATCTATGTTTCTGATGCAACAAGGAAGACAATCCATTTAATCTATTGGGGGTTTCATTGTTGCACCTAACTGGCCTTTTTCATTCATGTTTGCCATGTGTGCACATTGAGATGCCCTAAAATTTAGGACGATCAAGGATTCCCAAAAGTACTTAACATCTAAATATCAGGTCTGTTTTCATTTGGATAATGAGGATACCAGAAAACCTAGAAGAAGAGCTCTGCAAAGACTCTTGTATTCATTCTCTCACACATGTGCATGCATATTGAAGAAAAGCAAATGCTCTGTAAACAATGCTGCACAATGCACCCTCACCACAAAGAAGTGCATTTTGCCAAACAGCCGGTCATTCAAAAGGCGTCCAAAGAGTGGCCTAACAATGACACAACCTCACTACAGCAAGCAGAGACTGAAAAGTTCATTAAGAATATGTGTTCAAGTTTTTAAGAAAACACTGACCCAATTTTACTGTTTCAGTTTTGCATAAAAATATCCAAAAACAAAATCTATATAAAATTAGAATTCTATGATATACCATGAACTTTAACGGAGCTCCTGGGAAACTGAAATCCCTCAATATGTTAAACTGTTGATTATTTGTTCTTTTTAGGTCAATTGTCTATTGTTCAAAACATGATTAGCTCTTTAATTGTTTCACATTCATTTAATTGTTTCACATTCATGCACAAAAGTACAATACAACAGATAACTGTAAACTTATCTTAGCTACAAAATCTAAATAAAATCATTCATTCATTCCCCATGCCCATCCAGGGGAGACCGTTTAAGGCGCTGGGCAGATACACCCAGCACAGGGCGCCAATCTAATCGCTGGGCACACACTTACTCACACAGACACACTCTATATGGGGCAATTTGGAGAACACAATTGACTTGTTCCATGTTTTTGGACTGTGGGAGGAAACCGGAGAACCCGGAAGAAACCCACGCAGACACGGGGCGAACATGGAAACTCCACCCAGATGGGGATTTGAACCAGGAATCCCTAGTGCTGAGAGGCGAATGTGCTAACCACTAAGCCACCGTGCCGCCCTCTAAATAAAATCATAATTATATAAATTAACATTTTGAACCTGATACATGACCTCATGACATGGACAAATACTACTTTTAATGCTGGACAACCCAAAATTTGCCACAAATAACAAAAATGTGCAATGATTACTATTAAGCATATTTAAAAATGAAGTTCTAGCAGACAAAAGGTTACGGTATGGCAATTGTCCACAGACCCAATCTACTTCAGCAACCTGCAACAATGCAATTAAACCTTATTTGAGCTTTATGATGCTGCAGCTGCTTTAAGTGTTCGGACACTCATGCGAAACAGATAAAACCAGCATTCGTCCACTGTTTTCAAGCACCGCACTAGCCTCTCATACAATGGCGGCTTGATTACAGAGTAATGCTTCTTCTTCAACATTTAAAAGGCAAAGGCCATCTGTAAGTCACTTTAAGCTAAATTATGCATGTTTAAGTGCTGCTTTTACTAAGCAGGGACAGTAGCACTAATACTTGCAGCTCAAACCCAACTTTGAAAGGCTGGGAACGCAGAGAAAGGGCACAGGATAGACATTAAAACCTGTATTCAACTTTAAAGATAACCAAATTAGAATATAAATCAATAGTGAATACCCTCATCATTAACTCATCTGTAATATATGCACATTTAACATGCTTGGTATGTTTTATTGACTTAAGTCAGTGCTGCATTTGTAGTTTAAATAAATCACACCAAATGCGTCTGGGATTAGCTCGATGCAGTCATCATTTTTAGGTGTACATCAAGGTTGGATGGCACCATTTCTACGGTTTTCTTCCCCATGCCAAATACATGGATTCAAAGTGAATTTGCTGCTCTGCATTGGCCACATCTAACTGCTTCTATATAGTGAGTGAGTGTGTGCTCAGCAATGGATTGGCAGCCTGTCCTAAGTGTATCTGCCTTGTGCCCGAAACATTGTACTCTGAATGGGCACGGAGAACTCTGTCCGCGGGAGCAACATGTGAACCTAAAAAAGTGTGTACTACATAGAAACCCATGAAACACTGCATGTACATCTGCATTAACAAAAGCAGAAAATGATGCAAATAAAAACGTTTTTATTAATGCCCTGAAATGAATTACCAAATACGTTGATAAGTCTAAATATGTACTAATATGTACTGGCCTTAAATGTGTATGTTTTCGAATACATGCAATCATAGCACATGCTAACGCATAATAAAAGGTTTACAGTAGATTACACACATTTAAAACTGGCAATACATTTTTAAACAAACATCTAAATGGTCCAGAATCTTAGATCAACAAGTAGTGCAATTTGCTGTAGCTTTTTATGTTGGCACAACGTGAGAAAACATCAAACATCTAAAACTTTCAGGTTCCTTCTCCACTGCCAAATAATTGTTTAGTTACGCAAACTATGCACAAGTGTACACAGCAGTCAATGACAACACACCACTTTCAATAGGTAGGAAAATGTGCAAAAGAAAAACAAGATGAAACTGGCTTCCTCTACAAGGTCACTGGTATCACTGAGGCAAAACTTGGCACAAATTAGAAACTTGGGATAAAGTGTAGCGTTGTGCCAGCTGGCATAGATGACGCTTGACACAATAGCTATGGTGTACAGTGAAAGTGAAAAAGATCTGCAGGCGGACAGGTATATAGGCTTTAGAGATCAGCCAAGCAAAGATGAGACAGGGAGCAAACATGTGAGGTGTGAACAGTAATGAGTTTTCTTCCATTCTTTAAATGGACAGTGTGAGTGATGTAATATTGCCTGAGATTAAAGGACTCAGTAAGGTCTGGCAGAGCTTTTGACAAACAGAAGCAACAACTACCACACTTTCACACAAACAAGACTGCTGCATTTGCTCGTGTGCTAGAATAGAGGATGGAATTCCACACACCCTCGGCTGAAGTGCTCTGAAGGGCTGGGCTTCGGGGTTTCCAGTTACCACCGAGTGGAAGCACATCCAACATGGCACCATTAGTGCCACACAGCACAGACCAACTCCGTGATCCCTGTGGAATTCTGCTTCATGTCACTACAGCCCGAGTTAACAGTTAAGATAATGAACATTAGGTTAATTTCACCCAATTTAAAATCAAATATCAGTCATTCTTTTTAAATGGCAAGATACACAATACAGATTAGTTGAGTAATTATAGAGAAAAGCAAGAACAAATAGTAAAACACAATATTTCTTTAAACCAGCTACTCACGCAGTCTTGTCTGTTTTAATACTCATAAAAACAAATCTGGGACATTTTTTAAAATTAGGTTGGCAACAGGTGCTGAAGATTATTCCTGTGCTCACTTGGCAAAAAGAGGGGAAATTCCCAAGACAGGTCACTAGATCATCAGAGTGCAAAAGTATTCACAAAACAAACACTTCTGCACCACCAGGGACAGTTGTGGACTAGATCTACAGAACTTTAAAAACTTTAAAAACTTTTTTTAATGAAAGTAATATCCATTTAGCTTATCTATTATTCTCTTTCTCTATTATTTAAATAAACGTATCACATAACTTCATTTACACAGGCATGTGGATACAGGATAATCAGAAGGCAAATATCTCTTAACAGCTGGTTGCTTACTTACATAAAATACAATAATCAATTAAGGAATATGAGAAAGACAACCATGAAGAAAAAGTGGTTTCAGACTAAAAACAGATTCAGTAGCAATTTTAGCAATTCAGTGGCTCAAAGATTCTGATGTGATGTGTATCTCAACTGTAACCACAATAATTAATTACAAGAGGAACACCTGTACTTTTGCTAATATTTGAAAGCCTTGCATGTGCAAATTAAAAAAAATGTACACAGATACAAAGAGAACATGCAAACTTTACAGAAGGCAAATTGAGCAACAAGGTTTAACTGCCTTGCTCATTGGCAACTTTGACTCTATCTTAACAATCTAAACACTGAGCTACCACAATGCTTAAAAAATAAATAAATAAAAATTGTTAACAGACCTTAGGAAACTTAACAAAAAAAAAACTAAACTGTATAAAGGTTTCCCATTTGTAAAAATAAAGCTTTATGATTTTTCAAAGAAAAAAAAAAAAAAAACATGGTTGGCCCTCGGCGAAGCCACGTGCCAGTAATAATGACACATGCCGACTATCCTGGTACTGAGTAAAAAGGGGTGGGGGGTGTATGTACATGTGTGCGTGTGTGTGTGCATGCACAAGATTTTAAATGTACTGCATTACTGAAATTCCATAGGCACACTGCCTCTCTCACCAAGGCAACAAAACGAAGTCTCTGTGGACTTTAGCAAGTCAGGAGGAGTGGGTGGAGGACTATGCCATCAATGGAGGAAAACCAGGCAACGTGCCAACTTTAAGGATTTACTACAGGATAAAGCAAACTAGGGCAATAGAGAGAGAGAGAGAGGCAAAAGAAGAAGAGATGGACCATTTATGTTTGTGGTGTGTGTAAGACACCAAACAAAACTTTAATAAAGTGGATATCATCCAGCTTCTCACACTAAATTCAGCAAAGTCCATAAAACCTAACACACAATACATGTAGAGCAGAATTCTAGGGCACTTTACTCTAGGGCAGATTCCATCTACCACAAAAAATGTGAAAAAGAATTATTAAATATTGGCTACATGTATATAAAAAAAAAGAAAAAAAAAAAAGTGGTGATCTCGAAACTTACCATGCAGTGTTAACTAGTTTTTATTTAACAGTGCAATGTAGCAAAGTACTTGAGCACTGTGACTGAACAGAAACCACTGGGTGCCCACAGACAGCACTGAGACATCATTCCCACCCTCAGGGCAGTGTGTGCACACAGTACAGTACTAACACACTATAGCCTGTACATTGTAACTGAATGTGCTAAATACAGTTTTGTACAAAGTGAAAACCTTTCAGAACATTTCCTAGTTCTGCTACCTAAACAGCCCCGATCTTCAAAAACTAATCCTTCTGTAAGAAGAGTAAACGAGAGCAGCAACATTGCTGCAAAGTACCATGTTAGCCTGCAGAGACAGCGTGATGGACCCAAAAACACACCAATTTCAATATTTTAATAGTATTCATTATATATTATTAATGTTCTTCATTACATTGCTTCCGAATTTAATCATCAATACTATTAAAACTTATATTAATGCATTAGCAATTGTAAAAACTGTAATATTCATGCCAATAAAGCAACAGAGAGAGAAAATGGCCATAAGTTCTTGGATTTCCTTTATATATATATATATATATATATATATATATATATATATATATATATATATATATATATATATATATATAAATAAATAAATGACTCACATCAAAGTACAAAAGACTGTACCTGTGTGTTTGAAACACAAGGCAATTGTATTACCACCTCAAAACAAAATTTATCCTATGAGAAGCCAAGGTGGCCAAATGGACCTGTTAGCAGCTCTGGTGTACAGCATTTTTTGTTCTGGAGGTTGGCAAACTGTTCTTTTATCTGAACAGGATCAGGTTTATAGGAAGAAAAAAGCCAAACATCAGATATTTTTGTACAGAGACATGAGCAAACCTGCTTCATATTTGTTCGTCAGCTATAAACAAATCCATCTGATGGGGCAGAATGAATCCTAAAATCATGTAATAAATATTAAGAAAGTAAAAGGGGGATGGGAGGGGGGGAAAATGGGAAGATGGGAAGCCACCCATCTTATAGCACAAATCTTCTTAAAGCAACCCTGGACATTATATTTATTGATATTTTGCTAATAACTACAAAGCGGCACCTATGACTGATGATCAATGAAGGAAAGATTGAGGACATTGATTCAAACGGAATACTGCAAACAGAATGCATTAGAAAGATTCATTTTCAACAGCTGTTTGCCCTTTAGAGGTCAATTTATCTCTCTTAGCTACACCATTAAAAGTGTGTGTGTGGGGGGGGGGAATAAATCTTTGGTTAAAAACAATGAAACTAATGCATGAACGGCTGGACTCAAACCTGTGCGAAGGGGTGCTGCTGGTGGACCTGCCAATTCTGGTGTTCTCTGATAAATGCCAGTCAGACTGCATGGTGCTGGGTTACGTGTAATTGTGTGTTCCACTGAGACGAGTCTTCAAACAATTTTCAAATGTTCTATTTTTTAAAAGTTTACTAACAATAACTAAACAACAATTCACATCAACTAATAAAGGTTCTAAAACTTGTTCAGGGGGAGGGGGTTTGTATGTGTACACACAGGACCGATTTTTTTTCTCATATGTAAGACTAATTAGGTTCAAGCTGCCCTGGAACAAGGGGAGAGCTTAAACCATAAACCAACAGATTTTAAGATATTTTCAAAACATAAATGAAAAAGAAGGCCTGTACTTCAACAATACATTTAAGGGGACAAATCTGATCACAGGATTCAAAAAATTGCACAGGCATGCAACCAATCAGAACTTGCGCATAAAGGCAATTACAAAAACACGCTCACCTGCAGAAAGTTAATGCAATGGCTTGGTTTTGCTAAAGTGACAAGACAAAAATCTAGACTAGATTAGACTAGGCATAAAACTACTATAATTGGCAATAAAAATTCTAAATAATCACATATGCATTTTGTAAAGACACGTATCCAAAGTGAAGATAATGCCCATAGATCTAATCTTGCCCAGTACTGGTTTCATTGCAGGGTCCTAATTCAGATTTCGCTGAATTATTTTAATTCATAACTTTTGGAAAAATATCTGTAATGTCTATGAAATGCTGATCAACAGTTAAGCAAGAAGGTCTGGCTTAACTGTGGCATCCCAATTCATTCATTCATTCCACCAATTCATAGTGCGCATTATTGTTAATAATGTCACGCCTGAATAAACGGCTCAGCCAATCAGATTTAGAGGGTGCGCATTATTATCAATAATGTCACGCCTGAATAAACGGCTCAGCCAATCAGATTTAAGGACCATTTTTATTAATAAATAAGGATATGCTTAAGGATCTGCTTACATTCCATTCTGGAACACACTTTATCAAAAGGAGCTCAGCATTTAAAAACATGTTCGTTAGAATAGGTAAAACCAGGTGAATCTTTGGAGAATGGACTTACTGGTGGCTTAACCCATATAAAAGTAATGTTTTACATTTAGTCATTTAGCAGACGCTTTTATCCAAAACGACTTTGCAAGAACATTACAAGTCAGAAGTTATGCAGAAAACCAACTATACTGTAAATTCATCAAACCTGATTGTTATTCGATGCTGCGGCCCCTCCCCTTTTTTTCTTTTTTTTCTCTACAACAGGTATTTGTTAAAGAGATGCGTCTTCAGTAGTTTATTAAAACTGTTTAGTGATTCTGCCTTACGGACAGAGTTGGGAAGAACGTTCCACCATTTTGCAGTGGTGAACGCCACGGAATGAGAATTAGCTCCTCGGTGAGGTGGAATCGCCAGGCGGCAATCATCACTGGAGCGAAGTGACCGAGTCGGAGTATATTTTGAAAGGTAGAGTGAAGGTAGGAGGGGGAAGATCCAGAAATGATTCTGTATGCCAGAGTCAGTGACTTGTACTGAATGCGAGCAGCTACAGGGAGCCAATGGAGGGAAGTGAGTAATGGAGTGACATGAGTTCGGCTGGGCTAGTTAAACACAAGTCGGGCTGCAGAGTTTTGAATTAGTTGAAGAGGTCTGATTGTGGAAGCTGGGATACCAGTAAGTAGCACATTACAATAATCAACCCGTTATAGGACTAGGGCTTGAACAACAGTTGGGTAGCATGTTCAGTCAAGAAGGGTCTGATCTTCCTTATGTTGTAAAGAAGGAATCTACAGGAACGGGCGGTTTTAAGGTGGGAGTCTGTTGTGAAACCAAGGTTCCGGACCGAATCGGTTGGGGAGATTGTGGAGCCATCAATTTGGTGAGAGTTAGAGATCTCCCCATTCCATGACACTTTGAAGGTCCTTCCTGTGAGATAGGATCGAAACCATTCAAGTGTCATACAAGAAAAGCCTAATTCAGCTAGAGTGGACAGTAGAATCTGATGATTTACTGTATTAAAAGCTGCAGAAAGGTCTAACAAAATGAGGACAGAGGATTGAGATTTGGCTTTGGCAGATTTAAGTGAGTCAATCACAGAGAGCAATGCTGTTTCCGTGGAGTGACCACATCTAAAACCGGATTGATTGGGATCAAGGAGATTATTCTGATTAAGAAATTTGGAGACCTGTGTGGATACCACCCGTTCAAGTGTTTTAGACAGGAAGGGTAAAAGAGAAACAGGTCTGTAACTCTCGACCAAATTTGGGTTGAGCGTGGGTTTTTTGAGTAGGGGTTTGACTATGACCTGTTTGAATGTTTTAAAGCACAGTATGGAAACAGATGGCTGATTAAGGAACCAAACAAAAAATGACTTAGTCATCTGAAAATATGAGACAGGTGAGGAGCCGCAAGGAGACCACAAAGGAAGTACTCGCTGCTATAAGAATTATAAAGCTGACTTCCTTTGCATGCTCTGCTCTTTACAGAAAACACATGCAGCAAACACTCTCTATACGACACAATTTGGCAAAATGCCTGATTAAGCTAAAGGGATGGTACATGCTGATGACCTCTAGTTGCCTTTAGCCAAGATGCTGCACTTAATATTTTGTAATTTGTCATAATCACACCATTTCCAGGTCTAAAAAGAAAAAAAAAATTGTTACCTATAGGCATTATAACAGATGAAAATAGAACAAACAATGAACTACTGAGTGCTGGCAAAAGAGCGACGCTTAAAACACTTCTCCCTTTTGGGCCTGGAATAATAATGAGACTGAGGCTCCAATCAAACTGAATTATCTTAGAAAGGCCTCTTCAATCACCCTATAATTTGCACTACCCCCTTTCTCCTTTTTTTTCCATTCCAACCTCAGTCACTTCTCAAATTAGGAAAAAAAACAGATGATGAAAGCCAGTGGTCATGAATATTCCTTTAAATCACTGTCTAAATAAAACCTTGGAAGCAAGAGCACACCTGTTCCCAGCCAGAACTGTGTTAAGACAGGGCCAAGGATGTTGGCTTTCATTAGGCAGGCTTTGTGCGCTACCATCACAACTACAATGATCCACCATTTGCAAGCAAATGATGAAAACAAATTGTGCAACACAAATGCAGATTGGCCAGCTCTGAACATATCTAATAGCACATAATAGCTTTCGAATGGTAAAAGGTTTATGAGGGAGCAAGCATTCAAATACATCCTATAATGTAGAGTCATTCTGTTACGGACCAGTTATGACATGATCATGAATAGAAAGTGAAGATTGGTACTGATAGGACATTTAACAAGATTGAATTTATTCAGTTGGAACCTTTTTGAGAGAAAAAAATATTTTCATAACTTACATTTTCAGTTATAAAAAGTCCCAAACACGGGAACAGAACATATATTTAATAAATAATAATAATAATACTTTCAGTGTTTGGCAAAATAAGTGAAAAGACCTTATACTGAAGAAATTTATACTGAATAATGTATTTAATGTCTAGGTTAGCCCAGCAATAGATTGGCACCCTGTCCTGGGTGTATCTGCCCAGCACCCGAATTGTTCTCCCCTGGATGGGTATGGGGAACCCCCCCTGTGACCCTAGTAGAGGATTAAGTGGAAGATAATGGATGAATAGTTTAATGTCTTGTGTTTCAACATTAAGTAAAGTTTCAGGTTTTATTCAGTTTGAAGCATCTGAGCTTAATTACAGCAGATTTTTTTTTTAATTAAAAGCTGTTTTACGGAAAGCTATTAGGGTCACATTTTACCTCCTTTGAATGTGATTTACTCAAAAATACAAAAAATTAGTTCATACATTTTCAGCAAACAGCCAGAAAATTCAAGCTGTTGTAATTTTTTTTGTCCTGCGTTCACCTCAGTACTGACACCTGAGCCATAAATCTCAGTGCATGATAAGGTTTTAACCAGTACATCCAGAAATTCTCAATTTGATTTGCTCAACAGCACTAGTTGTGGCAGACAAAAAGAATTACATTTCCAGGCGGCCTAGGTTGGGGGATGGGTGGAACAGCAATGAATGGGAATGTTTGGTTGTGTGTGAGAGAGATGAGAGAGGAAGACACACCGTGTGTGTGTCCAGACGTAAAAACCCTGTGGCTATTGCCCATATTAATCAAGTTGGGGGAAGGAGTGCTGGAGGACGGGGACAGCCCTCTCTCTGCATGTCTTCTGCTCTGACGTGTTGCCTGTCAGCTCCAAAGTCAAAGAGGCCTAGAAGACTAATGAGGTGTCTTTTCTGCACACACCCCACAGACACAAATACACTCACTCTCTCTACTGACTGGTTATTTACCTCACCTTTCATATGTCAGTCTGATTGTTTTCTTTCACCCTCCCTCTCACACATTCTCTACACCTGCTTTTCTGCAGTCATCTGTTTCCCGCTAGCCAACATTGAGTGTGTAATGAGCCATAGACACAAACACCTTAAAAAAAATACAAGCTTAATCTTTCACACTGGAAGTCCATCTGTAGCAACCATATCAAATAGCAAGCCTGACAATCACTTCTTAGTATGGCCGTCATCCTATTTTAAAACGACGGGCATTTGTTTTCCAAAAACGGTCACTGAAAATACCATGGTGTGTATACTATTGTAATATAAATATTATTAATAAATTGCCTGATCACCACATACTCAAAAAATGAAAGAGTATTTGTGTACAGGACTTATTAGGAAATATATTTCATATTAACATTTATGTAAACACACTTCTGGTTGAAAGTTTTAGTGTATTATTATTACAGTAGTACAGCCTTGCACCTGCACAAAATGTTTCCACTATTACAAAATGTGGCACCCAATCTTTGGAGAAGTTAGAAGTTTTGCAGGTTTCCTTAGTCTGGTTTCATTCATTTGTAAAAACAAAACAATAAAATGTGCTGTTATTTAGATACACAATTATTTTGTAATTTAATCAAAATTTAAGTAAAAACACATTCATAAATCTGGAAATCCATCAATGTTATCAAACATACTTTTTTGTATTTTGCACCCATGGATAAAGAAAATGCTTTACTATTTTTGTGCATACTCAAGATGCATCCTGTCCCACCATAAACAAATCTTCTCTTGCACTGCTGCTAATTCAATCAAATTTTAGTTTTATGATGAAAGATTTGATTGAATCGGGCCTTTAATATGAGTGCAGATAAATGAGCAAACATAAGCCAGCATGTTTACGTTCTTGTGTTATAAAACTTCACAGACTTGCATTAAGGCATTGTAGCATCTGTATAAACCCTAGGTTCACCTTGAATGTATGTGTGTCATCTATAAAATATTTTTTGCTTTTGAAGAGCAACACGGTATTTCTACAGGAATGATGAAGCAGTTAAAAAGATGAAGCGAAACCTCTTAACATACACAACACAGGTTTCACAAGTGTTACCAAAATACTTTAAAACAATTGTGCCAAAAAAAAGCTTCAATATGTAGATGTATTTTACATTTGAAAATCCTGATATTTGAAAAAAATGATAAAAACGTTTAACAGCGAGAAAATAAACTATCAATTTTCTGGTTAAACGTTAGGATTGTGTATATATAAAAAGCAACTTATTTAAGGTCATTAAGGTTTTCCTTTTTACATATTTAATTACTAGTCATTTTGCTCATTTTAATAATAAACAAATAATAATCATTAAAATACCAGCGACATTCAGATGACATTTGGTTTTAATCTGAATGTTGTTTCCACAATAACAAAAAATGCACACAGAACCAAACTAGAACTAAAACTACTATGTTTAGTTATATAGACCTGTTAGTGTATTCACGCCCTCTGATTGGAGAGTACTTTTAAAGAGCAGACATTTTCAGCCAATTAAAACTTCATAAATAGACTCAACTTTCAGCTTTAGCTTCTATAGTAATAGAAAAGGACTACTAAATGGAAGGGGGAAATGGGAATGGATTTTGTGGACAAATAATCAGGATTTAATAAGGATTTTCGGTGAGTGTTATTTCCTTAAATATTATTGCAATTCCATGTGGTTATATTTGGGTATTTTTTGTGTGGCTACACAAGTGTAATGAGGTGGGTATGAATGAGGACTGGAGACAGGATTAAACAGTCTTAGGAACAGGATTTATTTACAAATATTTTGCATTCATTAAAACACACGTGTTGGCTGATGGTATCTGCCGGTTGCTCGCAGTCCTGCAGCTCGTGGTCGATCTTTGTAGCGCACAAGTGGCGGACACGTTTGCCTGGCGGAGCCGCGGCAGGTGCGTTAATTATCTCTATCAAAATTCATTACTGACGGCTCATCTTTCTTCCACCTCACTACTGTGTTATGGTCACAATTATTAGCAATGCAGCAGCTCTTTATACTGCTTTGCCGATAAGATGTTTTACAGCCATAAAATAGTTGACAGCTGGATTAATTTGGACTGAGCATTACTGAAGCCCTCGGTGTGAAATCTGATTGAAGATGTGCCTTAAACACATGCAGGATATGACACACATTCTTGGCAGCTGCCAGCTATGGAGTGCAGCATATGTTGCAAAAAGGCACAAAATCAAGGCCAACCAACGAATTTGGCATCAGTCCTTACTGACAGTTCTCAAGTCTTATATTTCTCCAGTGTAAGTTTAAACTTGTTTGATGCGTGTTTGCATCTTTCCCGTTTCAAGTCAACATCAATATTTTGCCTAATCAGTAATTTGAACACTGATTAAATTCTATTAAAGAACATCATTTGTGTACTCTTCAGATAAACTTAAAAAGCTTTTAAACCCATAAGCAATAATTAAGTAGGAAGGTGGAAAGTATGGTTGTAAGGTGCAGATTTACATACATTTAGTCATTTTACAGACACTTTCATTTAAAGTGACTTAAACATGTCACCCCTGAAGCAATTAATGTTAAGGTCCTTGCTCAAGGACCCACACCGGTAACTTGGTGGACTTGGGATTTAAACCCCCTAAACTAGCAGATTGTCAAATGTTCATCATTACTTGTAGTAATAGTAGTTGTGATGGTAGTAACTGTAGCAGTATGCAATTTATTTTTGCATTATTCATTCTGACCAGAACTTCTAGTAATTTCTTTTCAATGTACTGAGCAAAACAGATAACTTTCCTCACAATGTAACAATAGTGTGTTCTTTTGCTTAGAACATGTGTCTAAGTGTTTCTCAGAAAATAAGCATTATGGACAGAATTAGAAAGATCATTGCACTATTTAGCAGCGTGGAATATTTGGGTGTGATTGCCAGGTAAAGTTGATACGCCAGGAGGCAGTCAACACTAGAGAACAGTGAACATGTTAGGGTTTATCTTTGGAAAATAGTGTAGGTACGTTGGAGCAGGTCCAAGGCCATAGTCAGAGCTTTGTATTGAATGTGGGCAGTTACTGAAAGCCAATAAAGAAGCCATTAAATAGTGAAGTAACATGGGTTAGCTTAGTTTGTTTAAACACCTGATGAACTTTAGGGTTCTGGATCATCTGAGAAGAGGTAAGGTATGTAAAAAACTTTAAGCCATCAAGCTGTATGGAATCTAAAATAGAGTATTTAAATGCAGACATGGCTCCATATTCTTATCTCTGCTCTTTATTCTTTTAGCCTCCTCGGTTTCAGTAGTTTTATTTATGGTGGTACTGACGTTTCACTCGTTTTTTCCAGAAAGTAATGCTACCTGTAACTAGTGAGATCTCTCCACACAGGAGATGGTGCTTCTGGTAGTAGCTCATATAAAATTAACTGCCTATTCTAATCTTACAGCTGTTGTATAATCTATACTACAGTAAAGCAGCATATAAACATCTATACAACATGAGAAATTAAAGGTGGTATAACAAACAAAACATAGACTGGTCCGACACTAGTGAAAGTTCAACCAACCAGTGTTTAGGCTTCTCCTCAAAAGCGCTGACAGGCTAAAAAAAACAAAAGCAACTACATATTTAAGACAAACCTAAGTATTACAAAACAGAAATCCACTCGTCATCCATGACACTGTATTCAGAGAAGGGGCCCCTATGGCGCCTCCACTAATGTGCATTTATCTCTGGGTGAATATGAGAATATATGTTTTAAAGCTTAGACTGGGTGTTACATGTCAACATCAGCATGTAGCTCCATAGAGACTGAAGCAGAGAGGTTCACCCTGATCATCTGGTTGAAGCCCTGTCCCAAAAAGTAGGTGCATATTTGCTAAGGTATTGGTACTCCCACTAACATACACTTGACCGACAGGTTTTTTTTTTTCCAATACCAACACCTACAAAAGCTTTTTGGACATTCAAAACATTTAAAAAGGGAAATCAATATCTAGAGACTAAAATTCTCCAACACGACAACAAAATTCTTGAATCTGCCATATAAACCAGGCATGCATCAAGACAAATGTACACTTAAAACATTGTGGAAGCAGTTTGAGCGAGGACATTATCTATTCTGTTCTGCTAATGCCCTAATAAACAAAGAAATGTCTGTGAAGTTTGAGTGTGATTGGTGTGAAAGAACTAGGGATGGGGGTGGGGGTCCTTTAAAATACGAATGTAGAAGAGCTCATGTAGGTGTTATTTGTAGGGGATTCAATACTTTCATCTATATAAAGATAATAATTGTCTGCAAAATACTTTCAAAATCTCACAAATATAAAAAACAGACCTACCAGCAGCATAGAGACCAATTCAAATTAATCAAATAAAATTAATTTAACCTAATTGATTAGGGAAAGAAAACAGAGTTTAGCTCTTGCTTGGTTGGAATGGCAACCTGGGGTCCTTTAATTTAGATACAAGTGGATTAAGAGGTCACATTAAGTGATGAATTGACTATTCCCGTTACCTTTTCCATGTGAGGAATGCAATTAAACCTCCTTTAATTAGATCACACAAGCCCTTAACACTTAACCAGTTGCTTTCACACATCCTTAGGCAAGCCAACTGGTCCCACATCTCACTTTTTAAATATTCATGATAAAGTAGTCTTTTTCCATCTGTGTAATCTGCAAATATACAGACTACCAAACCCTCAGGTTTGGTAACACAAACGCTCAGGTTTAAATGCCTATGGTTAAATTGCAAAAACCAAAAACATTTGGCATCATCTAGCCATTGTGTGTTCCCTATAATTAAAGGTAAACTCACTATTATTAGCTCCAGTAAAAGATTATATTAAAGCTACCACATTCATAATGGTGCACTTATGCTATAGGTGTAGGTAAGTATACAGTATAATATTTTTTCTTGACACTAATTCGCTCCCAATCTTAATAGCGAGTCGTGCAAATGGTTTGCAGAATGTTAACAGGAACAGCCTTTGTTATGTATTTAACAGAAGTAGATCGGCTTAAAACGACAAAAATGATACTGCGTAATCTTATTGTTTGGATGTGGACTCTGCTCGATTTGGTCTTGCTCTGAAGTACAAACAAGTAAAGCATGTTAGGGTGTGTAATGGCAAGATTCAAATAGTACTGTAGCTAAGGCTGTGACTGGCGGTGCTAATGGAAAATGGCACAGATTTGAAAAATTAAATTCATAGAAACTTAAGTGATAAGCAATAAGCCTTGGTACCAACCCTATTGACCTTATTTGGGGGAAACTAAAATGTTGACTACAAAGTAGTTCTCCTCACCCTGCACCAGCATTTTGGATTAAATAACCTCAAGTTACCAGAAACACATTTTTTTTAAATTATGCCCTAAAATGGAGGTATGGTGTGAAAAATACCAAAATCCAAGGTTTTGAAAGGGAAAAAGACAATATATATAGCAATGTAATTTAAAGCTATTTGTATAGCAATCACACCACTTCAAAGTCTCTAAAAGTCACACCAGTTCATACACTTTTAAAACTTTTTTTAAAGAGACTACTGCCTCGCAGGGACACTACATGTCCCAAATACTTTGCATTGCTTTACTAAGCGAGCACAAAATGCAGCCTGCACATGACTAAACGTGTAAGGAAAGCATGTAGCATTTGCATAGTGGTTTGCACAGGGCTAACTGCCACTGACTGAGGCCCTTTTCATCCGTTTTTGCCTTCTGGCTGGATATTTGACCCCATCTCCAGTGAGCATTATCCTTCCTCCTTCATCCAGACTGAGAAAATTAAGTTTCCATGTGAACTGGCCACAGAAGGAAAAAAATGGCCTCATCTCAGCTGGATAAAAGGGGCTGCCGTGGGGGAGGGCGGCATGAGTTTCCTGCACTTCCCAGTTTAGTCTTACAACCCCAGATGGAGGGCCTTTTCTTTCTTTTTTTTCCTCCCTAGCCGCTAAAAAACGTTTTGATCTCTGTTCTCGAGCCACCTGAATGCACCTTGCATATTATCTGACCTTCTTTGTCCTATTAGATTGCCCATTTTCCCTCCCTATGTTTTATCTGCTAGGAGGTTTTATCCAAAATAACATGTACAAAACACAATTCAAGCAAAGAAGTAGGTGTGGCTAGAGGTCTTGCACAAAGACCTCAAAACTAGTGTGTATGAAAAACAAAAACATTTGTCACAGAGTTACTTGATGAATTAGGCTGATATTTCAACAAATAGTATGTTATAACCAAAATAAATGATGTAAGAAGTTTTCAAACTTTATTTTCATTTCCCTATATAGAAGCAATTTATTTGATGTAGATTTTTTAAGTAATCCAAGATGTTTACAGAAAGTGAAAACCATTCAATATATAAACATACCCGTATAAACAAAGGTTTTCACAAGGCGCCCGAGGTTATGGGCTGGGTTGATACTAAGCTTTGGAAAAACAAATGAGTTAAAATAAAAAAGCACTTTTTTTTTGTTTCTCCTGAACCTCTAGAGCAATTTCAGCCAAATGTGCTTACATTAAGCATGCCTGGAGGAGAAATAGTTCAACATACATTCTAGCAGTGATGACACCTAAACAGAAACCAGTCATGCAGGATAATGCTACCTGAAACAAAATGTAATAAACTGCTAACAATACTGGTAAATATTGAATGAGTTTGGGTGGTAGAACCGAAATATTTAAACCCAAAATTCCAAGCATGAACCCCAATCTGGGGGGAAAAAAATATCTCGGAATACCAGAACTGATACTACTGTATACATGGCCCACAAATAATTAGTAGCATTTAAAACCATGTAGTCCTAAAAGTGCCTTGCCTTGTGTATTACTTAGACCTTATTCCTCTTGATTTAGCACTATTGTGTTTGTTTCTGAATGACAGAAATACTCCCAAATTAAATCTATCAAATTTGAATTGAGATGACTACAACATTAAGATACATGGGAAATGACTGACATATTTGAGGACATTGAATTCCAAGTTAGACCTCTCCTTTGCAACTTAAAATTTGCCTTTAAAATTAATTCTGGAGTGTGTTCAAGTAAATGTTTTTTTCTTTTTGCAAAAGAGCATTTGTGAGACATTAATGCACTAATGCTTACAATTTCAGTTCTATATTGTATTGAAGTTGTTTGATTAGAGCTCTCTAAGACTTTAGATCTTTAAATACCAATGGCAACAGTACTAAAAAAACACCTGAATTCAATTATTAAAAAGTGGGTTCCAATAATTGTGTCAATAAGTATAATACATGTATACTTTTTAATTTTTTCCCCTTATTTTAATTTCAAGTGACTTGAGCTACAGAAGGAGTATATATAAAGTAAGACTGCTGACACACTGAAAGTTGTATAATAGGACCTGGTAGTGAAGTGGTTAGCAAGTGAACAATAAAGATAACCGTGTAGACCCCTGAGCAAGTCCCTTTACCCTCATTCTTCCAGTGGTGCAGTATCAAGAATGATGATTTTAACCTTATGTTTTGATATCTGCATGATAACATTCTGCTTGTTGTTGGTAATCAATACGGTATATAAATGTCAGTAAAATCAAGGACAGCCGAGCCTTCAGGGAACAGGTAACATTGTTGACTCATAACACATGGAGTACAGGTGTGTGAGTGTTTTAAGGTTTCCAGATAAGTAGTAGTGGAAAACATTCCGGAAAACCCCTAAAGAACTTACTCAAAGCATTAGATGTCAAGGTAACCTTGTCCCACAATTCAAGTTGTATACCGTACCAAACTAGTACTGCATATCACTTGCATGTAAATTTCAGAGGGCAGCCATGTCCCCCCTCCCTCCACAATGCTACCTAGCACCCCCATCTCATTAGTTTCAAATTAATTTCTCTCCTTTGATAAAGACTTGGAGCAAAAAGAAGGGCTTAATGACAGTGTCCTTCAGTGCTGACTTAATAAGTACAGGGAAAGACGATTTGTTTAACTGATTTTCTTTGCGACTTGCAGGCATGGAATTAATTACCTTGATTAAACATTGTCAGAGCAGTCACCGAAAGACAGCCGAATTAGTGCTCCCTTGTCAGGTTTGTGGAGGCCTGACTGAGACTTGTCCCGATTACAAAGGCCTAAAAAAAAAAAGATAGAAGACCAGGAGACATTGCAGCACGGCACCCAGTAGCTGTTGTCTTCCACATGTGGAAACTGTCTAATTTGAAAAAATCCCGAGGAATAGTGTGCTGAGCAGAGGAAACTGTCAGAACAAAGTCCTCCTAAAATTAAGTTGTTTGCCAAAACCAGTCAGGGTTGACCAACATTTAACATATCCTTCAAATAAAGGACTGTCTGCAAACAAACTCCCACAGCAAAACCAAGGAAGCCTGTCATAACCCAAAGTATAAGTAACCACAACCAACCAGTCAAAATCCAAAGATGGAACAAAAATGCTTTAGACTTAAGGACAACATGGCATCATGGTCTGAACCACTGAGTGTTTGTAGATATTCTGAATGACTGAATGAAGTAAGAAGTGCTCAATCTCTTTGGTATACAACCTTCACTCCTTCAACTATAGGGGGTTTCTTTACAGAAAAAGAATAGGGGGTAGCACAAAGCGAGCGATTGGGCTTTTTTTTACAACATCTAGCCTTACTCTTCTTTCAGCACAAGAGGGTTTCTACAACTGGGTAATAAAGCATGTGCCATAATAATCCATGGGCCTCATTGAAACCAATCCTGGAAGAAGTCTAGTTGGGGGAGGGTTCAGCTTCAATAAACATACACTGGAATTAATTATTTAATCAACACGTAAATGTCGAGTTACAAAAAGCTGCTGAATGAGCAGTTCTGAGAAGCTGGTTCCTCAAGTACTACTTCATGTCATTACTCAAAATCAAAACCTAATGGCAACAGTCTTAATTTTTTTTCCCTTCTGCTCAACCAACACACGCACACATGCACTGAAGAGTTTGTGCTAAAATCATGGTTAAAACATCTAGAAATGAAAATGAATTTTAAAAAGTAGAGAGTTAAACAAAAAGTCGAACAAGCTCAAGGACGCTGATTAATTGTTCACAGTTTTGAAGATCTCGTCCTCTTAGACCTTCACATTTGTGCATTGTAAGAACATGGCACTTTACAATCAAGAAGAATTAGAATAGGCTCGTACACTTGGAAGATCTTCAGATTTCTTTTGAAGTCTTCTTGATTCTCATAATAGCCTCCTTTGTGTCTGGGTTACTAGTGAGTGGCCTTGCATGTTATAAAGGCCTAGTGTGTCACCTTGCAGATTTATAATTATTCTTTAGACACCTTGGACCCGTAGGAGAGACACCTATAAGAGGCTTATCACACTTGTGCATCACACTGCATTTATTCCAAAAGTTTAACAAACTTGGTTAGAATGCATTGTGGGAAGACAAGACAATAGTGAATATCCGTACAAGCTAATGAGATGCCTAGCACATTTGTGAGGCATTGAAGGTCACCTGGTGTGTTCAAATCAAAGATCTTAGCACCATAGTCAATCCTCAGGACACTCATATAAGGCCTTTAGACTTACTGGTTGCATAGTTCGCGTTGAAACAGGGACCCTAGCCCATTTTATGACGCAGGACATTAACCATGTCCCAACTAAGCTGGCACTTTCTGAAGAACTGAGTGTGAAACTAAAGACGTAAAGTACTAACTATTGAAGACAAAGACGAGAGAAGGGGGGTCTTTAAAGTGATGTCACAAATGGTTTGGCTTCTGTTAAGAACCTCTTGACTTGATGTTTTGCTACAGTGGAAACACAACAAACATACAATTGCATGTATGGGAGAGTGAATACTTGGACATAAAAGTTCACACATTTAGTCATTAATAAGTAAATGTAGGTTAAAATACAGGATGCAATTAGATAGTTCGTTATTAAGGGTTCAATTAGTCTCACTTCCAAACTTATCAAACCTCAATCATAATGAAGTTGATGGCATAAAGCTGTCTGTTTATTTTTTTTAATATCCTCACTCCACTAATAAAATAATTGCTATTTGTATGTACAGATGTTTAAGCTGTAGATTTTAAATAATAAATAAATTAAGTCACATGTCCATTACTGTACAGGTTTCCATGACTAGGATAGGACCAAAACAAAAAAAATGAAGAAAATTAGTTTTTAAGCAATTATAGTCTTAGATTTATAATATTTTAATAGTCGTTTTTGTCAGGTTTCCCATCTCTCATGACAAACATTTTCTCCAACAGCTGGGCATATGGACTTTATAAATCAAAAGAAATGCTTTTACTTGTGATGTATGCACTTGTGAATGTCCAGCTGTTGCTTCATGATGTGATGAAACATCTTTGTTGTGTCTGACCACACATAAACCACAAAGCATGAAAGCCTGCCAATAGTTTTTTTCCCAAATTTATTCAATCATGCAGCTTGTGACAGCAATTCATTGATTTAAGTTAAACATGGATTTAACTGATACTATGAACAAAAACGAGTACAAACTTTGACATCAATGCCAATGCAATATTTGTTGTAACACAACCGTGACAGGGCAGATTCATTTTTGCTTATGAACTTTATGACTGGGCAAATGCTTCCCTTCAAGACAGAGTAGATCTTAAAGAAGCCTTTCAAGGTTGCTTAAATGAGTGTCCAAGTTATTGCATTACAGTCCAGTTATCACATTTTCACGCATGCTGGAACACAGTAGGGCTTTGTAAGAATAAACTTATGTGGCTGCTTTATTGAATCAGGTATATGTATGCTTTCACATGCCGCCAAACACCTAAGTGTTAGGGGGATTTGGGAAATCATATAACTGCTATTTTGCCAAACGAAAACACACACTAAGGCAACTCACAAAGACAGGCAGTGTGTATGTCAGTACAGACTATGAATAACTCTGCTTCTGAACCGAATGCAATACATTTATCAAAAGATCCACGTATCTGCCTGTACTGATGCATTCTGATGACCAAACATTCATACAATAGAGATCAATCACCAATCCCAATACATAATAAATACATAAATCTAATATTTTGCCTGAACAAAGTGTCTTATGATCTTACAGTTATACATGGATGAAAAACTTAGAGCTCAAATATTCAAATCCTTGTAACCTAATTAACACATGTTTCATAGTTGTAAATGTGGGGTAATGTACACAAATGAAAGATTGTTAAGACAAAGACCGTAAAAGCTTGTTATGCATGCAACAACTGCATTCAGCAAAAGTATATATGATCTTCACCATATATAAACTCTAAACTGCAAGGATCTACAAAATACATTGTTTGTGCAGCTGTCATTATTTATATATATATATATATATATATATATATATATATATATATATATATATATATATATTTTTTCATGTAATGCTATCAAACAATGTATTGTACATTCAATTCTTGCAAATAGCATATAATTTGCCTATTAAATAACAAGGAGTGTTTGAGAAGTGAAACTAGCACAGATTCCTAATATGCCTTATGACATACAGTGTGTGTGAAAGAGTGTGACCTAATGATACCTATTCAATATGCACACTAAAAATATAACATTTTATCTAAAGAATTTAAGCATTGAAATCTATTGAGACCGATCTGTTGACAAAACCTTCATTTGCATTTGCCTGGAATGACAGGTAACTTAAGATTCTGTGCAAAAAAAGACAGACATGCATAAAAACCCATTAAATTATCTTGAATATATGTGGAAGCGTATACCAGATATGGAGCTTGTGTGGTCTCCCTTTGTCTAAAATAGCTAAAGAGCATTAAGGCTTTAGGAGAGGCTTTCTTCTTGCGCTGATTGATGGGAGAGCTCGCTTTCATAAATGGGGGAGGAGAGCTTATTGTGTAAGCAATGCCTAATTTCACAAAAAAAACAAACCTCTTCTGTTTACCCAAACAGACATTTTTGTTTTAAAAAAGATAGACGGGCAGAATAAGGTCGGTAACGAAGTGACGGAATTGAGACACATCCTGTTCCTTTGTCCCGATCAAGCAGCGAATAAACAAAAGCTGCCAAACGCGATCCAGATCCAAAGCGCGTTATTCTCTGACTTTTTACTACTTGCCACAATAAACAAGTTCTTAAAGTTAGACTGGAGGCGAGAATGCGTACACAAGTCAAGGAAAACGGCGAAAGACTAACAAATAGAGAGGTTTACGTGGACACGACAAATAACCTACAATAGGGGTTTGTTGTTATTCTCCAAAGAAGATTGAAGGGCCATTGTGAGCGCAAATGTCACATTTACAAGGATTTGGAAGCTCGAAACGGACAACTTGTTCTTATATTTGCATTGCGATAAAATGACATTTGAAAAGTGCAATGGGGGATACATAAGTGCCAGGACACGCGGCCCTTTAATCTTTAAAAGCCTAGCTTCAAAGAAACGCGTGAAACCGAAGCAGTCTGTACAACAGGACAACGAAATAACGCGTTAGTAACCTCGGAATACGCGTTTCAGGTTCATCAAACGAATACAAACTAACAGAAGTCTATAATGGAACATCTAGGGTCCCTGGTAACCTCGGAAATGTTTTCCACAGGAAACCAAAGAGCACGCGATTTCTGAGCAAATAAATAAAACTAAAGGTGGACGAGCAAAAGAAAACACTCACCGACTTGCAGCACGTTTTCGACGCAGCCCATTTCTAAAAGGCGAATCCCCCGACGAAAAGGCAGACCATCCGCTCCTCCGGACGTACCCGCACCCGCGCCCGCAGAGACGCCTGACGGAGCAGCCGCGGCTCCGGAACCAGCGGACGATCCAGCGGACGCACCCGATGTCGTACCGGGAGCCTCCTCGGCGGCGGCGCGGCACTGAAACGACGAGTACATGCATATTTCCCGCTCGTTCCTCGGAAATGACCAGAAAACTATGCGCCTCTGCACGGGTTCAGGGATCCTCTCGAAGCGCTCCTCCACACGCTCGAAGGCCCACTTCTCCGCCACGGCCTTAGCCGCGCAGTCCAGCAGAGACTCCGGACAACGAAGACGCGCTCCGGAAAGCCCCGGCCCGGGTCCCGGACCGGGTCCGCGAGGAGCGGGACGTAGGCATGGTCGCTTGCTGGCCGGCGGCGAAGCGAGGTGGAGTGGCGGCTGAAGCGGCGGTAGTTCGCCTCGTCCCTCCGCCATGACAACCGACTGAAACACTGCGAGCTAGGGAGAAGACTGGAGACGCGCAGAGGTACGGACCGCGGGAGGCGGGGCATAAGAGGAGGATCGACTGCGCAGAAGAAGCGACGTCACCTGCAATAACAATCCCGCACCCCAATCAGCTTCCACTGGGGCCTTATTTTAAATCATTCCGAACGTACGATAAACAAAAGCCTTAGAAGTTACTTCAAGATTCAAGATTCAAGAAGTTTGATTGTCATATGCGGAACCAGGCAGTTACACTGTACAAGGAAATTCTTACTTTGCTGTTCCTCTAGTCCTCATGTCCGCGTGGGTTTCCTCCGGGTTCTCCGGTTTCCTCCCACAGTCCAAAAACATGGATGAAGGTCAATTGAATTCTCCAAATTGCCCCATATAGTTTGTCTGTGTGAGTGAGTGTGTGCCCAGGGATAGATTGGCACCCTGTCCTGGGTCTATTTGCCCAGCGCCCGAAAGGTACTTTCTCCCCTGGATGAGCATGGGGAACCCTCCCTCCCCCCTGCGATCCTAGTAAAGGATAAAGCAGAAGATAATGGATGGATGGATAGATGTTCCTCCATTCACCAATAAATTCTTAAGATAAAAAGTTAAATTCTTAAGATATATATATCAATTACAGGGGGGGTCCCCATGTCCATCCAGTGCAGAAAGTTTCGGGCACTGGGTAGATACACCCAGGATACACTCATTCACACAGACACACACGCACACACACAATATATGTGGCAATTTAGTGTATTCTATTTATCTTGAATCCATGTTTTTTGAATGGGACATGGAAACATGGAAACTTCGTTCCACTGTATACTGTACACCACTTTATATTGTTGAAATGACAAATAAAATACTTTAATACTTCTTAAATTCTGCATAGGGCAGCACAGTGGCTTAGTGGTTAGCATACTCGCCTCTCAGCGCTGAGAACCCAGGTTTGAATCCCAATATGGTTGAAGTTTCCATGTTCTCCCCATGTTTGTATGGGTTTCCTCCGGGTTCTCTAGTTCCTCACACAGTCCAAAAACATGATTCAAGATAAATTGAATGCTTTAAATAGCCCCATATAGAGTGTGTTTGTGTGTGTGTCTGTGTGAGTGAATGTGCCCGGCCATACATTGGCACCCTGTCCTGGGCGTATCTGCCCAGTGCCCAAAACATTCTCCCCTTCATATTCATGGGGAACCCCACCATGATCCTGATAAAAGATTAAGTGTAAGATAATAAATGAATGCAACAATATGGAGATCATAATAACATTGTGGGTCTGGTTATGATGTGTGTTAAATTTTACCACCATCTCATAATACACGTTGATTATTTGAACCATAACCTGGACAAATACTAAAATTAACTAATATGCTGAGTTATATTTATCTTACAATAAAAGAAAAACTGCTATGGACTAATGAGTGATTTTTGTGCTGCGGGTTCTGTTTGGTTTATTAATGTTCCTGAACTAACATTTAGAATTTGTATGAGACCTTTACACTTAGCAACATGTGGTGTGCATTTACTGCATTTCACCTTTTTTTCTACAGTACCACATGGATGAGAATTGCGGCTCAAAAAGTTACTTCAAAACAGCATGAATCCATTGTTTTAAGTACAATATAACACAAAATGCACAAATGTTTTCCTTTATCATCCCAAAAGCCCTTTCAATCCAAAACCTATGCAATGTTAGCAGTGGAAAAGTAATAAATATTATACAATATAACTTTTATATACTTTGAAAATGTAATAATAAGCCATATAGTTAAAATGACCCAAAAAGTCCCACTGTGTCTCTCAAAATGGCATTTGTGCAAAAACATGCTAACTTATAGGAGTTACTAATAAAGCATGAGCAAGCCTAGTACAATTATAATTACAGTAATTAGTTCTAGCCATGTGGGCGGCACGGTGGCTTAGTGGTTAGCACGTTCGCCTCTCAGCACTTGGGATTCCCGGTTCGATCCCCATCTGGGTGGAGTTTCCATGTTCTCCCCGTGTCTGTGTGGGTTTCCTCCGGGTTCTCCGGTTTCCTCCAACAGTCCAAAAACATGGATCAAGTCAATTGAGTTCTCCAAATTCTCCAAATCCCCATATAGAGTGTGTTTGTGTGTGAGTGAGTGTGTGCCCAGCGATGGATTGGCGCCCTGTCCTGGGTGTATCTGCCCAGCGCCCGAGAGGCTCTCCCCTGGATGGGCATGGGGAACTCCCCCGCGATCCTAATGTGAGATAAAGCGGAAGACAATGAATGAATGAATGAATGAAAGTTCTAGCACAGATTTTTTTAATCTGTAAGTTTCTCATAATATTTAAACAACATATCTGATATATCCAAAATGTATTCTAAAATTATAATGTGTTCAGTGATGCAGGCTTCAATTACTAAACTAGATTCAATTCAAGGTTCAGTTCTGTTTTACTTTCAGGCTACTGGGTCAACTGATGTTTAATAAAACTATTGTGTATTTGTGATCAAAATTTTTTGCCACTGATAATACAGAGCTAAATGTAGAGACTTTAAACAGCAGCACTGTCAATTTGCCACTTTTGAGCCATTCAACAGCTTCCTTAACTTTTAATTGCTCATGTCTTATCGTTTTCTTGATTTTAAGTTGTTCTGTGGATTTCTGTAAATGTTAGAAGTCAGGGTGTTATTTTATAGAATCTGCAGCCCGAATTGTGTTCAACCAGCCCAAGCGAACTCATGTCACTCCGCTAAGCATCTCCCACCATTGGCTCCCTGTGGCTGCTCGCATTCAGTACAAGACACTGACTCTGGCCTAGAGGACAATCTCTGGATTTTTCACGTCTTACCTAAACTCTATATTTTCAAAATACACTCCAACTTGTTCACTTCGCTCTAGTGATGAATATCACTTGTTGATTCCACCTCATCACGGTGCTAACTGCTAACTGCTCACTCTGTAGCGTTCACCACTGCTAAATGTTGGAACGATCTTCCCAACTCTGTCCGTAAGGCGGAGTCACTTAGCATCTTTAATCTCAAAACACATCTCTACCACAAACACCGGATATATAAAAAATAATAAAAATCAATCATTAGAAAGACGAAATCAGATAATGATCAGGTTTGATTATACTACAGTCTAGCTGTTTTTTTCTGTAACTACTGACTTATGTTGTTCTCTCATTTGTAGGCTGCTTTGGATAAAAGCATCTGCCAATTGAATAAATTTAATATTTGAAATGTTATAGGTATAACTCAACGTCAGTGGCTGTAATGTCCTAATTATAACCAGTATACTTTTTTATTATAACCAGTATACTTTTTTTTTTTCACTTCGCTCTAGTGATGAATATCACTTGTTGATTCCACCTCATCACGGTGCTAACTGCTAACTGCTCACTCTGTAGCGTTCACCACTGCTAAATGTTGGAACGATCTTCCCAACTCTGTCCGTAAGGCGGAGTCACTTAGCATCTTTAATCTCAAAACACATCTCTACCACAAACACCGGATATATAAAAAAATAATAAAAATCAATCATTAGAAAGACGAAATCAGATAATGATCAGGTTTGATTATACTACAGTCTAGCTGTTTTTTTTTCTGTAACTACTGACTTATGTTGTTCTCTCATTTGTAGGCTGCTTTGGATAAAAGCATCTGCCAATTGAATAAATTTAATATTTGAAATGTTATAGGTATAACTCAACGTCAGTGGCTGTAATGTCCTAATTATAACCAGTATACTTTTTTATTATAACCAGTATACTTTTTTTTTTTCACTTCGCTCTAGTGATGAATATCACTTGTTGATTCCACCTCATCACGGTGCTAACTGCTAACTGCTCACTCTGTAGCGTTCACCACTGCTAAATGTTGGAACGATCTTCCCAACTCTGTCCGTAAGGCGGAGTCACTTAGCATCTTTAATCTCAAAACACATCTCTACCACAAACACCGGATATATAAAAAATAATAAAAATCAATCATTAGAAAGACGAAATCAGATAATGATCAGGTTTGATTATACTACAGTCTAGCTGTTTTTTTCTGTAACTACTGACTTATGTTGTTCTCTCATTTGTAGGCTGCTTTGGATAAAAGCATCTGCCAATTGAATAAATTTAATATTTGAAATGTTATAGGTATAACTCAACGTCAGTGGCTGTAATGTCCTAATTATAACCAGTATACTTCTATTTTTTATTAAAGGCAAATCAACATGGTTTCGTGCAAGTGGTGTTTATTATCTTTATATATGTTCATCTAAAATAAAAATAAATAAAAATCTGAGACTGGAAGTTAATGAATGGGTTGGTCACACGCAGTTTAGTGTTCCCTAGGAATAGCTTTTTATACAATATATGTCTGATGTGATGTCTGATCCATGGTGCTTTTTTCTTCTCTTTAAATAAAAGAAAAAGGTGTCAGTGTGCAGGTGGGTAGAGAAGTTAATTCGAGTAAAAGTAGCTCCCAACCTTTTTTGAAATCTAAAAGCATGCAGCACAATATTAGAATTGCTTGTGAGAGATATGACCAGTAAATCATATCCTGTACTCGATCCGACAGGATGAGTGCCTTTTTCCTGTCAGCCTGTGATGTCATCTAATCACCTTTTACAAAGAGCTAGCTAATGGCTTTTGCCTTGAACGGAGATGGTAAATCACCTAGACGGGCCATCATGACTTATGAATTGTAAATTGAATTCACACCATTCTCCCTCAAAAACAGTCAATGGTCCTAAAACATCAAATAAACATTCACTAATTTGTTACTATGTGTCATCACAATGCAGTACCTGAACTGTCTGAGTGACTAATTTTATTAACAATTACCCACTAAATTCAGTTCTCTGTTGGTACAGAATCCAATTTCTGGCACATATTACTCCAGGCATTAGTACTATTACATACTAAACAACAGTACACAAGTAAATTAATATTAAACACAATAAGGTTTTACTACCTAATTCTAAGCACAGGAATCTGTATTGCCTTACCAACATATTGAAGGCATGCGTAATAAACTATGGCTTGAAAAAAATAGATGCTTGCATTCCCCAGGAAGGTTATTTCTGAGTATGAAGTGTTACAAACAAGTCTAATTTACAAGTGTAAAGGAAACATCCTGACAGAGACCTTGGTTGTCTGGGGCTAAAGGTTCGAAGATTGTTGCAAAAAAAAAAAAAAGAGATTACATTTGACAATTGATTTGTGTTCTACCCCCTTTCATTTATTTTGTGAAATTTGCTGTGGCATATATCTTTATGAAAAAACCCTGTATATATGTAGTTTTAATTATGACAATATTATTTAACTTCAATTATTAAAAAAAAAAAATAAGGTTACAGTTAGCAAAGGAAAAGAAAGCATGTATTGTGAGTGACTGGATGAATTTTCAAGAAGATTACTGTCTGAGAAAAACACATTTACACAGTAGTAACATAGTCAATGAGTACCAAAAAGTACAAAAGTTTGCTGATTTTATTGTATGATGATGTTATTTACCATATATTTTATATTTTCTTCTTCTTCTATTTTGCTATGAATTAATAGAAAGGTTACCAATGTTTTTGCCAGTGACAACCACACCCATACACAGAACATCATGCTCAAACACACTCTCACACAGCACAGTGATCTTTAACAAACTGCAAATAAGCAACGGTGTTCTTTTTGAAAAGTAGTCATTTTCTTATGCAACCCTGCTTTGTACACTATTGTTGTACACTGTACACTATCAAGGCTGAAACAACGCTTAGTCTTTGGATGAGAAATAGTTGTGTTCATATGAGAACCCTGTATTTTGTAAATAAGTTAATAATTTTGGCAAATTTGAGCAAGTCTTTATTGAGATCTCTAAGGTATTTATCTTGGGAGATACAATTGAGCAGCAGGAGACTTCTGCTAAAATCGCTTTAGTCTTTATTTGATCTCATTGTTGTCCAAGATAAGCTACGATAAGCTATAAGAGACATTAATGACATCTTCGTTTTCTTTCCTCTGGGTTAGTTGCTTTGAAGTTACATTATCAATTTTCTATTAATTCTTCCTTGTTAATGCCATGATACATTCCATGGAGTTAAACTTTTAATAGATACCTGTTGTTTTAATAAAAAAAAGGTCTTCAGGTCACACCTGATTGTAATTCTGATTATTTAAAACAGTTGACTCTTATTTCACATTTCTAGGTCATATTTTTGCAGAAATATAAGATATTCTAATGATTCTCTGTCTTTTTCTCTCTCTCTCACACACACACACACACACACACACACACACACACACACACACACACACACACACACACACACACACACACACATATATATATATATATATATATATATATATATATATATATATATATATATATATATAAATATATATATATATATATATATATATATATATATATATATATAGAAGGGGTTTCCACCCTGCATTATTTATTTGGAACACAATTATTATAAACATTTAGACAAAGCGCGACAGTGGGAAAAACATGTCTTTTCATGACAAAAAAGAATGTCCTGGGTTTGATTTCTGGACAGACACCAATGTTCTATCTGTGGGGTTTAACTGATTTTCCTGTGTCTGTGGGTGTTTTCTCTAGGGGCATCTTTTACTGTCCATATGACACATCAGGCCACCGGTCAGTCGACAGGCAATTTTGAGGCATTGATGATCATCTGTGGCTCTTTTTATTGCTGTTTCCCCACATTCCTTGCATTACTCTGACTATGATTGGTGTTTTTGGTTGACGAGTGTATTCAGTTCTAGTGTATTCAGTGTATTCAGTGATTAAGACATATTCTTGATTTGTCAAATATTTGTCAAATCCCTGGATCTATTTTAACTGTTTGTAATGAGTGAAAGTGGTGTAAGAATGGTAAATGCATCTGCAAAATGCAAATAATACTTGGCAGTTGACTACAATGGCTTAAATGTTTTGGGCCAGGCACAGGCAACATGAGGCTACATGCTACACAACAGTCAATCATAATCACCTCCAGTTCTTTGTTCAGGCTTTTGGTTTCTTCAGGCATTTGACAATTAGTGTGTGTCTAGCTTTTGTGGTGTTTTTCACAATATTAGTCAGACTTCATTTTATGTAATGGAGTTGGCTGCACTAAATTGCCCCTATATATTCTCAAAATATAAAATACGGGTAGCACAGTGGCTTAGGGTAAGCATGTCCTTCTCTCAGTGCTGGTGCTCCAGGTTCGCCTTCTAATTTTGGTGGGTTTTCCATGTTCTCCCTGGATCTGCATGGGTTTTCTCCGGGTTTTTCCCACAGTTCAAACACATGGATTCAAGATCAATTGTCTGTTGTAAATTGCCCCTACAGTTGTGATCAAATTTATTCAACCCCCAATGCTGCGAAGGGTTTTATGGAATTCAGTGCACATTTGTAATTGTGTTCATAATGAAATCTTACAAGGACTTGTTAAAGAACTAAATGCAACTAAGATAGCATCAATTGTTTTTGTCATAAAGTATTAAATGGCCTTTTTGTGATTTCTTCATTGACACAATTATTCAACCCCTTTACAACTACCACTCATAAGAACAGAGGTTCATTCCAGTGTTTTCAATCAGGTATTGAAAACACCTGTGGATGTCAACGAGCAGCAATCAAGCATGATAAGCACCAATTAGGCAGATTTAAAAGGACAAGAGAAGAGGTTATTGCTCTTCACAAGAATGGCAATGGATATAAAAAGATTGCGAAGTTGTTAAATATTCCAAGAGACACTATCGGAAGTATCATTCGCAAGTTCAAGTTAAAGGGCACAGTGGAAACGTTACCTGGTCGTGGCAGAAAGAAGATCCTGACCGCGACTGCTGTGCGCTACCTGAAGCGTAATGTGGAGAAAAATCCCCGCGTGACTGCTAAGGAACTGAAAAAAGACCTGTCAGATGTGGGCACTGAAGTTTCAGCTCAGACAATAAGGCGCGCACTGCATAACGAAGACCTCCATGCCAGAACTCCCAGGCGCACCCCCTTGCTGACTCCAAAGAACAAGAAAAGTCGACTGCAGTATGCCAAAAGTCATGTGGACAAGCCACAAAGGTTTTGGGACAGTGTACTGTGGTCAGATGAAACTAAATTAGAACTGTTTGGGACAATGGACCAGCGCTATGTTTGGAGGAGGAAGAACCAGGCTTATGAACAAAAGAACACCTTGCCTACTGTGAAGCATGGCGGGGGGTCAATTATGCTTTGGGGCTGTTTGGCTTCTAATGGTACAGGAAAGCTTCAACGTGTTCAGGGTACCATGTATTTCCCTTCAGTACCAGGAGATCTTGGAGGAAAATGTGATGGAGTCAGTCACAAACCTGCAGCTTGGGAGACGTTGGACCTTCCAACAGGACAATGATCCGAAGCACACATCCAAGTCCACTAGAGCATGGTTGAACATGAAAGGCTGGAACATTCTAGAGTGGCCATCGCAATCACCAGACTTAAATCCAATTGAGAACCTCTGGTGGGACCTAAAGAAGGCAGTTGCAGTGCGCAAGCCTAAGAATGTGACTGAACTGGAGGCTTTTGCCCATGAAGAATGTGCTAAGATACCCATAGGTCGCTGCAAGACACTTGTGTCAAGCTATGCTTCACGCTTGAAAGCTGTCGTAACTGGAAAAGGATGTTGTACTAAGTACTAAAAAATAATGTCACTAGGGGATTGAATAAAACTGATAATGATGTGAGCACAGTAAAGACATTTGTGGTTATTCCATCATAAATATTATGTTATATTTGTCTAATTTATAAGTGCCTCTTTGATATAATTGTAAATAAGATGACTGAAATGATCCAAATCAATGTCAAACTGGCCAAAACACTTTATTTCAGTGGGGGTTGAATAAATTTGATCACAACTGTATATACGTGTGTCATTGTGTGTGTGAGTGAGTGTGTGCCCAGCACTAGATTGGCACCCTGTCCTCTGTGTATCTGTGCATTCTCCACTGGATGGGCATTGGGAACCTGAACTTTAAACCTAGTCCCTATAGGGACATAGTATAATATAAGATGAGATAATAGTGATGGAGTATGTCAGTAGAGAGGTGATGGTGACTGTTCAACTTAGCCGTAACTGCTTAGTCTCTACACTTTACATTACATTTTGAAGGGTCTTCATATATTTTGATACAAATATAATACTGGGCTTGCAATGAATAAGAATTTGAAAATGAGCACTACAAATATAAATGCAGGTGAAGTTAGATCATCTAGCTTTGTGCACAATTTTTCATGCCCAGCCAATCAAATGGATTGGGTCTGGCAAATAAGCTTATTAGGTCATTCCTGTAACTTATAGAGTCCAATGTTAGTTTTTCTCAGTGAGAAAATGGTGTACTACTTAATGTTTTATGGATGTACAGTGTTTGCATACATTTAATGGTATGAATGACAAAGGGATACATAATAAAGTGACCTATTTTGTCTACTGAATTTGTCCTCACATTTAACCCATCTTTGCAGTAAAACACACATATACACAAAGTGAGCACATGTGGCCGGAGTGTTGTGCAGCCTTGTATTTTGTGTGTAAAGTTAGGTGCCTTGCCCAAGGGCACTTCAGTCATGGAACTTGGTATCGGAGACCTTCTGGTCGCAAGGCCACTTCCTTAACCACCAGCCTATGACTGCCCCTATTCATGTGCTGATAAAATTGCCACATTATGAGCTTTGACCTCTACTCATACTGTTTCTTTTTACCAATATTTTATAATCTCCTTTGAGAACCTTGTAGGTGGAGTTTCAGTGTTCTCTGCGTGGGTTCTCTTTGGGTTCTCTGATTTCCTCCCATAGTCAAAGAACATGGATTAAAGTTAAATTGAATGCTCTAAATTGCCCCATATAGAGTGTGTCTGTGTGAGTGAGTAAGTGTGCCCAGCGATAGATTGGTGCCCTGTCCTGGGTGTATCTGCCCAGCGCCCGAAACGTTCTCCACTGGATGGGAATTGGAACCCCCCCCCCTTTACCCTAGTAAAGGATTAAGCTGAAAATAATGAATGAATGAATTCCAGGCAGCTGCTGAGACATATAGTAACTGCTGAATGCAACACTAAATTGCTTAGTTTGAGTGATGTATTGACCACTAAAATGTTTCATGGCTGCTGAATGCCTCTAATGTATGCTTCAATTTTACACACACGATGCCAGCATGATCAACTAATTGCAATTACATTAGTGTTGTTTCGACCCACATATATGTATTACGCACAACAATGTCTTTTCTTTTTACAGAACTGACCGAATTAGTAGAGTCTGGGTCGCTAACTCCTGGCAGAGAGTAAAAGAATTTGCTCCTGGCCACTGTTGTTGTCTTTGTGTTCTTAAGACAAGTCAATTTCCTGTTGCAGCCTCTCATACAAATAAAATATATTCTTGTCATACTGTTATAACGACTTTACCTCATTGTCCTAAAGTGACAAAATGGAAGTTTCAAAGCTTCTCTAGACCTTTGAAGGTTTGTAGTTTGTAGTTTGTAGCAGGGAATGAAGCATTTAAAAAGGCAAATCTCTCTCTTTCTCTCCATTACTTTATTGCTCACTGTGGGTGGCCCTAGACTTGTAACTTTAATTACAGAAGCTCAATCAATATTTTTCCTTTTTACTAACATACTGAAATAATTTTTGCAGTTCATACATAATCAGTCAACATTAATATACACTATTTTACAATATTAGTTCCTGTTCACTAAATTTAAAAAATATACCAGTAAATAAATGTGAATTATACAATAACACTCTCAGTTTAATTTATTGGATATGTCTCATTGTTTTTACACTAACTGTATATTTGTTCATTCATTCATTTATTCATTTATTCATTACCTTCTGCTTAATCCTCTTGGGTCGTGGAAGGGTGTTCCCCATACCCATCCAGGGGAGAACATTTTGGGCAGATACACCCATCCATCAATCCATTATCCTCTACTAGGGACACGGCGGTGTTCCCCATGCCCATCCAGTGGAGAACGTTTCGGGTGCATGTTTTTGGACTGTGGGAGGAAACCGGAGAACCCGGAAGAAACCCACGCAGACACGGGTAAAACATGGAAACTCCACCCAGATTGGGATTCGAATCGGGAATCCCTAGTGCTGAGAGGCGAACGTGCTAACCACTAAGCCACCGTGCCACCCGCAGATACACCCAGGACAGGCAATCTATCACTGGGCAATCTATCGCACAGACACACACACAAACTCACACTATATGGACCAATTTAGAGTATTTAATGAACCTTGAAAACGTGTAATCTATGTTTTTGGACTTTTTGGGAGGAAATCGGAGAGCTCTGAGTAAACCCACGCAGACATGGGGAGAACATGGAAACTCCACCCAGTTCGGGATTTGAACCTGGAATCCCCAGTGCTGAGAGGTGAACATGCTAAACACTAAGCCACCGTGCCACCTTACTGTATATTCGAAGTGTGCATCATCCGAAGTGTGTTAAAGAGCATTAGCGCAGGTCCTTAATTCCTGCTGCAGTAAGACTGTACAATCAGCACTGCTCTCAGTACCCTCTCACTGTCAAACTGACAATAACACTGTGCAATAGCTATCCAATCATTATATGCACAATACACTTTTGCTGGACAATCTGTTGTTTTTTCTTTTGCAATTAACCACTTAATTTGAGCATATGTGCAATACTTTTTTTGTTGTTTTTATAGAGTTTTATTCCTATTGTCTCCCCTCTGATATTATACATAATTGAGTTTTATTTTAATTTATTTTGTATATACTGATCTCTATTACATTTTTTTTTTAAAATATGTCTCGTGGTTATATTAGACGTACTGAACTTGAACCTGAATCTTGAACCTTCCCGAATACTGTTACTTCTGTGCTTATCTCATACATTTCCATTTATTATACATATGTATTTTGCAGCTCAGTTTCAAACTCTTTCTCTGGATCCTCTTTAGTTTGTTCTCTAATATTCAGGACCCCCCAGGATCACCACAGAGCAGGTAGTATTAGGGTAGTGGATTATTCTTAGCACTGTTGTGACACTGATGTGGTGGTGGTTTGATAGTATGTGCTCTACTGTATAAGTGAATTAGACACATACAAAATTAATGGGTTGTTTTTAAGAGTTTTTTAATTTGCCCAATTGATCTCAGAGATTATATTGCTATTTAACATATATTTCTAACACGCCAAAAACCATGTGTAGACGCCCAAAAAATATTTAGACTGACACATTGTCTGTGTGGTAGTGGAGGAGGTGTAAACATGGGCACCACTGACTAAATATTGTTTTGGATGATACCATGGCACTGTGTTTTGTTTTTTACACACTGTTAAAATGAATTCTTGTCTGATACAGGGCCTAAGCTGCTTAACAGTGTCTTACCTGATTTTACTCTTCTTAATGCTCATTTTAAATTTGTTATCACAATTGTTGTTTTGTATTATGTTACAGTGCTCCATTACTGCAATCTTCCTCCAGGGATTAAGAAAGTATTCTGATTTTGATTCTGATCTGATTCTGATATAAAAATAATCTTATTCTTTCCTTAAAAATCTAAGTTCCACACTCCACACACTTTATACACTGTTGTATAAATATTAACTTGACAGTAGATTGTACAGCTATCTTCTTATTTGGATTTTTGAATATGATTAAAAAGTAAAGACAGCAACAGTTGCTCATTTAATAATCAGGTTTTAGGTTTATTATTAATCTCCTGGTGCTTTTTAACCAGAGCGATTTGGTTACATGGATGTGTGTACAGGTATTCAGCTATGTATTATGTGCATATCTGTTGTTTGTTTATGTGGCGTCTTTGTATTTGCTTGGTGACTGGCGAGAGAAACAGCAGGTGTGGAAAGAGGTAATGAGAAGACTCCATTTTGCTAGCTGACATATCCCAGCATGCTTGCTGCTGTCTAGTCGAGTGCACTGAGTAAAAGATGACGAGCTGACAGCGAGCCACGCAGGAGACCGGTCCTCGGTGTATGTGGAGGGGGGAGTTGTCACTTTCAGTGTTTCTCAAAGTGCCTTCAAACCTCAGTGCAGACATGAGGCAGGCCATTCTTAAAGGCACAGTTCAACCAAAAATTTTATTCCCGCAACTACTCCCCGAGTAAAACTAATTACTATAAAGCTAATGCTAATTTACCCACGACTAATGGGAGTAAGAAGTCTTTAAAAAGAAATGACAAATTTCCAAATGTATGTATGTCATTTAATTTAGAAACTATAGGTATTAAAATAAAGTTGCTTCCATTAATCTATCAATCTGAAGGTTGGCGGTTCAAATCCCAGGTTCACTGAAGTTACCATTGTAGGTACTTGAGCAAGGCCCTTAACCCTCATTGCTCCAAGGATGTTGTGATTAACCCTGTGTTCACCTTGTAAGTCGCTTTGGATAAAAGCATCTGCTAAATGACCAAATGTAAAATGTAATGTAATGTACTGCATCTATTCTTTGGTAAAAGGTCTAAACAAGATTTTGTGGTCTCTCTGTGGGAATTTATTAGGTTACCCAAGATGTTGAATTCTCAAATTGGTGTCTCAGTAAAATCAGATGGAGGAAAAGCAAGGGGCAATCCTGAAAGTTTAATCAGAAAGTAGGCGTTACCAAACTAGAGACCTAGAAAGAATTAGCAAAGTGTCATTAATGTGGACAGTATCTAACATCATTAATGTATTTAATTACAGATTTTGGCAGAAAAGGTCATTTTAAGATAAAATATTATTATTAGATGTAGCCGAGTAATGGGGAACCAAGAGAATCAACAGTTATGACATGCATTCCGCTAAATGAACATAATTGACTCATTTATTGAAAGAGGCAAATTAGAGGCAAAATAAATCCCAATTTGTGAGGATTTCAATTAGTGAGGTCATTTATTCTATAAAAAACAGGTGTCAACTATAGCCCTATAATTGAATTGGTAGTAAGTTATAGAAATAACTTACTACCAATCATGCAGATTACAGAATAACACAAATGGCAAAGAAGCATCCAATGATTAGTTCCAGAGATATCAGTGCAGAGGTCCTGTTACCTGTGAGTACTGTAAGAATTAGAAGATGCCTACATGAAGTCAAACTATTAGCAAGAAACCCTCGTAAGGTAAAATTCCTGAAAAAAAAAGCATGTTAATGTTACAGTTGTAAAGAACACATTGGCTGGCCTAGAGGGAAATAGAGCAACAATATATGGACAGATGAGAGCAAGATTGTTTTTATTGAGTCTAAATGCCACTGACAGTTTGTTAGGTGACCCATAAACACTGAATTCAAGCCACACTACACTGTGAAGACTGTAAAACATGGAGGTGAAAGCATAATGATTTAGGGATGTTTCTCATACTTTGGAATTAGATCCAATTATCACATACCAGGCACCATGGACCAGATTGAATAAATTAAATATTAGAGGAAGTCATGTTGCCTTATACTAAGAAAGAAATGCCCTTACAATTGGTGTATTAGCAGGACAATGACTCTAAACACACCAGCAAGCAGGCCACATCCTCATTCTAGATCAACAAGATTGATTTTAATCGTCAGCCCAATCCCCAGACATGAATCCAATTGCGAATTAAACACATAACATTAAAAATGCTAATATTATAACCCTAGGGAATGCAGAAGAATGCAAGGATGTTCACATCTTATCTGATGTTAGTTGATTTGATGCCACCCAGATTTAAAGCAGTTATCAGGAATGAAGGCATTAAAAAATATTAGTTCATTGATCAGAAAATCTTAATATGTAAACAACTTTTAGTTTATACTGTAAATATGTAAGTTTCTAATTGAAATTAAATAGATAATGCTATTTGTTTAACATCTCATTCATTTTTTTCATTTTCAGTTTCCAATTTTCATTTTTAATTTTCAAAAAATTATATTTCATTCATGTTTGCATTTGGAATTTAATGTGCATTGTTCCCTGTGCCTGTGTACATGAAAATAAATGCTATCATGAGGACTAAACTTTTTTGCACATTTCTTTAAGTGTTGCATTTGCAAAGCTTCTTTAATAATTATTCATACGTTTATGACCTGACAACCCTTATCTCTGTTATAATGCATCAGGCATTTGATATTTTAGTCATTATCCTGACATTAAATTTTAGTCAACCATTGTAACAACATACATTTATTTTCCCATTTGATCCACTGGGAAACATCATTGAATGTTATAAGCTGAAGATTAGAATCCAAAAAGAGGATCCCAAAGTCTGTGGATACAATTGACTCATTTTGTGTTAAGCCTCGATAAGTACCATTGAGAATTTATGCTGGCAAAGAAGGAAAATCTGCAAATAATACAAAATTCAAAGGTGTAAATAGTTTTAACAAGGATTTAAAAAGTTGGAAAAAAAAATTTTCTTTAATATTGTGTTGACATTATCTGGCTCTAAAAATAAGAGTTAGCTTCTCAGACCTGGATAGCTGGTTAGCTTGTCATACATTATATTTGGGCAATTTTAGAACCTTGTTAATAAATTTTCCATTTTATTTAAATCTGTTTGTACTATTGATATGTGAATTGTGCTTTTTCATTAAGTAGGCATTTAGGAAGACAATTATCGAGCACTTCATAAACTTCATATTGTCATACCTACACAATTGGAACAATGAACCAAAATCTAATACAAAATGCCACTAGTTTCCAAGACAACAATTATGATAGATTTAGGACAGACAGGACAGGTAATTGGAAAAAAGATTGATAGGAAAATAACATCAAAGGGTCTTTTGGAATATGACAATGATGGAACCTGCAATCGTTCCCTTAACAGAATCTGTCCAACCAGCTATTTTGGATCAAAACACAATTCGCTCTGACATGGCTTTTGCTTCACCACTGATGAAAACTTAATGATCTACTATAATTTAGTAGGAGAATCAAGAATAATAACTGTTTGTTAACAACTTTATACTTTACAATTTACACAGTTGTCATAGTTTATCAGATGCGTGGAACAGATAAGATTTTCTGAAAACAAATTTAGGAAGGCAAGATTAAGGTGGTTTTGACATGTGTAGAGGAGGGATGCTGAGAATAAGGCAGAAGGAAAAGAGAAAGGCCAAAAAAGAGGTTTAGGCAATGACAGAAGAAGGTCTACTAATTAACTAAGTGTGTAATGACAATTCTAATCTATAACAGATTTTTATCTTTCATACTTTCACTATATCCCAGGATTGGTGCCCTGTTCTTTCGGTGACCTGCACAAAACTGTGGAGTGTTTATTAGAAACAGTAGAATGCATTAATTTACTATTTGTCCCATGGTGAAAATACAGTGTTCCTGCTCACTTTGCGAAAGCAAACTACTTCCATCTTGTATCAACTTAACACTTCTTTGTTAGACAGGTAAGTCAACAATGAGTGGATAAAGGCAGCACTTTAATGCATAATGGTTTTAGAATCCACATGCAAAACATCCTACATGTCTAGTCTATGGTCTCAGTTCCTCCTTAAGTCTCAGCATGCATTTTTATAAATAAAACTTTCCGTAGGCTCATTCTGCATGACACAATGTCTAAGAATTCAATGTCAGCCTTAGGTCAGGAGCTCAGGTGTGTGTCACAAATGGCCCCTTCTAGACTGTTAGTGTGTGAAAACAAGAAAGGGAGGGGGGAATGAAATGATTTTAAGACTTCCCTCAAAAGCCCTGTGAGTGAATGTGTGTAGGTGGAAGTAAGTGGATGACTTATACTGGCACGGCTTTACTGCTGGTTGCTGCCTTCTTACTAAGCATTAGTTGGCACAAGGAACAATGGCGGTGTTGATAAAGGACCCGGCTACACCTGTAGCACTTGATTTTATCAAGCTGTCTGAAGTCCGCCCCTACTTCCTCTAGGGCTGTGCTGTCTCTGGCCAATCAGGAGTGCTTATTCTAAATAAGGTGATTCTGAGCTTGTGAGGGGAGTAAAGTTCGCTCATGTGTGAGAAAAAGGAATTACTGGAACCTTTTGTTTCATGTTGCTTGGCCCTGCTAATGCCTGCCAGACATTCACCACAACAAACTTTTACTGCAGACAATGGGCCAGATAGCATGTAGTTTGACATGCAAAATGTATACTGTCCCTTTGTCACCAGTAGTGACACCCTCTCTCTCACTTTCCTACTATCATTTGATCTGTTTTAGTTGACAGCCATGCTTTGTATAAGGTTCTTTTGAGACTAAGCTACTGTCGTTTTGACATCCCAGTGTTTATTGGGGTGTTTGTGTATTGGCTTGGCATGAGTTTTGAGTGTTTAAAAGGTGCAAGGTTTTTCTCATAGGTGTGCAGGTCTCACTTCTACTTCCTCTAATCTTGCAAGATTATAAAGGCATTCTTCTTTTTCCCATTCTCACTACTTTGTTAATGTATGGGTGATTACCATAAATGATCATATCTCTTTACTGAAAAAACATTGAGTTTATAAAAGCATTTTGGAAGAAAAGTGTCACTTGGTATGACATGCTGGATCCAACCGCATGAAGCAGAAATCCAAACAATAGTTAATAAAATAGTTAACAAAATAAAATAAACACAATTAAAACAGGGCAGCATGGTGACTCAGTGGTTAGCACGTTCCCCTCTCAGTGCTGGGGATACAGGTTTGAATCCCAACCCCTAGTAGAGGATTAAGTGGAAGATATTGAATGAATGAATGCATAAATGAATAACTAAACAAATACAAATAAATAACTATGAAATACCTCTGGGAAATTGCACATCACATGTGCCATACCTAGCATCCATACCTCGGATAAACCCTACAGCCCAAATCATACCTTATACTACATATACTTTACCTATACTATTATGACTATGCTACATATACCTCAGAGAGTGTGCGCATTGTACACAAAAAAAAAAATAAAAATCAAAAGTTTTACTGACCCAATCATGATGCAACTGTTCTAATCGTGCTGAGAGGCTGAGAAGAATACATGTGATCCCTAGAAGCTGACTATGAACACCATCTTAGGGGTGAGAGTTGTGCTGCAAGAGCAGGCACAATTGACATCCCTCACTTCTGCCTACAGTGAGCAGGGGATAAACATCTTACTGCACATGGCCCGCTCCTTCAGACAGCATGACTAACTGCGCTCTGCTGACAGCAGACAGCATAGAGACATCGGTATATACACTGCTACCCCATCCCCAGAGAGCCAAAGTGTCAGCCAGTGCAGGACACAGAAACACGGCCATGCACTTTCAATATTTGTGACACGAGAAAGTGAAATTCAGCCATGACCCTGAAGAAAAATACACTGTATGTGGCAATGTCCAAGCTCTGAGTATGTATATATAAAATATAAAATACAGGCAGCACACTGGCCTAGTGGTTAGCATGCCCACCCCTCAGCACTGGGGATCAAGGTTCAAATCTCGATCTTGGTGGATTTTCTATATTCTCCCTGTTTCCACGTGGGTTTTCTCCGGGTTCTTCCCAAAGTCCAAAAACATGGATTCAAGGTAAATTGGCTGCTCTAATTTGTCCCTATATGTGTGTGTCTCTGTGTGACCAGTAATGGATTGGCACCCTGGCCTGGGTGTATCTGGCCAGTGCCTGAAACATTCTTCCCTGTATGACCCTAGTCCCTAGTAAAGGATTAAGTGGAAGATAATGAGATGAGATAAAATATCTTAGAACATTTACACATACCATATTTCAGGAGACACGCCACTGTTACGATGTGCTTGCACACCAGAACCTCAGAAAGCATACACTAAAAAAACACTAAACACTAGAAAGTGTAAATAAAAGGGAAAAGAAAACAAATGATGGGGGCATATAACATGTCAGTCCTAACTACACTGACCATGCTAAATGCTGAGAGGAGCCCCTGTCCTCAATGGCCATTGTATGCCAGCTGATTTGGGTGGTTTACTGCACACTGCTCACACCCCACACAAGCAAAGGGTAATGTTGGTGCCTAAATAGGTGCTCACTGTGTGAAAAGTAAGCAACCATTCTGGATATGCCAGCAGTCCATTGCAAGGTTAGATATCCTTTCTCTAGAGCACAGACATTCCTCTGCTTCAGTCACAGCTGACTTACGGCCAAGTGCATAGAGGGACAGCCAAGTGGCGGCATGAGTGCCTGACTTCCTGTCCTGCTCTATGTACAGAGAGGGGCACAACTGGATAAAAATACGCTTAAAATTTAGAACCAATTATAGTAGCCATGCATAGTAACATGTGGGAAGAGCTCATATGAGGAAATTAGATTCAGGTGCATCTGCAAGTGGACCGGATTGCACCTTAGCCCATTTATGCTGTGCACACCACTGCTGACAATAAAATTACAAATTATTTCAATCATAAAACATAAAATAAGAACCTTAAGCTTGACAACTATCATCTTGGATGGGTGAATGTTCTTCTACAGTCATGATCACTCACTTATTAACTCAAAAACAACAGAGATACAGAACAACTTACAGGTCTAAAAGTAAAGTCAGTTGGTTTACAAAAACAATTTCAGTGTTTTTAAGTGCTGACCATTTCTAACATAAACATTTGAGTGTAAAGTTTGTTGAGTGTTGAGTTTGCATTAAGGTCACAGAGCCGAGTTATTGGTTTTAATACATTTCTACTTCCTTACTCTTCCTTTTGTAAACATTTGTACTTACCTCTCTGCTAGGTAAGGGTCATCTAGAGTGACTGAATTCAGCTGTTCTCCTGAGGGAAGCCAACACAAACAAAATAACGATCCAGTCAGACATCTTGGTTGACTGATGGTCTTTTTAAGGGCAGTTTCTTTTACTGGCTATAGGTTAGCCTTATTTACCCAACGACTTGATGTGTCCATTGGGAATGGGTTTGCAGTTGTGGGGGATGAAAAGAAAAAAGATGCACACCCATGTGTTATCTACATTGGGAGTTCCCCCTCTTCATTCACAGCAGCAAGTATTAGTGACAGGTGACTATTTTTTTTATCTTTCATGTGAATTGGATGTGATATGCCAAATATAAGTATTTGAGCCAGAAGAGAAAAAGTCTCCATTACACCACATTCGAAATTATTATGCAAATTATATTTTTCTCTGATTATTTAAAATGAGCTTTGCATATGATAGTCATAATCAGTTGAAGTATAAATAAAATTTTATTGAATGAACCACAGGCAGCACGGTGGCTTAGTGGTTAACACATTCGCCTCTCAGAGATTCCAGATTCGAATCCCAATCTTGGTGGAGTTTTATGTTCTCCCTGTGTCTGTGTGAGTTTCCTCTGGGTTCTGCGGTTTCCTCCCACAATCCAATAACATGGATTCAATGTAAACTGACTGCTTTAAATTGCCCCATATAGAGTGTGTTTGTGTGCATGTATTTGTGTATTGCCTGGATGGGCATGTGGAACCCTACTTTCGACCCTAGTTGTTGGATTAATTGGAAGATAATGAATGAATGAATGAACGAACCACCCAGTGATAACAATATTCATTCATTCTTTATCTTCTGCTTTATCCTGTACTAGGGTTGCGGGGGGGTTCCACATACTCATCCAGGGGAGAATGTCTCGGGCGCTGGGTAGATACACCCAGGACAGGACACCAATCCATCGCTGGGAACACACTCACACAGACAAACACACTATATGGGGCAATTTGGAGAATTCAATTGACCTTGATCCATGTTTTTGGACTGTGGGAGGAAACCGGAGAACCCGGAGGAAACTCACGCAGACACTGGGAGAACATGGAAACTCTTGGAATCGATTGGGATTCGAACCGGGAATCCCTAGGGCTGAGAGACGAACGTGCTAACCACTAAGCCACCGTGCTTAGTGAAAAGAAAAATTTTAAAGAAATTTTAAAGAAATTAAACTGGCCATTTGTTAAATTTTCAGCATTAAGAGGTCACATTCATTGAAATCAAAAGATATTTTAATAAAAAAAAATCCTAATAGGCCTAGGTACATGTTAACATAGGACTCCTTCTTTAAAGTCACCATCACAATTTTTGTATCCATTGAACTTGTGAGTTTTTAGAGAGTTTCTGCTTGAATTTCTTTGCAGGAGGTCAGAATAGCCTCCCAAAGATGCTATTTTGATGTGCACTGCCTACAACTCTCATAATTCTTTTGCTTAAGGATACTTCAATTGTTCTCAACAGGGTTGAGGTCAGGGGAAGATGGTGGCCACACCATGAGTTTCTCTCCTTTTATGCCCATAGCAGCCAATGATACAAAGGTATTCTGTATTCTGTAGCATGATGCTGATTGAGATGAGATGGTTTTGCTCTAGAAGACAAACTTTTTCTTTTAACATAGAAGACAGTGGTATTGGCTCTCGCCCTATGAATCCAGCCCAAAACATGACTCCACCATCTCGTTGCTGACATCACAGCCTTGTTAGGACATGATGGACACCCACCAACCATGCACTACTCCATTCTTCTGGACCATCCAGTATTGCACAACACTTGACTGAAAATAATAACTGTAAACATGACTGAAAATGAGTCTTCATGTATCTCTGGGACCACTGCCACCAGTTTTTTGCTTGTGAGCATTGGGGTGGCGAATATTACGTTTATGCACCACTACAAAACTTTAAAGGAGCTTACACCTTGAGGTTTGCGGGACTCCCAAGGCACCAGCAGCTTCAAATACGTGTTTGCTGATTTGTAATGGCATTTCAGCAGCTGCTTTCTTAATCTGATGAATTTGTCTGGCAGAAATTTTTCCCATTATGCTTTTATCTGCACAAACAGATAAATGTCGGTGCTCTAAATCAGCCACAAATCTCTTCACAGTAGATCAATCACCTTTAAATTTTTGTGAAATATATTGTTTTATGAGGCGGCACGGTGGCTTAGTGGTTAGCACGTTCGCCTCTCAGCGCTAGGGATTCCCGGTTCGAATCCCCATCTGGGTGGAGTTTCCATGTTCTCCCCGTGTCCGCGTGGGTTTCCTCCGGGTTCTCCGGTTTCCTCCCACAGTCCAAAAACATGGATTAAGTTAATTGAGTTCTCTAAATTGCCCCATATAGAGTGTGCTTGAGTGTGTGAGTGTGTACCCAGCGATGGATTGGCGCCCTGTCCTGGGTCTATCTGCCCAGCGCCCGAGACGTTCTCCCCTGGATGGGCATGGAGAACCCCACCGCGACCCTAATAGAGGATAAAGCGGGAGATAATGAATGAATGAATATTGTTTTATACCATGTCCCAGGCAATGCATTATTTGATTATTTTTTCTTTCCCATATTGCTTGAACCCTGTGGTCTACTTAATAATGTGGAACATCCTTCTTAAGTAGTTTTCCTTTAATTAGGCTCACCTGACAAACTAATTATCACAGGTGTCTGAGATTGACAAAAAAAAAACAAAGCGAAACAATACCATCAAAGTGTTTAACTGAGAAACAAAAGATTGACATCTAAATCCAATTTTTAAGATAACTTATTATTATTTTTATATTTTTAACTTATTATATTATTATAACTTATTATATTATTAGGTTGGTTATATACTGTATGTGTATATATATATATATATATATATATATATATATATATATATATATATATATATATATATATATATATATATATATATGATTATGGCACAGTAGCTTAGTGGTTAGAACATCTGTATTCTCTGTATTCCTCCCAAAGTCCCATACTACATAGATCAAGGTAACATACATAGATCAAACATAGATCAAGGTAAACTGAATGCTCCAAATTGCCCCATATAGAGTGTTTTTATGTCTGTCTCAGTGTGTGCCCAGCAATAGATTGGTGCCCTGTCCTGCGTGCTCTGTACTGATGAATCAAATTTTCAAATCTTTGGCTGTAGTAGGAGGCAGTTTGTTTGCTAAAGGGCTGAAGAATGGTACAATAATGAGTGTCTACAGGCAACAGTGAAACATAGTGGAGGTTCCTTGTAGGTTTGGGGCTGCATTTCTGCAAATGGAGTTGGAGATTTGGTCAGGATTAATGATATCCTCAATGCTGAAAAATACAGGCAGATACTTATCCATTATACAATACCATCATGGAGGCATATGATTGGCCCAAAAGAATACAACCAATGTCATTAAGAAATATCTTCAGCGTAAAGAAAAAGTCCTGGAAGTGATGGTATGGCCCCCACAGAGCCCTGATCTCAACATCATCGAGTATGTCTGAGATTACATTAAGAGACAGAAGGATTTGATAAAACACACATCCACAGAAGATCAGTGGTTAGTTCTCCAAGTTGTTTGGAACAACCTACCAGCCGACTTCAAAAACCTAAAACGTATATAATATAAATTTAGGACAGCGCAGTAGTTTAAATTAAGTGAAGAATATATATTTCCTCCATTGTATTTGCCACACTTATTCCAATACAATTGTGCTAATAGTTAATAAGGAGTTTTGTGCATAAAAACTGACAATAAACCTATAATATAACTTTTGAGTGCACTTGAGCAAAACAGGTCTTTTTATTCAATGTAAGTGTATGACAGACACTTCGAAATGTCATTTACATACCTGCCTAGGACACACAACAGTAATGATCTTTTTGTAAAAACAGGTTATAGTACAGTAATTTTGCAAAACCAAAACCACTTGAAAACAGAGTCTGATTGTTTTATTCTTTAAACAATTAATTTAAACAAGTAAACACCAGGGGCAGCACGGTGGCTTAGTGGTTAGCACTCTCAACACTAGGAATTTCCGGTTCAAATCCCAATCTGGGTGGAGTTTCCATGTTCTCCCTGTGTCCACGTGGGTTTTCTCTGGGATCTCCGGTTTCCTCCCACAGTCCAAAAACATGGATCAAATTCAGTTGAATTTTCCAAATTGCCCCATATAGAGTGTGTTTGTGTGAGTGTCTGTGTGAGTGACTGTGTGCCCAGCGATAGATTGGCGCGCTGTCCTGGGTGTATATGCCCAGCGCCTGAGACGTTCTCCCCTGGACGACCCTAGTAGAGGATAAAGCGAAAGATAATGGAGGGATGGATGAATAATAAACACCAATAGCTGACTGTAATGCTGTGTTCATGCTGTAGGATCCGCTTGGTTTGTCGGCACACTTGCAGCAAAATTTTGAATTTCTCTTTTAATACATCTAATCTGAAAAGGTTACATTGTGCCAAATGCTGTTAAATCTGTTATTAGTCTTGTGATGGTTTAGAGCCTGTATACTATGCATTTGGTCAAATAATTGTAAAATACAGCTTAACCATCTAATACTTAACTTTCAAAAGTTCACTGCAAAGTCAGACAGCACAAAATGATTTCATTTAGTTTTTCTTTATCTGCTGCAATCATGTGAAATGTAAAACTTGCTTTGTCTTTTTCTTAGTCTATTAAATGGCTGATTTCTTAGAACTAGTTTCAAGGAAAATGGTCTAAATGGTCTGAGAAACTGCCTGAGTGGAAACTCTTGTATTCTCTCCTGGGCCTGGCGAGTGTGATTGCTTGGATGTCTCTAATGGTGTTAGGCTGTGATTTCATGCACAGCAGGCCGCTGGGTTTCATTTGCCTCCACGCTGCCATGGTGGCTGATGGAACTGCTCTCTGGGTGAATATGGAGGGAGGGGAAGCCACTCCTAAAAGGCATAATGTGTGTTTCTGAGCCAGACAGATGCTCTCTATAGCAGTTCATTTGCATGTTCGAAGTACAAAATGACAATAGTCTCAGGTTTTTGAGAAATAATAACAATAATTAATTGAAACAAATATATTTCAAATGTTAATCCCTAAATCTCTAAAATTCCAAACAGAAAAACATGCTGTAACTAGAATAAAATTTTTGGTTAGATTTGGCAGCTTAGCTCTTTTTTCTGTGGCTTTACAGGAATTTATTTAAGCTTTTTGTTTTTTTCTGTAAAATCTTCTGTTCTGAGTACTCTGGTTAACTAACCAAAGAAGTTTTATTAGTCAAATCAGAACATTTTTTTATTTATGGTTACAAAATCAGTAATTAAGTTAGCTTGAAAAGGACAAATTGCTGTTCTTCGTAATCTTCTTCTTCTCATTATTATTCTTACATGAATTTTCTAGCAGTTTCACATTCCGCTTTTAATGAATTTTGAAATCTGGCAGTATTATAGTATATATAGTCAATTAGGTTGATTTGCTTTTTGGCGTATGGTTTTCATGTCAAGCTACTTTTTTTGGAGCGTTTTTTCCCCCCCCATAGGAATCAATTCAAAATTCCTCTTCAACTTCAACTTTACAGCCTTTTTATTTTTATTCTTTTTGGTTAGCCACATTAGCCTTGTTTAGCCTGGCTCTAATTACACACTGTTTGTGTAAAGTCTGTGTTGGCTGATCTTAATGCCATGCCATCGCATCCTGCAGCTTGATGTCATATCTCTCTTTCCGCATCATGTGCTGTGCCCGCTTATAAATGCACACAATCATTAGATGGAGCCGAATTAGGTGCGCTACTCTCACTGATCAATGTGTTGGCCCCACCTCTCCTCCTCCAAAGTGCCACCACAAGCATTGTTAACATTTATCTGTTTAGCATTATCTACATTGGCATGCTCATTATTCATTCATTCATTATCTTCCGCTTTATCCTCTATTAGGGTCGCGGTGGGGTTCCCCATGCCCATCCAGGAGAGAACGTCTCGGGCGCTGGGCAGATACACCTAGGACAGGGCGCCAATCTATCGCTGGGCACACACTCACACAAACACACTCTATATGGGGCAATTTGGAGAACTCAATTGATTTGATCCATGTTTGTGTACTGTGGGAGGAAACTGGAGAACCCAGAGGAAACCCACACAGACACGGGGAGAACATAGAAACTCCACCCAGATGGGGATTCGAACCGGGAATCCCTAGTGCTGAGAGGCGAACGTGCTAACCACTAAGCCACCGTGCCGCCGCATGCTCATTATATTATCCACATTATCTTAGTTAGCTAACCACATTTAAGAAAATAAGAAAAATGTTTATTCTTTGATATACTATATATATATATATATATATATATATATATATATATATATATATATATATATATATATATATATATATATATATATATATATATATATATATATATATTTATTTATTTATTTATTTATTTATTTATTTATTTATTTATTTCCTAGGTCACAATATTGTATTCTGTATTTTGTGTCAAAATATTATATTTGTGAAGAATACAGGGTTTAGTAATCATTACAGAAATTCAATTATTAATGTGGTTTAACTGTTTGGATGACCTGACTTCCCTTCAATCATAAGACAAATACTGTTAGCTATTTATGCACTTGAATTTTTAAAGGTCATCCTTGCACACTCCACACAAACAGATTTCATTTATGATTTAATTAAATTATTTTTAAGCTTTAAGCAGAACTGCTTGCTTTCTTGATCAGCCCTTAACTTACACCACTGCACACAAGTAAAATATAGCACTGCTGCGGGCTCCCCGCATCACAGGAGTCAGGCTCATGGTGGTCATGGCCCAGAGGAGCTGTGGTGGGCGTCCCTTATTTTCATTTCTAAAAAGGTGGCAACCCTAGTTCAGATTGTGGTGTACTGTGTATGTGTGTGTGATATGGAGTCAATTTGACTAAACCAAATGATAAAACAAATGCCTTTCCATCCAACTTAATTAGAAGAACTTAATTTATTTTGAACATGAAAAATACACCCTAAACTAGAAAAGTTCAGTTCCTGAAGTAAATGTAGAAAGTGCAGCTAAATGGGAGAAACAAAGGATGAAAAATTAATAAACAGATGCACACTCCATCCTGAAATACAGTAGATATTTATATAGTACACATTTACAAAGATTTATGCCTCAGCATGGGTTGGACTGTCGACTGAACAGATCTATTCTCCTTCAGATGTAATGTTAATTATAGAAAGTCAAGTCACAAGTCCATCAATATCTCCATTTCACATGTTGTGTGTAATGATGAGTTCCTTCATGCTTGTGGTCAAAAGTGTTGTTCTTTCCGGCTGACACACCAATCACCCAATGCCATTTCTGATGTTCTCAGGTTTATGAAAAAAGTAATTTGTTCAAAAGTATTTTATTTTAAAGTTCTCATCATTAGATAGTTAAATACATTACAAAATTACGTCATCATTTTTACATAAAGAGATTAAAAAAGTGTTTGTTGTGTTTATCAGAACATGACTGAAGTTGCTAATTGTTGCTTTTATTGTTTTTCATGTTTTCTTAATTGTTTTTTACCAAAAAAAAGAAACTGCTCATAGTAAAACTAAAATTGGGCTTTACCATTAATGTTGCAAGTGCAACAGCAAAGACTAAGAGCAATATTTGCGTAAATTCAATGTCAACACACAGAGTGGCATCTTTCGACATTTTAAGCAATTCCAGTGTATTATTTATGTCATGTACATTTTTTGAGTGAAAAGAGTGGTACCTTGCAAAAGTATGGGAACCTTAGAATGAAAATAATGAGAATGGATGAAAATTCCTCAAACAGTAATCGAAAAAAAAAAAACTTAAGCTGTGATGCTTGCCAAAATAGGTGCTATACTACTAATTGTGAAGGGTGCCCAAATGTTTGCTTTTTGGATGTACTTTAATTTTTATCTTACATATCTATGTAGGGCGGCGGCATGGTGGCTTAGTGGTTAGCACGTTCACCTCTCAGCGCTAGGGATTCCCCGTCTGCGTGGGTTTCCACCGGGTTCTCCGGTTTCCTCCCACAGTTCAAAAACATGGATCAAGTCAATTGAATTCTCAAAAAATTGCCCCATATAGTGTGTGTCTGTGTGAGTGAGTGTCTGCCCAGCGATGGATTGGTGCCCTGTCCTGGGTCTATCTGCCCAGCGCCCGAGACGTTCTCCCCTGGATGGGCATGGGGAACCCCACCGCGACCCTACTAGAGGATAAAGCGGGAGATAATGAATGAATGAATGAATGTCTATGTAGGGTAACAGTAAATTTGATCAAGGGTGCCTAAATCTTTTAATTCCACTGTATATCCCAGAAAGTCACAATGGTAAAACCACCTCCTTCAAACTCTCCTGGTCATAAATCACCTGTAATTTGGTGTGCAAATTTAGTTTCCTTGCTTACTTTTTTAACGTTGCAATCTTCATGTGAGTTATTTCGGTGAGTTGTTAGAAGGCAAGTTCTGTCAGAGCTGCCTCTTACCACAACGTCACCTTGTGGTGCTTTCCATCTTTTGTCTTTTGCTTCCAGATTAAATTAATCTTAGACATTTTTTAATTGTTATATGATATTGTGGCATTTTTCTTTAATATCCACAGGAATTTTCAAGTCATTTATTTTAAAGACCACAGTGTAAGTGTTAAAAAACAAACTTATGTGACTGTATGGTGGAATTTTTAATAATCTCTTAACTCTCTTCGATCTGCCCGCATTTTAAATTTTTTAGAGGGGCAACAATAATTTGCTGTCCATCACTTAAAGCGCAGGTAACATCAGATTTTTTGTGACCTCCACACCATCCAACATTTCACAGTTTTCTGCCCTGGACATCAATATAACTGCAACACTGAGTATAACACTTAATCTGAGTGGTGCAGGTTTGTTGTAAAACATGCTGTAGACAAAAAAAGACAATAAAAGTAAAGAAGAAAGTTCTATGAAAATGGCATTTCATTAAACTCCTATACATATAAGAGATAATAATTAATAGCACTTATATGAAATTCAGTTCATTACTGTAAAACACTTATCCCATTTATATTTGCATACTACAAAGCAATAATGTCAGTGTATAATGTTAATCTTATATTATAATCAAAGTAGTCTGGATCAGGGGTTGCGTAGTGAATGTTGGTAGATTCAAACAAGTCAATGTGATTGACAGAAAACATTTGTGTGTAACATTTTTTAAACAACTACGCTGGTTTGTTTTGGGCAAGAACATTATAGAAACACCGCTCATTTATTTCATATTTTAATAAGTGTGATTTTTCTCTTATTTGCTCTGTAATGCTGAATGTAAATATAAGAACTGAAGCACATAAAAACAAAGAAGAAAATTTTCAGTTTTATGTCAGAAAGTTTGCTGCCACCTTACAGGTCACAACATGGCAGCTGAATGTTTTACCTCAACAAGCTGCTTCATACAATAATAAACTTTCAATTACCTTTTCAATAATAATAAAAAAAAACTAGTGATCAAAAAACATCAGTCATGCATTCCCATCACCAGAATATGGATAGGGTTGTAACTCACTGAGATAAGTGACAAACTAAATTATTTAAATAGGGCACTCTGTCTCTGCATCTTACCTGATTGAGGGTCTTACTTATAATCCTCTGCATCTATATCAGTGATGTCTGAAAAGCATAAGGTTAGGGATGCTGAGTTAAAATCATCCACTTCTTTATTGCAAGAAATATGTGTAATGCTTCTGTAGGACAATCTTCAGGTGATTTGATTAACTTTTCCAACATATGTTTCTCTTTTAGTCTGTTCAGCAGCTCAGCAAAGCCAAGGTCATCTTTTTGACACATAATTTGAGTCAGTGTGTTCATCTTAAAATGATCTCTCCAGAAGTCCAGCACATGATCCACATACACACAGTGGCTTAGCTTTTCCTAGTGGAGGTAATTGATGGAAATCACCAACAGCCATAATAGAGATGCTACTAAAGGGTTTGTCATTTCCTTTGATCTGCTGCAATCTCTAGTTCACATAAGCAAATAAAGGTTTTGACACCATTGAAATCTCATCACTGATCATGATCTGTACATTTAAAAAGTTTGCCCTCATCTCATCCAAACTGTTTCCTGGTATGCATGCTTTATTGAGAGTTTTAGAAGTGCTTTTCCATTAATATAATAACTGGCACAACCTGTAAAGGCAGTGAGAAGTGGTGAGAAGTTTTGGACATATCATCTTCCTCTCTAATGACAGTTTCTGTAAGATTTTAGTGGCCTCTGCATACACAGATTTAATGAGGTGACTTTTTCCGGTTCCTGCTGTTCCAGGTACATAATAAAGAAATTGCTCTGGATTTTCATTCCAAATCTTTTTCTAAAACCAGTCCCGTATCTTGTAGAACACATCAGCATGTGTTCCATTTAGGCTCTGATATATTTTTTTCATCTCTGATGAATCGGATCAGTTCATTTTTTGGTTTGCAAGTTAGAGAGTTAGTCCATGCATTTTCCAGTCCAGTCTGTTCAAAATTCTCAATAGCCTGATTAATGGCTTCACTGACTTGTTAATACTTTATACTGTTCTTATTTACAATGGCATGAACACGCTGCAGTGTGTCTGTTCCTGGCAGTTTAAATGAGGCAAAGGCATAGAAGGCTCTGTAAGTGTTAAACCGAGCAGTTTTAAGCTGTGAGCTATTTCAGTGTTGCAAATACAATTTCAGGTGAAATCCATAGAATCTTTCTGGATGTTTCTGTTGTGAAATATGTGCAAAAACATGCTTTGCTTCTTTTTAATCTGCCCCATGTACTTCTGCAGTGAAATTATATTTTTAGCCTTTCTCTGATCCACATAAGCAACCCCAAAAAACATTCATAGCAAATTCTGCCATTTTTGAACTTTTACTGTTTTCCTCCCACTTTTTTTCAGAATTTGGGATCATTTGCATATTTACTTTTTTAGTGAAATATTTAATTTTTCCAACTGTTCTTTTATCTTAATGAGTTATGGACGTGAATATAGCCTTTTTTTTGTGTATTATTAAATTTTGCCACAGCTTCGCTAATGTCAGAGTGTAGGTTGTGACATGGATCTACTGTTATTTGTACCTCACTCTCTCACTCTCAAGATTTTCAGTAGCTTCTGCAATAGTAGCTGTGCTTTGTGGAAAAGACACAGGCAGGAGCTCATACTGATGGCTGACTTTCAGGTAAAGACATATCTGGTGTACTATTAACAGCCTTTCAATCAAGTCCTCTAAATTCGCCAAAATAATCATTACAGCTGTATCATCATTCTCTTAATCCATCAGGTGTTCTACAGTTAGGAACAAAGAACCAATGTCCACCTAATAAATACAGCAAGGTGTGTTCCTCCAGAAAGCAGCAGTGCATGTTATATCGCCTTCTGGCAGCTGAGTGCATTCTCCAGATTTACATTGTTATCCGTCCTTAGTGTAGCCTTGTCTCTCAGAAACCCAAATCTCTGTTGATGTTTATTAATACTGTAACTATATGCCAGTCTCTACTGTATTGGGTAGCTCATCAAGCACCAGTAGGCTACTCACATATCTCTCTTCATTTAGCAAAGCTTGTTTAACATTTGTTAAAAGAGCATATCGCTTTGTTAAAATCCGATATATATATCTCAGCTGAGAGAGAGAGAATGACAATAAGATGCCAGCACTCTGGTAACATAAGTATTACCTTCTTGCTTTTCGTTTGCATCTCCAATTGTTTAAAAAGTATATCACAGCAGAATATTTATTCATTCATTCATTCATTATCTTCTGCTTAATCAACTACTAGGGTTGCGGAGGGGTTGGGTCATTGTCCCCATGCCCATCCAGGGGAGAACGTTTTGGGCACTGGGCAAATACATCCAGAACAGGGCTCCAATCTATTGCTAGGAACACACTCACTCACACAGAAACAGACACACACTCTATGGCATGATTTAGAGCAAACAACTTACCTTGGGAGGTAGGAAACCGGGGGACCCAGAGGAAACCCACATGGACCCACACCAGATTGGGATTTGAAACTGGAATCCCCAGTGCTTAGAGGCGAAAATGATAACCACTAAGCCACCGTGGCACCCACAGCAAAATATTGTTTGAGCAAAAAATATTTCCCTAGTCATTTCTCAAATTAAGTTCTGAGATGTTAAAATGTTACAAAATGTTAGAAAATGTTGTAATGTACATTTTCTAATCCAAAGCACATTGACATAATATCCCCTGATTATCAGGTAAAAGCCAAACTTCTTAGTTCAGGAAAGGCTTATGCCATAGCATTTAAAAACATTTCAGACAATTATACCCTCTCTTATTTCAGCATGACTGCACCCTTGTGCACAAAGCAAGGCCCATTAGGAGGAAACTCTTTGTTGTATGAACTTCTGTTTAATGGCTCCAAACTAATTCCCAAGGTTTTAGGATGGATGTCGAACAAGCTCATATATAACATGAATAATGAGCAGGTGTTCCAAAACTGTACTCCTGAACAAGAAGTAACAAATCTTGGTTTTGCTGAATATAAGACTAAAATTTTGTTTATTCAGTTTTAGCTATATTCCATGAGTATTTTAGCATTAGCAGTGAGCTTGCTAATAATGCAAAAATGTATTTTATCCCAACTCTTTCCATTTTTCAGCTGGTAGGAAAGGCTCCAAGCCATGTTGTCCAAAAGAACTAATCAATCATTCTCAGAGCATTCATGACATCAACAGCATTATTCTTTAAGCAAACTGCCTTTGTATGCTTGTATTGACTTTAGTACTGAGTGCAGTCATTGTTATCCCCCTATAAGTCTGTGGGTTCCACCTCTCATTTGCTGATAGACTGCTGTTCAGGCTGAAACTGGAGCTGATGCAAGCACAGCTATGATCTGCAGTCTCTGAAGCAGTAAGTATGAAAGTGTAAAGGCCTGAGGCTTTTCTGATTATAGCATTGGAGGCCAGCCACAAATACACCCAGTGTCCAGCCTCATATGTATAGAGGCCTATGGCCTAATGCTTAATCACTCTAGCTTTATCTTCTCTCTCCTCTTTTAAATATTGTAAACTAGTTGACCACCATACTGAATACTATTGTTTGCTAAGCATAATAAACACACACATATATATATATATATATATATATATATATATATATATATATATATATATATATATATATATATATATATATATATATATATATATATATATATATATATATATATATAGGTGGCACGGTATATATATATATATATATATATATATATATATATATATATATATATATATATATATATATATATATATATATATATATATACTGTATATATAGTGGCACGGCGGCTTAGTGGTTAGCACGTCTGCCTCCCAGCACTAGGGATTCCTGGTTCGAATCCCCTTCTGGATGGTTTCCATGTTCTCCCCGTGTCTGTGTGGGTCTCCTCCGGGTTGTCCGGTTTCCTCCCACAGTCCAAAAACATGGATCAAGTCAATTGAGTTCTCCAAATTGGCCCATATAAAGTGTGTATGTGTGCGTGTCTGTGTGAGTGAGTGTGTGCCCAGCGATAGATTGGCGCCCTGTCCTGGGTGTATCTGCCCAGTGCCCGAAACCTTCTCCCCTGGATGGGCATGGGGAAACTTAATATAGGATAAAGCAGAAGATAATGAATGAATGAATGAATGAATGTAATATATATATATATATATATATATATATATATATATATATATATATATATATATATATATATATGTGTGTATGTTTTTCTCTGAGAATTGTTTCTTGACAGGATCTTGACATGAATTGTTTCTTGACATGTCCAATACATTTGAGATTCAATGTATGCTGCAACTTTAACAGTTTGATTAATAGTAATTAAACACTCTTTGATTAATAGTCTTGTCCTCTAATCATTTCTAGTCATTTCATGCAGTCATTGTTTAAGGCAAAGATAAAGCCGCATGAAGTTTCTACTGTGGTGCAGAATGTTTCACTTACTAATACTGTGGAGTCATATATGAATATATTCAGAGATGCAGGGCACAGTAGGTGCTTTCTCAGCACTTTAAATGTATTAATGTATTTATTTTTGGCATTTCTGTGATTGTCAGACATTTAGCTGTTCGCTTTCATCAACTAAAGTTCTTAAATCTTGTTAAATCTTTTTTATGTTCTACATTGCTTCAATTTACATTATAAGAATGTCATTAGCATCCCAATTGTAAATATTCCTATTTAATAAGTACTACATTTACATGTGAAACTAATCAGAAAATTGACAAACCTGAAACTAGGGAGAATGAAGGATCAGGTTATGGTACAATGTTTTGGTGTAAACCTCACAATTACATTTACTCATTTAGCAATTTTATCCAAATTGACTTACAAACATACACCAATCCTGACCAGGGACTAGAAAATGTAATGCTTGCAGTGCATGTATAAAAGGGGCTTAAGAAAAGTGCTAGGAATGATAAACTGCCTTTAGTTAGTGAGATCACGACTGCTTCTTAGAGTCCTTAATTTGCAAATGTTGAGTTATTCAGAATTACCGTGTGCTTGTTTTTCAGGCCACTTAGCCTTGCTTTTTGCGGTTAAGGAGGCAGTCAGGGAGAAATCAAGGTGCTCATCCTGTTGTTTTGCAAAAGTACTCTTGTCCACAAGCCTTGAGAGCTTAATGGGTTTCTCATGAAGTAAATCATGAGTATGTCTTTAATCAGCCCATGTTGTTAAATTGCATTTGATTACCTTAAAAAAAAAAAAAAAAAAAAAAAAAAAAAAAAAAAATATATATATATATATATATATATATATATATATATATATATATATATATATATATATATATATATATATATATATATATATATATATATGACAAAATATACTGCAAAATATGTATGACAGCCAATATGTTTTTACCTAAAATTTGGTTTATTTTAACTACCTACAAACCACAGGCTTCCAAAAAGCAGTTTACATTAAAGATCTTAAATCATACTCTATTCATATGAAGCTGCTTGTGGCTCAATTTCCAGACCAGATATCCTTCCTTTTGTTAATGGTGGTGAGTGTTTGCAGACCTCAGGAGCTCCCTATCCTATCCCTTTCTGCTGAAGACTGTGTTGCGGGCGGCTGCATTAAAAAGTGATATGGCCAAATGGTCTTCATCAACCCCCATCAAGATGCACCATTGTCTGCAATAGGAGCCACCAGATGGTTTGTACCAGATCGGCTGAAGTATCAGTTTTACAGCGCAACCACTGGGAATATCCCCTGCAGCAATTAACTTTGGTCACAATCGAGAAACTGATGGCACCGCGCTGCTTCTTTGTTTTATAAAAATGGCTTTTACATAAGGTTGTTATTATAGGTCTCAAAGCACACAGCAGTTCACTAATGAGCAAGAATCTGTGTGTTATTAAAGACAATCTGACTGACACAACAAAATATAAAAACAGTGGAAAGGAATACAAAAAGGAAGCAGTAATTCACAGCTTTACAGATTTTCACTGAAATGTTAAGTTGGGCAAGATGTGTCAGCACCCATCAGTCTTTTTAATTACAGACACTGCACACATCTTTCATAGGCTCTGTTTCAGACAATGCTATTAAACACACACTCCCACATACATACATACAAACCTATTGTGCATCCATGTTGACTCAACTGTGAGCAAGCACACAGGAAATGCCCCTTTATTGACTATGGAACATCCCCTTGGCTATATGCTGCCCCCTTCTTTAATGGAGCTACAGCCAGCCTTCATATCTACATATTAAATCCATTAGGGCATCCTATTATTGTCCAATTCCTGGTTGGTTTAATGTTGACAAAATATTATGTCAATATATAAATTACGTGTTTTTATATACATATTTTGGGGTGGGGGTGGGGGGGGGGGGGGGGGGGTTAGGTATGTCTAAGCTCCAGAAAAGGGTAATGTTAAAGCTATACCAAAAATATTAGACCATTTTATATATATATATATATATATATATATATATATATATATATATATATATATATATATATATATATATATATATATATATATATCATTAATTCATTCATTATCTTCCGCTTTATCCTATATTAGGGTCGCGGGGGGTTCCCTATGCCCATCCAGGGGAGAACGTTTCATGCGCTGGGCAGGTGCCAATCCATCACTGGGCACACACTCACTCAAACAGGCACACTCCACCCAGGAAGGAAATTCCACCCAGATGGGGATTCGAACCGGGAATCCCTAGCGCTGAGAGGCGAACGTGCTAACCACTAAGCCACCGTTCCGCCCTATATACACACACACACACACACACACACACACACACACACACACACAGTATATATACTGTATATATACATACAATATATATACTGTATATATATACAATATATATATTGTGAATTTGTGTGGGGCAAAAAAAGGATGTTATATTTATTCAACTTATGAAAATAGTTAGAAAAATACCTTTTACACATTTATAAAGACCTGGTTCCATGTGGATAAATTCAGTGACGCACACAGGACTCGGATCTTCACCTTAGGATAATTCAGAACATTTGTTATAAACTTGGGCGGCACGGTGGCTTAGTGGTTAGCACGTTCGCCTCTCAGCGCTAGGGATTCCCGGTTCGAATCCCCATCTGGGTGGAGTTTCCATGTTCTCCCCGTGTCTGCGTGGGTTTCCTCTGGGTTCTCCGGTTTCCTCCCACAGTCCAAAAACATGGATCAAGTCAATTGAATTCTCAAAATTGCCCCATATAGAGTGTGTCTGTGTGAGTGAGTGTGTGCCCAGCGATGGATTGGCGCCCTGTCCTGGGTGTATCTGCCCAGCGCCCAAGACGTTCTCCCCTGGATGGGCATGGGGAACCCCACCGCGACCCTAATAGAGGATAAAGCGGGAGATAATGAATGAATGAATGTTATAAACTTGACCTAACACCCAAAAGTCTAATTCCTAATTGTGTAGAGGTTATAATCAAAGCCTGCACAGGTGGCCTACATCATTGTAAACAGTTTTATATTATTACTGCTGTCTTTATGTTACACTGAATAATTATACATGTGCACATATTTATATTTCTCCGTTAACATACTGACAAATATTATTGCTGGATTCAAAGTATTATACTATGTACTGTACTTAGAAGAAGTATTCAGCACACAGAACTGAAACAATATAAAATTTCCAGGTTCAGTGAAAATGAAGGAAAAACTAGACTGGACTTAAAACACATTCATATTCACTTAATTTATTCCATACATGTTGTATCAGGTTGAGGTCAGGTCAGTCATGTTCATCCATGACAAACTCAATTATGCATTTCTTTATGGACCTTGATTTGTTCACTGATGCATAACCATGCTAAAACACGAAGGGATCACCCCTGAACTGTCCCTACAAAATTAGGAGCATAAAATTATCTAAAGCATTTTTTGTAAGTTTTTCTTACTGGTTCTAAGGGATTGAACCCACTTTACAAAAAGAAACCCTACACCATAATTATAAACCTTACATTTGGCCCAATGCAGACAGATAAGAACTGCTCTCCTGGCAACCACCAAACCTAAACTCATACAATTATTCAGTGGCGGTGTTCTTTACACCACTGCAGCTGATGCTTTGTTTAAAAACTACTGACAGTTGAATATTTAGTAGCAAGAAAATGTCACGACTGGACTTGTTACACAGGTGACATTCTGTCAGGGTACCACAGGAATTTTGATAATGACCTTTTCTTTCCCAAATGTTTATGGAAGCAGTATGCATGTCTAGGTGTTTGACTGTATACACATGTGAGCATAAAAGTGATTGAAACACCTGAATTTAATGGGGTGCATGGTTGAGTGAATACTTTTGGCAATATAGTGTTTATAGTAGTTTCACAACTACTTTTTAGAACTACTTTTAGAAACAAAATGAAAATGTACTGAAGCAACCAGAATGTTGAGATGTAACCATATTATAAAAATGCTAGAGCCCTATGAACAGCTCTCAGAAAACTCCAAATCCAGTTCTTACCCTGTGGAGAAGGACATAATAGTGCCGGAGCTAGCATCTTTGCATCTGTATAATAGACAGAGCACCGTCTCTTATAATGAAAAGTTTACATAAAGGGAGTTCTGGGCAGCACAGTTATTTAATGCATTCCAGTAGATTTTCACATATGTGTTTACAAAACAGGTTCAGTAATGGCTGGTTCTTTTGGCTTTCCAATAATGTATTACTATAAAGCCTTTAAAATTTTCAAGCTGCTTGAGAAAAAATGCATTACCTTATGTTACAGTGGAATAATGTTGATAACAGAGCCTGATCACAAACTGAAAAAAACAGTAATGCACAAACATTTACAAACATTCACTGTCAATGCCATGTTTTGTAACATTTTAAAAATGATAATCTGAATTCACAACACACAGTAGACTGAAGAAAGCTGATTATTCTGGTATTATACACTGAAATAGTGAGTACAAAGCAGACTCTCAGACTTTACTCAGAAATGACTCACAGGCCAGTCATAAAACGGGGGCATTGCTTATACATTCGCTTACATGAGTACAAAGAAACGACCTTTAAGTGATTTACAGAGTTATGCCGGCTGTCTTAGAGCTGTCATTTATGATGATATTCGATTAGACATGACTAGCTTTCAAAAAAGGTCTAAATAGGCAGGATTCTCAGCCACCACAGTACTGACTTTATGACTCCAATAAACCTATGTGAACTCTTTGCTGTGACAGGATGACACCATGGTTGGAGTTTTAGAACTTTACCCAGTTTTGTTTAAAAGGTCCTGCATTTCTGTACTAATCATTGACATACTATGGTCTGGCCTTTATCTAGTTCACGATAAAAAAAAATATTATGTTCAAACAAATAACAAAATACATAATTTTTGAAAGGTGGCTTAGTGGTTAGCACGTCCAACAGTCCTCCTACAGTCCAAAAACATGGATCAAGTCAATTGAGTTCTCCAAATTGCCCCATATAGAGTGTGTATGCGTGTGTGTCTGTGTGTCCTGGGTGTATCTGCCCAGCGCCCAAAACGTTCTTCCCTGGATGGGCATGGGAACCTCACCGCGACCCTAATATAGGATAAAGCAGAAGATAATGAATGAATGAATGAATGAATAATACTAAAAAGCTAAAGAAAATACTTATTGATGCTACATATTAATGTGCAGACATTATTTATCTGAATTCAACATGGGAAAACATGAAATGGGGCAGCACAGTCGCTTAGTGGTTAGCATGTTCGTCTCTCAGCACTGAGGTTCAGGTTCGAATCCCATCATGGGTGGAGTTTCTATGTTCTCCCCATGTCCGTGTGGGTTTCTTTGATTTCCTCCCACAGTACAAAAACATGGATTCAAGGTAAATTGAATACTCTAAATACTCCCATAGTGTGTGTGTGTCTGTGAATGAGTGTGTCCAGCGATGGATTGGCTCCCTGTCATGGGTGTATTAGTGCCCCAAATGTTCTCCCATGGATGGGCATGGGGAACCACCGTGACTCTAGTATAGGATTAAGTGGAAGATAATGAATGAGTGAACACATGAAATGCTGCTTGTACAAAAGTAATGAGGCATTAAATATTCATTCATTCATTATCTCCCGCTTTGTCCTCTAGTAGGGTCGCGGTGAGGTTCCCCATGCCCATCCAGGGGAGAACGTTTCGGGCGCTTTGCAGATAGACCCAGGACAGGGCGCCAATCCATCGCTGGGCACACACTCACTCACACACACACTATATATGGGGCAATTTGGAGAATTCAATTGACTTGATCCATGATTTTTGGACTGTGGGAGGAAACCGGAGAACCCGGATGAAACCCACGCAGACACGGGGAGAACATGGAAACTCCACCCAGATGGGGATTCGAACCGGGAATCCCTAGCGCTGAGAGGCGAACGTGCTAACCACTAAGCCACCGTGCCGCCGGCATTTAATATAATATGTTAAATATAATTGCATTGCATACATTTTAACATTTTACATTAAATTATTTTAAAATGTTTTTTAAAAACATTAGCAGCTGATATGCCAGTTTGTTATAATGCATGCTAAAAAAGATGTTTACTTAATGAAACCGAGAAAAAAAATAAATAAAAATTAAGCAGAAGGTGTCTATATAAAATTGTATATTGCTTTAGGATCTAGTTAGATTTCAATGCTTTCAATTTAAAGCAGTCTAGACCATGTATAGGTTGCATAATTTAATAACAGAAAAACTATTATACGAATATTATGCACATATGAATCACTGACTCTGTTAGTCCTGCATTTCTGGACAGACAGCATCTAAAAGAGTTATTTCACCAATCAGTCAGAACAATAACATGGCACAGAGTGGCGCAGTAGGTGCCATGGCGACCAGCTGTCACTTTGACATGAAAAATAAGTGGCATCACTGCACAGATAATGGCACCATCCTTTTGTGTTTGGGTCCTGGATACAGCCATTGCACAAAAAGACTCCTTATGTTAAAAAATGTGCTTCATTAGGAAATATTCAAATATGCCATTTAAAATTCCATCAAAAGATGCTCAGTATTGATTGACCTAAAATAATAGAAAAGACAACTGCAGTATAAAAATTTAGACGTACACCTCTCCTGGCTAAATGCTAAAAATTTCAGGCTTTCAGTTCTTTTGTGAAATTGGCATGTTTTACGTTACAGGTTTGGCTTTACAAAGACATGCATCTGCTAATCTTGCAAGTGCCTTTTCGCGCCTCACATTCTTGTTTTTACTTTCCACAATCTGTTTTCAGTTAATTAACTTATTAGTCTTCCTTGTTTAGTCAATTAGATGAGTTTTGTTATTGGTTCTTTTTGTTCGTACTACATTATCTGTGATTGTTATTTATTCTGTGTTTTGGTGGCACGGTGGCATGGTGGCTTAGTGGTGATTCCCAGTTCAAATCCCCATCTGGGTGGAGTTTCCATGTTCTCCCTGTGTCCGTGTCTCCACCAGGTTCTCTGGTTTCCTCCCACAGTCCAAAAACATGGGTCAAGGTCAATTGAATTCTCCAAATTGCTCCATATAGAGTGAGTGTGTGTGTGTGTGTGTGTGTGTGTGTGAGTGAGTGTGTGCCCAGCGATAGATTGGCGCCCTGTCCTGGGTGTATCTATTTATTCAGATCTGGGAATTACGTGCTGCTTTATAAGATCTTTCAGCTACATTAGCAGGTGAAGAGTTGGCAGGTTTGATTTCTACAGGTCAGGTAATAATCAGGCCTGGTTGGATGTGGCTAGTAAAATTGAAAATTGATGTTTTAATAGATTAGATAAGATTATAATGTAAAAACAGCTTTCTGTATTCTACTCTGTATATGTAAGGGCATATATATATATATATATATATATATATATATATATATATATATATATATATATATATATATATATATATATATATATATATGAATAAAGAAGTGGAAATAAAAGGCCTGATGCAATACAGTGTTTCTATATGTTTGTACAGAGCTAACCTGTCAAAAACACGTATAGAGGAATTCCACACTGCACAAGGTTATCTAGTACATCATATGCAGAAAATGATCTTCAGAGAGTTACAGTGATGTGTTCAGAAAGCCGCTGCACTCAGGTTCCTGTCACTGTCAAGTATGAATTGTTCCTCTGGGCTTGCAATTGAGGAGAGATGTGGGACATGTTTTTGAAGCGTGTGACAAATGTTTTGTTGTATTTTATTCCTTTCACACTTTGTTCTTCTGGGATAACAAAAATAGACAGTACAGAGTTTGTTATAAAAAAAATCTTGATAGGATGATAGATATCGGATGATGAAGGATAGATTTTTATAGGTATGAGTCCCATTAACGTTTAAAAAAGATTACATTTTCAGTAAACTAAAATTAAGACCTGAAATCGTAAATGTTCCCTAGTTATATCCACAAGAAAGCGATCTGTAAATGAAAGATAAAAGAGAATCACAAATACTTGTCCTGGGTCATCAAAGCTGACACCTACCCATGTTAGTAAAGTAAGCTGCGTAAGAATGGAGGACAATACTTGAAAACTTTAAAACAGGTCACAGCAGCATGGGGCTGGACAAGATATATCGGGCAGCACAGCTGATTCCTCTCTTAACAGGGAAGGGTGTTGTTATTGGCTCAAAAAGGAGATCACACACTCTGCCATGTCATCCTGCAACAGGAACGCTTGCAAGACCATAGAAGTTCATTATCTTCAAGTCCAGATGTTAGTCTGTAAGAAGGTTTGACAAGAAGAACTGATGGACACCACATGGAGGTGGATCCTCACCAGAAATTGTTATGATAAGATGCCAACAGAGACAGTAGTAATAGTTCATAAAACAGCTACCCACAGAACCTGCTGGGTGAGTTCAGCACTGTAATATTATTTGAGACATTTGTGGCTGCATTTATTGGGGTAGGTGCCCGGCCACTTCTTTCTCCACATTTTTCCCTCCCTTTGTCTTTCCCCTTGTGTTGTCCACCTGTTCTGGCATCATGAAAAGATGGGTTGGGTTCTCTGATTCATGAACAATGGATTTGTGTCTGTGTCTAGGACATTGGCCTGGTTTCTTAACAAGCTAAGGCCAATCTCCACAGTAGCCTGGACATGCCACAGATGGATAACTAAAACAAAGGAGAGCACAGATAATGCACTGCTTAACTGAATAACTAAGTAAAGAGCTATTCCTCCATGTTTAATCCAGATACAATTCAGGTAAATCATTTAAGCAGTAAAATTTTACTCTGGGTTTAGTTGCACCTTCATAATAGTCTAAGTTATAATTAAGGATATAAATAATAATTTTAATTCAATTTAAATAGATACAACTGCAAGAGAATTGAATAATGTGTTTTATTCTCGTCTTTTACTTTTTCTTTGAGAATTGAATAATGTGTTTATTTTCCCCCCCCCCCCCCCCCCCCCCCCCCCCCTATTTTTTTGCCTATTTTTAACATCTGCTCTGACGTACGCGTACTGCCTACTCTAAAGCTGCTGGTGGCGCTACCTCATTATTGTTTTTATACTTAAACCCCTTATACTTCACAAGAGGAAGAAGCCCAAGAAAGTGAAATGTTACACATTTAAAATATGTAATTTTCCTTTATTTAATATTTAAATGTTGCATCCCATAACAAACTAATACTCTTTATGCGATTTCTATAAAAAGATTTCCGCAAAAAGATTTCCGTTACTCCAAACATCAGTACTTCTCACAAAACCCTTCCTCTTTTAAAAATATCAGATACACGATACTCTTTAAGCAAAAACACTAAAGCAAACTGTAAAATTGGTCATTTTCAGTGGTGATCAACTTGTGGGGACTTATTGCACTTTATTTGACTCCTTTTATGGAGTAATTGTTCTATTTACAGTGTGTTACTATATCACAACTGCTATAGTGTGATAGATATAGAATACTCATTCATTCATTCATTCATTCATTCATTCATTCATTTTCTTCCTCTTAATCCTCTACTAGGGTCATAGGGGCACACTCACTCACACAGACACACACAAACACACTCTATATGGGGCAATTTGGAGCATTGAATTTACCTTGATCCATGTCTTTGGACTGTGTGAGGAAACCGGAAGAACCCAGAGGAAATCCATGTGGACACTCCAACCAGATTTGGATTTAAACCTAAAGCGCTGAGAAGCAAACGTGCTAACCACTAAGCCACAGTGCCGCCCTGATATAGAATACTGTTTTTGTAAATTATTCCATCCATCCATTATCTTCCGCTTCATCGTATATTAGGGTCGCGGGGGGGTTCCCCATGCCCATCCAGGGGAGAACGTTTCGGGCGCTGGGCACATACACACAGGACAGGGCGCAAATCTATCGCTGGGCAGTAAATTATTTTCTTGTTGATTTATTTAAAGCTTATCATGTAAATATGTTGAGTATTGGATCATATTTAATCATATCGAATCGAATTGTGCAGAATTCTTAAATAAGAATCAATAATTAATTGAATCGTCAAGAAGGCTCCAATTTACACCCCTAGTTATAATAAAGAAGACCGTTCTGAGACCAAGACAACTAGTTCCAGAGTCTGAACTTTACCAGGTGACAGGCAAACATAAGCTTTTGCAAATGAAAATTCGATGACTAACTACAAAGATCGTGCTCAGTAATGCTTTGGGCCTGTCAGCTCTCCAGGAAACCTTGTTAATGTTAACTTGTTTTATGTCTGGACAGCATCAATGGCTATTTCTCGACAGAAACAGTTAAAAAGTGATGCATTCGCAGGGCAATTTAGTATTTTCAATTTACCTATCATCATGTCTTTGGAATGTGGGCGGAAACAGAAGTCCCCAGAATACACCCACGCAGTATTGATGAGTTCATGCAGAGTCCTGAGAGAAAGAACCTTAGTTTGCCGCAACTATGAATTAAACCTGGGGTATTCTTGCTGTGAGCCTCAAGTGCTTACAACTTTGTTATTGTGCTGCCCATTTTTTTAAGGTAAGTGGCATGGTGAATTCTATTCAGTGCCTACACATTATAGCTTAGCTTCATTTCAACCCAAAATAAAAAACAAAATTGACAGGTTTTTAAATGATACAACACCATTTTTAAATAAAAACATTTGCAGCCAAACTGGTGTTTTGGTCCATATCAAAACTAATTTCCTTAAAATCTAAATGGTTGTGTGGATGTGAGAGGTAAAAGTGCTCTGTTTTTAAACATTTACTTATTTAGATTGGATCCAATTTGAATTTAGTGGTCTAACCTGAAAAGTACAACATTCAAGACCAAATGTTGAAATATTCTGCATGAATCAATAATCCAAGAGCTCAAAATTTGTGTTCATTTTAACAGAGCATGGTGGCTTATTGGTTAGAATGTTCGTCTCTCAGCACTGGCGATTCCAGGTTCGAATCCCAATCTGGGTGAAGTTTTCATGTTCTCCCCGTGTCCGCATAGCTTTCCTACAGTTTCTCTGGTTTCCTCCTGCAGTCCCAAACCATGGATTTAAAGTCTATTGAATGCTCCAAATTGTCCTATATAGTGTATGTTTGTGTTCCCAGTGATAGATTGCCACCTATTCCTGAGTGTATCTTCCTAGCACCTGAAATGTTCTTTCCTGGATGGGCATGGGGAAGCCACCTGTGTACTCTACACCTAGTAGAGTATTAAGCAGTATATAATAAATGAATGGATGAATAAATGGAACATGACCAATCACTGGATATTATTTCACAATTTTTGGGCATAAGCATGTTATATTATTAGCACTCAAAATCTTCAATACACTTGTTGTACTTACAACCAATTTAAGATTATGAAAATCACCAAGAAAACACAGTTGAAAATAAAGCATCCTATTTTAAAACACAGACTGTTGTCACACTATTCTGTACGCATTGCAGGAGAAGTGGGTGCTGAAGTGCTTTTCTCACATTCCCCTTTCCCCTAAACCACCTGGTGACGTTTATCAAACTGTAGTCCTGTTTTTTTTGTTGTCTTATCCTACTTGTCTCCTACAATGAGACTCCCCTAATCATGACCCTGCTCTCACCCTCTTCGACTCCTCCTCCCTCCACTATCTCAATCTCTACATCCCTCTAGCCCATGCTCACTCTCCTGCTGTTGCTCCAGATATTAAAGCAAATCAACCATGAAATAAGCTCCTTCCTCCATCCTTGCTCGAGCTGTCAGGAATCGTTGCCCCCTACACCGTATGTATTTTCTCAGTCCCACCCTCGTGTCTTGTCCTCTGTTCAATCTGCTATTATGGTGACACTTTGTTCACCCTCTGTGAGGCACAGAGCCATACTTTAGCTGTGCCATTGGAACACTTAAAACAGGATTGCCTTTCTTACATTAATTACTTTTAGTCTGACAAGCTACATGCTGCAGCAAAATCAAACCAAGACTAATGCAGGACAAGAGAAAAGGTACACGAGTCAGACTTGTAATGTTGTAGGTATTTTCTCTTTTTTAATTAGATTAAGATTCTGAAAGATAATTTCTACCCAAATTACCATAAAAAAACTGCCAGGAAACACATGTTCAACTTTGTAAACCCCCCCCCCCCCCCCCCGCCCCAGCCCTTTAACACAGGATTATAGATGTAAGCAAGGAAGTGCACTTTAGTCAGACAACAAAAGATAGATTGCTCGATTTCCAAAAAGAATCTTGTTTTTATGGCTTACACTGAAACCATGTTTGCTGGGATAATTTAAACTACATTTTGGTCTTGGATCCAATCTAAATTTGTGTATCCTATCTGTATAATATTGTGGACTGTGCCTGTAGTAACTTGTTGTACAGGAATCAATCGATAAATGATACATAATTTCAATACAACACTGTTTAGAGATGGAACCTCTTGCAAACTGTATAGCACACGTGGACCATGGAACCATAAAAACACCATTACCAAATACATCATTTCCATAGTTTCAGCCAGAACATGCTAATTTACAGGGTTTTAAAAGGAGTTGAAGGAGCTGTCCCCAAAGGCAGGATAGGGATGCAGCAATAGAGCAGCCTCCCTTCGAGGCTGGCCTGGGTGGGGAATGTTAGGCATGAGAGAAAAACAAAGACTTGCACTGTCCCCTAGAGAGTCATGGCCTCTGCAAGGACTTAGATCAGATCCTGGGATCTGTCCATGACATGGAGATAATTAGTCTAATCAGTCGCATGAAGTCTTTAAGTCATAGTTCCGAATGTCCAGACTCTGGGAAAAAATAGAAGAGTGTCAAACACAGTCAGCAGGAAGGCTCAAGCTGTTCAGGATCTCTGTGTCCTCTGGCGTCATGGCACTCACCCCCTAACATTCCTTTTATCCCACACAGCACGTGTCTTGCATTCTGCTGCACTATGAGGCACGTACTGAGCGAAAGGAATGCATATTTGCATTGTATCTTCGTTATTCACAAGACTTCTTAACTTTCTTGTCTTTTAAGCCTGGTTAAGGTAAGTTGTAGGGTTCCTGAAAGTACTGAATTCTTGAGTTCTAATTAAAACGCCTTAATTTAAATAATAATAAAACAAATTGTAAAAACTTTTCACACCAATTTCTTCATTATTTTTTTGTTCTGTATTGTACCTCATACTACTTTTACATTTTTCTTTAAGGTAATTTAAAGTTAAATCTTAAGGTTACATTTTATTAAAGATATTGCACAATGTCTATTTGTAAAAATGTTTTCTAAAATGAATTCAAAACAATACTCTGTGATTTGATAATTCTATAAAATATCTTAATTAATAGAGCACTGGCCAACTTTACTGTGTTTTGATTATATAACCACATGTAAGATTTAATGCCTGCAACATATTTGCTAAAACATTGTGATAAAAACATAGTTGGGGTCAAAACACAGGGTCAGTCATGATACACTACTGGAGAAATGAGGGTTAATGATCTTGCTCATGGGCCCTCTGTCACGGTAGTCTACCTCGGGCTGAAGCGGTTGCGCATCGGGAGCGCAAGCCGGCGCGTATACACACGCTGAAGGGAGCCAGGCACGCAGGTAGCAGAGAACAGGTTTATTAAAGGTGCAGTGCACCACAAAACGTGAGGTACAAAAGACTATGTGACATATAACACAAACAACCAGCACCAAGACAAGAAACAATGGACATAAATACAAAAAGACACCCGACCACGTGCACAAGACAAACCAATGATAATACAGAGTTAATTAACGAAACTAATGAAGCAATGAACGTTAATTAACTGAAACAAACGGAACGAAACACAAAACAGATGACAGGTGCCCTAGGCTTCGGGCTGGGCGGCGTGCTGCCCCTGCTGCTCGGGCTGGGCGGCGTGATGCCCCCTGGGCTTCGGGATGGGCGGCGTGACGCCCCTGGGCTTCGGGATGGGCGGCGTGACGCCCCTGGGCTTCGGGATGGGCGGCGTGACGCCCCTGGGCTTCGGGATGGGCGGCGTGACGCCCCTGGGCTTGGGGATGGGCGGCGTGACGCCCCTGGGCTTGGGGATGGGCGGCGTGACGCCCCTGGGCTTCGGGATGGGCGGCGTGACGCCCCTGGGCTTCGGGATGGGCGGCGTGACTCCCCTGGGCTTCGGGATGGGCGGCGTGACGCCCCTGGGCTTGGGGATGGGCGGCGTGACGCCCCTGGGCTTGGGGATGGGCGGCGTGACGCCCCTGGGCTTGGGGATGGGCGGCGTGACGCCCCTGGGCTTCGAGATGGGCGGCGCGACGCCCCTGGGCTTCGGGATGGGCGGCGCGACGCCCCTGGGCTTCGGGATGGGCGGCGCGACGCCCCTGGGCTTCGGGATGGGCGGTGTGACGCCCCTGGGCTTCGGGATGGGCGGCGTGACGCCCCTGGGCTTGGGGATGGGCGGCGTGACGCCCCTGGGCTTGGGGATGGGCGGCGTGACGCCCCTGGGCTTCGGGATGGGCGGCGTGACGCCCCTGGGCTTCGGGATGGGCGGCGTGACGCCCCTGGGCTTGGGGATGGGCGGCGTGACGCCCCTGGGCTTGGGGATGGGCGGCGTGACGCCCCTGGGCTTGGGGATGGGCAGCGTGACGCTTCTGGGCTTGGGGATGGGCGGCGTGACGCCCCTGGGCTTCGGGATGGGCGGCGCGACGCCCCTGGGCTTCGGGATGGGCGGCGCGACGCCCCTGGGCTTCGGGATGGGCGGTGTGACGCCCCTGGGCTTCGGGATGGGGTCGTGCGCTGGCAGGACCTCGGCGGGCACGCACGCTGGCTGGACCTTGGCGGGCATGCACGCTGGAAGGACCTTGGTGGGCACGCACGCTGGGCGGACCTCGGCGGGCACACATGCTGGCAGGACCTTGGTGGGCACGCACGCTGGCAGGACCTCGGCCGGCACCTCAGGCTCTCCCTCCTGCACACAGAACATATACACCCCCACCGCAATGCCCAAACACATAGACATCTCAGACATGGGGAAGACGGACTGGACACACGAGACAGGGGGACACACCACGCTCACGCCACATGGATCCACATCTACCCCCTCGAGTGTTGGCTCCGGTACCGCCCCCTCGCAGCGCGATCCAGACACAGCGCGGGCCGGCGCGCTCTGTGTCTGGATTTCGCCGCGCGGGGTTTAACAAGCTGGACCGGAGCGTCCGTCCAGAACTCCTCAGAGTTGAGGAGGGTTCGTATGGGCAGAATATGCCCATACAGGTACGACTCGCCCGTCTCATCATCGGATATCTGAACCAGGTCCAGACCTTCCTCAGCGCAGAGCGCTTCGTACCCATACCTCCACATCCACTCATCATCAGAGTCATAATCAGACATTACTGTATACGAGCCGTCCTTACGGCTCCGGGACGGCGGGCTGCGCATAGCGGCGCACTCGCGGACACGGCGGAACGCGCCGCGAGTACGAGGTTACACGGCCCCCGCAAAGAAAAATTTAAAGGAGCGCTTACCTGGGCTCTGGACTCCCCAAATTTCCTGGCTGGTCGTTCTGTCACGGTAGTCTACCTCGGGCTGAAGCGGTTGCGCATCGGGAGCGCAAGCCGGCGCGTATACACACGCTGAAGGGAGCCAGGCACGCAGGTAGCAGAGAACAGGTTTATTAAAGGTGCAGTGCACCACAAAACGTGAGGTACAAAAGACTATGTGACATATAACACAAACGACCAGCACCGAAGACAAGAAACAATGGATATAAATACAAAAAGACACCCGACCACGTGCACAAGACAAACCAATGATAATACAGAGTTAATTAACGAAACTAATGAAGCAATGAACGTTAATTAACTGAAACAAACGGAACGAAACACAAAACAGGTGACAGGTGCCCTAGGCACCTGTTACACCCTCACTGGTAACTTTAATTGACTAGGAATTTAAACCCGTAACCTTTAAATGAATAGCTCTACACCCTAACCACTGAGCTACTACTTGTATATTACTACAATAATTACAAGTGTATTGATTTTGGTACTTTTTACAAAATACTGATTTGAGGTACTATATGCTCTCATGCAATGATATCCTTACACATATGCAAGCCATCCATGTCACTAAGACTGATACACTTCCAAACCATGATAGAAGTTGGTTTTTGTTGATAAAAGTATTAATAAGCAAGCTGCTCTTACTACTGTGCAAGTGCAAAGACATTTATCTCAGAGATAATAATACGTATTAAAAAAAATTCTCTAATTTTTTAAATTTTTTTTATCTTTGCTGTGACACCGGAGGGAGCCCATATCAAGAAATATTATTGTGCATATTTTAGTTAATAATTTTTTTTTTATGGGATGAAAATGGCTTAACACTCTGCCTTCTTTTAAACTCATCCTGCACCCTGATAAGCTGTTGATAAATAAAGTCAGAACTTTCCTATTTCATTAAAAAACATGAATGTCATTAAAGGTGGGCAGCATTCATTCCCCAGCTTCTGTTCTTGAGCTGATGTATTTAAGAGTCAATTAAAACATAGTATTGTGCAAAAGGGGAGAACATTTTGGGCACTGGGCAGATACAGCCAGGACAGGGCAATCCATCACTGAGCACACACTCATTCACACAGAAACTATATAGGGTCAATTTAGAGGAGGCCATTTACCTTGAAATTTATATTGACTCCATGTTTTTGGACCGTGGGAGGAAACTGGAGAACATGGAAACTCCACCCATATAGGGATTTAAACCTGAATCTCCAGCACAGAGAGAGGAGCGTGATTTCCTTGCTGATGTGCACACCCAAAAATTGCCACGTATTACCAATTGCTGATCTCCTCTCCTTCTGTGGTCTAATTTTATTTCCCTGGTTTTATTTGAATTCAATGAAAGGTTGTTGTTCTGACAGCAGACTATAGTATATACAGTTTAGTATATAGTATTTGCAGATATAAAAATACTCTAGCCTCCAGAGTAACTATTTTGGAACATTGGATCAGATGGAGCAGATCCTGAACAAAGAACCAAGAAGATGGCAGACACACCACCTGGAGCAGGGTATCAAGCGCTATGCCTGCTCAGCTTTCAGCAGAGACAGTGTGGCAAGCCAGCAGCAAACAGAAACCACCCACAGCGAGCATGATGTTGCTGAAATGTGCAGCTCAACGTTCCGGAAAGAGAACATGGCCAGCTGGAGACACTGAAGCTGGCATCATAAAGGTCCTTCAGGACCAATATCCAAAATGACAAGCCACAACACAATATGCGATATCAATGCCCAACATTGTCTTGACTAACTTACCCATAGTTCATAGAGGCAAATAGGAGGAGCTGGCAATGGAGACTTTTATGAATACACTGCCAGTATGGTTATGACAGCATGTTTAATATGATGACATGCTACATGACTAATGCTGAATTTGAAAGCAGTACCTGAGTACCCTGTTCATTTGGGGAGAGAGGGCACATTATATGAGAATGCTGTGTTAGCCTCCGTTAAATATCTTGGTAATATAGTGAGAGGTGTCTGAGCCCAGAAATTTAACTGTATGTGAGTGATGGAGATGATATCAGGTCTACTGTCTCGATTGTGCAGGAAAGTGTACTGACCAAAAGAAAGAGACAAAAAAATGTGGCGTTAAAGCTACACTTCATGACATCAATACACATAACATTCGGAACATCTAATGTCATTGTCACGGTTGCTTACTTCGAGATGAACGGCTGCGCATATGAAGGGCAGAGCCGAAGCGCCCTAACGCTCTGAAGGAAGCCAGGCACAACAGGTAGCAGCAAAAAGGGTTTTATTTAAAGGTGTACACCAAAAACATAGAGGTACCAAAACACAAGCAGACATTAAAGTAACGACGTGCACAGAGGAAGGGGAACACAGAAACTGAATACACAAACACCTGACCACATGCACAAAAACAAACCAATGAACAAAACAAGTTAATTACCTAAAATTCTGAATGTGAACACAAGTTAATTAACCTAAAAATAGGCACCTGTTACAGCCATAGTGCACCTTTTTAATTTATTCTTACTGCTGATGGAATTACTGCATTGGACACTTTAAATTTACTCTCACTTTAACTGTTCATGCTGCGTGTCCAAGTTTACAGGTGTGTGTGTGTGTGTGTGTGTGTGTGTGTGTGTGTGTGTGTGTGTGCGTGTGTTGGTAGGTGTGTGTATGAAAATGGATGGATAGAATAAGTGTGTCTGTAATGTTTGTATTTCTGTATTTCTGTGCACTGAGCTACTGCATTCTAAATAAAAATTGCTGTATGTGTGAGCATACTTGGCAAATAAAAGCACGATTCTGAATCTGATTCTAATGCTTTTAGCATTAAAAGATGCATTTAGCATATTTTTAGGTGGAAATCAAAGAGACCTACTAGCGATCTGAAATAAAGGTTTGCATATGCACAAGCTCTGGCAGACTGGAGTGAAACAGCAAGTAGATCACCTTTCTGACTGAGCTTTACTGCTTCCATCTTGCAGTTGAAACACCATAATGTCAAACACCTGGAAAAGCTGGACATGCAGTGCCGGTGGGCATGAGCAGATCAGTTACTGGCTGAGGAGTCAATAAAAGAACCCTATCCAGGCAAAGGAATTAAACATGCAGTGTCATGAATTTTGAAGTAAATATCAGAGTCTGAGGGCATCGCATCCTCAAACCACCAATGTCAAAGCTGATTAAACAAGTCGAATTACTGTCTGTCTGTCAAATTACGTGTATGTGTGTGTTTGTGTATGTGTGGGGAGGGGGTTGTTTGGGGTAGGGGCTTCCCTGGCATGGGTTAGCAGGCATTTTCCTGCTAACTAAATGTAAAATTTCTACATTTGCATTTATTCATTTAGCAAACGCTTTTATCTGAGGCAACTTACAAATGAGAGAATATGGGAGATGAGTAAGTTGGACATGGGTGATTAACATTGCTCTAACGAATAAAAACAACACCAGTGTGAGATTATTATAGGGTAGTGAAAAAATAACTACTATTTATTTTAACATTTGCTTATTGGTATGGATTAGTAACAGATTTCTCGATTAACTGTAATCTGATATTTATAGTCTGGTGAGTATACTATCCATCACACAGCTTTTAATAACATTACATTTAAGCTTCAAAGTCATGCTAATGCCACAATGTATCAGTAAGCATCATAGACATTGTGCCGATTTACATGTGTTTTGTAGGGTGCAGTGCCCCTTAGCAAAAAAGGTTCTTGTGTTTGTGTTACAAAAGAATTTTACAAAAGCTTTTAGGAGGCCATAAGTGTGCAACAGGTTGCCAGCAATCACAATGGTGCCAAATGCTAAAATTAGTTATGAAATATGTATTAAGATTGATATAAGATGATAAATACAAGGAAATCGTAGTTCAAAGGGAGAAATTTAGACATTGGAAAGGTAGTTCAAACAAGCTTAAGGAAACTATAAACCAATTTGCATGTCACATTGTACAGAAACCTTGCCAATATTCATTGGGGCATGTACAAAGCACAATCAATAGGTGGTTTATCTTGGAACTTTAAAGCATCCTTTAGCCACAAGCCATTATCATGTCTTTACCTTCCCTGCATTCATAATTCTTTTCATTTTCTTTTTTTTAGACCTACATTCCAAATTCAGGCACTTTTTATTAAGCTGATCCATGTGGCTGAAGGAAGCTTTAGAGTTGTAGGATAAACCACTTATTGATTGTGCTTTGTACATGACTGGACCCTGAAGCTCCATCGAGAACATGTCTTTGAAACTATTGGCAAGGTTTCTAAATGAAGACTTACCAATGTGAAAGAATCCAAAATCTTTATTGTACTTTTGAAAAAAAACAAAAAAACTTTAATGTAGGTGACTGTTCTGGATAATACTACTAAGTTCCATTTGATTCTTAACTGAGAAAAAGTATTTTTTACAGACTTACAAAAAGCCTTTAATAATGAAACAGATCACAGAATGATCTCCATCCTGAAATTGAGTTTGACCACCTTAAACTGTTCTATCTGTTTATGGTACTGAGGACATTTTATTTCGGGGAAACCTTAATATAATGGACTAAATCCTAATCGCACCAAAATGCCAATGCCAGAATATTGTCAAATCAATCCCTTTTAACTGCTTATAACCTTTTTAGAGACATTAGACAGGCATGTCGGTTTAGTCAATACTGTTTGCATTGGCCATGGGATTTTTAGGAAAGGCTAGTAAATAAAGTTACAATGCATAATGCACTATCAAAATATATAATGTAGCAGATAGCATTTCACATTATTTAACCATTATTTCATCAATCTTAGACAAAATCCTAAGTTTTTGCTTGCAGATATACAGGAAACATCTGACATCTGTAAACAAACAAATGTTACTGTACCAAATATTAATTTCTGATTTTCATTTGTCAAATACATATTTTATGCAATAAAATACAAATTAACTATTTAAAACTATACAATATGATTTCTGGATTTTTTTCTGTCTCATAGTCATAGTGTACCTACAATAGAAATTACAGACCTCATCATTAATTATAGGTGGGAAACTGCCGATTTTGCAAGTTACCCAATACCTATTTTTCCCTCTGTACACCTAAGATTAAGCAGACTTCAAAAAATAAAATATGCTTTATGTGGAATCAGTAGATTTTGTAGCATGTTTGTAAATATCTAAATGTAACAAAGTATTTAAATGTCTAATTGTATTTATTTTATGTATATTCCTAAATATATTTAGATTATGTAAAATGTACATTTTTCAAAAGTGAAATGTTTTCCAGATATGTCCACATATATTATTATGATAACCAGAATAAACAATTATAAGTGTAATAATTACAAAAAAACAAAAAAAACAAAACATATGCCATGTGTGGTATGTCTCAACTCTGTCATTCTCTCACACTCATATTTCTAAATTACACAATTAATTGATTTCCATTTGTCTGTTTATTGGTGCCCTGTAAATAAATGGTTCTGTTCTAAATTGTGGTCTTGCTAATATTAATAATTGTGATTTTTATATTATTTTGTGGGCGGCACGGTGGCTTAGTGGTTAGCATGTGCACCTCAGCACTAGGGATTCCTGGTTCGAATCCCAAACTGGGTGGAGTTTCCATGTTCTCCCTGTGTCCGCGTGGGTTTCCTCCAGGTTCTCCGGTTTCCTCCCACAGTCCAAAAACATGGATCAAGGTCAATTAAATTCTCCAAATTGCCCCATATAGAGTGTGTTTGTGTATGTCTGTGTGAGTGAGTGTTTGCCCAGCGATGGATTCGTGCCCTGTCCATGGTGTATCTGCCCAGCGCCCAAAACTTTCTCCCCTGGACAGGCATGGGGAACCCCCCGCGACCCTAGTAGAGAATAAAGCGGAAGATAATGGATGGATGAAGATATAATTTTGTTGCATCTTCTAGCTGCAATTCACAGGTTGCAGCTTGTGGTAGTGATGCCCTTACGAATTTGCGTTTGTTATATTTCTAAATTCAAGTTCAAGTAATTTTATTATATAGGTATTTTTTTAACAATAGTACATTGTCACAAAGCAGCTTTACAGTGTTGTAAGCCTTTAATCTACTAAAGAGCAAGCCGAAGTGACAGTGGCAAGAAAAAAACTGTTATGTTGTTATTTAAAGGAAGAAACCATGGGAGGACCAAGGCTCAGTGGGGGGACTCATCCTCCTTAAGCGGCTGGGCAGGATCTACAGCGTAGGACAGCCATGTACAGAATGTGTAGTGGAAAAATTATAATAATTGGAAAACTATATAAGTCCTGAGAGGGTTATTTCTAAGTGCAACACATGTTAATGGTGTGCTTTAGCACTTTTGTTATGACATTATATAAGCCTGTTTTTTTTTTTTTTGATTTGTTTTGTTTTTCTGGCCATCTGCCTTTTTGCAAATAATGTTGTGTTGTGTTTATTTGGGATTAGATTTTTATGGTTTATATGTTTAAAAACATTTATGAAAAAGCATCACTGAGATTCAAGTTGACTTTTGTGACATAAACACATTCACTGGATACGTTTAATGTATATTTTACTGAGTGCTCAAACCTATTTCTTACTCACGTCTAACTCAAAAATGGCTACAAGACGAGGAAATTTTCTGGCAATTACTGTGCCGTTACCATGGTTATTTCAAATAATTCCTGGTTATTGCTACGCAAAGTGCCAATCAACACAAAGACTCATCCATTCATTATCTAAGGCAGGTTATTTTCTCTCACTGCAAATTGATTTAACCAGCATAATTGAAGCTACAATTTTGGAACATCATAAAACTGGATCCGCAAAAGGCAAATTTGCAATTCACACTCCTCTTTACACACTTTTTGTTTATTTTGAAAAAAGTTTATTTTCCATGACCAAAGTCCACCATTCATATCAGTATTATGGACTCTCCTAAAACAATAAAATAAACAAATTTGCCCAGTTATGATTTAACTTGTCTTCCATCGGTGCCAGGCTCCATTTAGTCCACCTAAACCTGCTCCTTGTTTTATTTTCAGGCAAACAAGTATTCACGTGTCCCCTGGTGCTATCAGTGTTGGGAAATTGATTCTATGATGTTTACCTTTCCCCCATCTCATTAATTAAACCCATAAATTAGCTTTTAAGCTCCTATGAGGTGTTCTGGAAATGAGCTGGTTAATTAATGTAGTGTGCCTTTGGCTACAAGCCATATATTTTCATCATGTCCATTAAACAGAGACAGAGGGCAGACATTGTTCAAAGCTATGCAACTATGCCTAATGGAAATCAACTTTTTGCAGATTAAGGATATAGTAATATGTCATATTACACCTAAAGGGCATTTATGGGGGATTTATGTTTTAATTCCTGCTTACCATTAACAGTCTAGTCATCAAGTAAACTAAAATAGCCATTTAGACAAACATGCTTTCTATGCTGGTTCAAGTAATATAATAAATTATTGAAGTCATTCTAGAGTTTGAGACTTTAAAATTTCAAACCTTAACATTTAATAATACTATGTTAGTATTTTTATAGACATCTCTACATGTATTACTAGAAGGAAAATGGGGTTATTATTTACAGCATGGTCACTTGCCTAAAACTGTGGAAATACTACTAATATAGTAGTTCAACAAAAGGTTTTCCTCATTGTGCAGCATTTATACTAAGAAACCATGAAGGAATCATGAAATGTTTATGTATACCTTTGTTATACGCCTCCAGCATATCTCCCATGTTGTTCATAAGCCATGTGTTATTATTGACCAAAGCAGGTCCAAAACTCCCTGACCCTTTTCCCAGAAATGATGGCCTGCAGAAGGAAAAGAACTTTAGGATCCCTGTAGTACAATTGGCTCCAGCAAGCTGGAAAGGTCACTGAGAAGGCCGAAAATATGAGAGCGTAATCTACATCCACAGTAAAAGAGAGGGTTGAAAGGAATTTATGTAAGTAAATTAGCAGAGATTGAATTATATCACATTAGCTAAATCAATTTTAATTTATTGTTTTTGCAGAAAAATGACACATTAGTGAAATTAAAGAAAAGACAGCAAACATCATAACTCTGCAACTAAGAAACAGTGGCAAAACAATTGAAAAGTTCCACTTCTTGATCAATCATTACCTCCCTGATTGTATATATCTCATCTCTGGAGGCAGGAGATGGAGAGGACAGATATATATGCCTTTCTTCTTCTCTCCTTCATCTCTTTTATGAACGCCTCATAAAAAAGGGGTTGGGGATTTGTGCAGGAGTAAATTAACAAGGGCTCTTGATATGCAGATCAGTGACTATTAATCAAAGAAATGAGATTAGGGTTTCAAATGGGAATGAAGAAAGGCTCCATTATCTTGCTGAAGTGTCACATCTAATAATGTGGAACAGCTCTGCAATTCAACGCTGCTGCAGCCCTCAGTTGGTTGTCATGTGACCTGGGAGCATGGGGCAAGGACAAGGACAGATGTTTGCAAGATACAGAGCAATGGAAAACACTAAAGCAACATCAAGAGCGTCCTACAGTGGGAGGTAGACAAGGCAGTTGGGTGTATTGGGCTTTGATGTTAATGTGGCTCTCTGTTCAGTGCATGAATAACAGAGATCACATAAATTACAGGCATATAAGGCTTCATCAGTTAAGTTTGCAAATGGCAAACCCTGCTTTAACTGCTCTGACTATGGATGCTGGTGGATCACAAGCGCACACCAGTCACATAAGAAATTACATAGATGCAAAATTTGTACTGACAATGCAAAAAACATTTTGCTATTTTGATATAATTCTTAGGTGAAACGACAGGAAAGCTTTTGTCTCAGTATGGCGATCACAAGTAAATGCTTTAAAAGAATCAAGACAAACTCAGGTTGACCTTATTTCAGTCATTTTGATTTAAAATCTAAAATCTTAATAAATATGTATTATTGGTTTTCCTAGCACTGCTGCCCCCTTGATTTTTTTCCTCACCACTATCTAGTTGTCAATTTATGTGTTTTTTGTTTTTAGTGGATAAATTAAATGCTAATCTGTACTTTCCTATACAACAGTACAGATTAGCATTTAATTTATCCACTAAAAACACAAAACATAAATTGACAACTAGATGGTGGTAAGGAAAAAAATCAAGGGGGCAGCAGTGCTAGGAAAACCAATAATACATATTTATTAAATGCAAAGGTGAAAAGGTCAATGGGTAAGCACAGCAAATACTAAGAAACATGAGTTTAAAAGACCTGATACATATTAGATTAAATGGTATTGTTGTGTATATGGATTGCACCTTCCTTTCTTGTGTTTTTTCCAAATGCAGTCTAGTCTTTGTATTTGTCTATGCTTGTTTGGGTAAATGTGTGTATTAGTGTCATGGTTGTTTTGGTCACGTGGTGTGGGTCGGTTTGTTTTGGTCACGTGGTGTCGGTTGGTTCTGTGTTCACGCCCCCGTAATCACGCGCACCTGGGACTTATCACGGTTTGTTATATATACCCTGCACGCCCTACCCTCACCGCCAGTTTGTCTTGTGCCACGCCCTTGCCAAGCCTAGACACTACCAGCCCGTCCTTTGTGCTTCTCTGTTGCCTCGCCCGTTTGCTGTCTCTGTTTTGTGTGTGCAGTTCGCCCCCCCCCCCCGCTGTCTACACTTCGTTGAGTCTACTCCACTACAGTCTCCCTGATCGTTTGCACTCCTTCCTGCTGACGTCATCACCGCTCGCCCTGTGTTTACTTCATCCTGTGTTGTACGTTGTCTGTGCCACGTTTCTGTTGGGAGAATAAAACCCATTGGTGACTGTACCTACGTCTGAGCTCGTCACTCCGAGTAGCGAATCCGCCTCGTTGGGTCTACGGACCATAGCAATTAGTAATTTGTTATTTATAGTTTGCCATCATATGAGTTCATCATATGAGTTCCCTTTGTGTATTCAAGACTGCCTACCTAGTGTCAATGCTTGTTCATCATTTGGAAGTCACATCTGCTGTCAGTCTGTTGTCTTGTGTTTTATGTATAAATCCTATTTTCACTTTGATCCTGCACTTTAGGAAGACTTTTTTTAAGACTGATTTAGTGACAGTTCATGAAAATGTGTATTTTGAGTTAAAAAAATGTAACTAGTGCAGGAAACTAGCAATCGGGAAAACACAAACAGGAATAAATACTAATTATGAACTATTTACCTGAAGCAATACAAACCTTGAACCAAAACCCTGGAAACACACAAAACACTACCCTAAATATGAGCAGGAATTGCACTCCTAACATTACCCCACTCTAAATTACCGCTGAGTGTTGGGGGAGGTAAAAAGGGTTTCCAAATGACCTGCGCTGTGAAATGCAAAGAGTCCCGCGAGGTGGCGCGAAAACAGGGAGCAGCCAGCATAAAGCTTAGACCAGAGATTTAAAGCCATGAAACATCACTGGGTTGGAAACATTCAAATAAAAGTTCCAGGAAGCAGAGAGGCGCAGAAGAGACCATATGCTAGAGTGAAAAAATAAAATAAAAAAAATACATACTGTCACGATAGTCTACCTCGGGATAAAGCGGCTGCGCATAGGAAGCGCAGAGCCGCCGCGCTTTAACACGCTGAAGGGAGCCAGGCACGCAGGTAGCAGAAAATCAGGTTTATTAAAGGTGTAGGGACACCACAAAACATGAGGTACGAACAGACTAGTGACATTAAACAATGACCAGCACCGAGGACGAGAAACAACAGAAATAAATACAAAACGACACCAGACCATGTGCACAAAACAAACCAATGACAAGATGGAGTTAATAAACTAACTGATGACAAATGAACGTTAATTAACTTACTAGAACAAAAGGAAACACAGAACAGGTGACAGGTGCCCTAGGCACCTGTTACACATACAGTATATCAAATAAGTTTATTATTGAGGTGCAAAAAAACCTGTGCTCCTTATGAATATCCAAGATTGTGGAGAGAGCAAATATGGCCGCAGATGTAGAAGAACAGGGCATAATTCATAGCAGCTGGCGGTCGGATCAGGGCACAGTAGCAGATTTTATGACAGCATAAACAACCGCCAACTAATGCAAACATTCACGCTTGTTTATCCACAGGAAAATGCAGACACATAAGATGCTATGGTACTGGTTAGCATGATGTTACTAGGCTTAAAGCTAAGACGAAACAGCCAAAAGAAAGGTTAGGGGCGCCTTCTTTAAACCCTGTTGATTGCTTTACTTATGAGCTGCAGGTATGTGCTGATGAGCTGGAGTCAATTTAATGGCTGAGGAACACTGCAATGTCTCTGGCCACTACCGCCTACAATCACCAGAGGTGGCCAAACAGACACTGACAAACAAAGGACCACACAGAATGAAAAGCACAACAAAGGGGGAACTTACAGCCCTTTACAGGGTAATCCCTAAAAGACCAAGGGTGCAGTGAAAGGATAATGCCCGGGAAACCAGAACCACCTTAGAAGGCCTGGGAAAGATTGGTTAAGACTGGTTAAGATAGGTGGGTGGCACGGTGGCTTAGTGGTTAGCACGTCTGCCTCTCAGCACTAGGGATTCCCGGTTCGAATCCCCATCTGGGTGGAGTTTCCATGTTCTCCCTGTGTCCGCGTGGGTTTCCTCCGGGTTCTCTGGTTTCCTCCCACAGTCCAAAAACATGGATCAAGTCAATTGAGTTCTCCAATTTGCCCAATATAGAGTGTGTATGTGTCTGTTTGAGTGAGGGAGTGTGTGCCCTGCGATAGATTGCCACCCTGTCCTGGGTGTATCTGCCCAGCCCCCAAAACGTTCTCCCCTGGATGGGCATGGGGAAACAACCCTAATATAGGATAAAACAGAAGATAATGGATGGATGGGATGGATGGTTAATATAGGCTTCAGATTGCTGTGAGTTGAACAAAGTTGAAAGGCTTTCTGGAGTATCATCAGAAACTCTCTGGGGCAAAGATTGAGTCTGACCCGCCTGGCAATAAATAAAAATTGGCAACATTTTGATTTAACAGTTTTGGCAAACAGACTAACAATCCAACTATTCTACAAGGCAATTGCCTTGTTCAGACAGGCCTACCTGGAAATATACAGAATCTTAAATGCCTTTATTGCAACAGACTGACTTATACAGGTAACTTTAACATATACCTGGCTTAAAGGAATGCTTAAAGGAGACAACAGTGAAACAAGGCCACACAAACATGCATTTGCGATGAACAGACAGACTGTAAGGACAGTTACACATAGACAGACTTGGGTATACATGCCATTTTAACAAATTCAGAGATTTTAAGTACTGACAACATTCTAGCATGCCCTCAGATATGTGCTCAGCATAGACATATTAAGACATGCACTCATTTATGTATTCAGCACTGATGGATTTAGACAGACGGCACAGACAGATTCAGGCTTAGGCTTATCAACAGTCACTGACAGAAAGGGCAGGCTGATAAATGGACAAACAGGCTTAGACATGCTGACAGACTCAAACTCAAACACATTCTGGTACATTTTGAAAATCGCAGTACTGACAATTTTAGACATGCTCATAGGAAGACACAAATATGCACACAAAACTAAGAGTTTCAGACACAGGCTCTTTTACAGTGTTAAGATCATGACCAAACTGACATTTAGTTGCTCTCACAGAGCTGGCAGGTTATAAAAAACTCAATCACATTGTTTTAATTGGGTCGAGAATGCTCTTTAAACTCACATGTTGTAGCCAGGGGGATATAGTCCCATGAATTATACCAAACCTTTATAAAGAAAATATGGTCATATGTGCTGTCCTAAAATCATGAGCTGATGCAAGACATTGGGACATATCAAACCCTAAGCTTCTTGACTAAGGCCTGTCCCATTAACGGTTCATGATTTTGTGACTGGTAATGCAATTTGAGTTTTCTCTACATTCTCCTGGGTACAAAAAGTACTGAAGGCTAAAGGTGTCACAAGGAGTTGATGTGACAAATGGCTTGACCAGAGGAAACCTAACCAATTTGTATTCTGAAAGTCATGAAATTTGGGTTGCCATGGTATTAATGGAGGGAAGCATAAGGGATATTTTTAATCTATTGTGATGCACAGAGGCTTTACGGTGGGACCAATTAAGAGAACCCACTGAAATAGTAGCACTACTCTTACTATATGTTGGAAAATTATATACCTCATCTTTGGGTGTGATATCTCAGTGGTTAGAGTGTTGGAATAGCAATATAAGGGTTGTGGGATCAAGTCCCAGGTCCTCTGACATTAGAAATGTGGGTTCTTAAGCTCATTGCCCTGATTCTGTACATTGCCTTGGATAAAAGGTTCTTCTAAATGACCAAAATATTTTTCATGTATCCAATGTGCACACCAAATATGTAACTTGAAATTATACATAAAGTTATACATAATCTGCCGAGATTGAAGAAAAATGTAGTTGTTTCCAAGAGTGAATAACATTCTGACTTGCGCTATGTTATATGTATGGTCATTATTACCATTTATGCACCTTGCAATTCTACAATATTTTCACTTTGCACTGTCTTTTACTGCACAATAACGCCATCTCTCCACAATATTTTTGTTGTACAATACTGCCATTATTGCACTTTGTAAGTATGCACAATAATACTATTTGCACTTCTGGTTGATTTCATTTCGTTGTCTTGTATTTGTTCAGAGCAATGACAAAAAAGTTGAATCAATCAATCAATAACTGGTCCAGAAACTTCACTGCAAGCATTTGTGCTGATTAAAAAGTAAGAAATAAACTAGAGAGATAATGAGATTCTGACTTCTTACAGTATGGGTTGTTTTTTTTTCCATTTGTGAAATACGGAAACCTGATCTCGACACAATCTGTACATGGCTGTCCTACACTGTTGATGCTGCCTGGCCGCTCAAAGAGGATGAGTCCCTCACTAAGGCTTGGTCCTCCCAAGGTTTCTTCCTTAAAATAACAACATAATAGGGCGTTTTTTCTTGCCACTGTTGCTTCGGCTTGCTCTTTGGGGGTTTAAAGGCTTTTAACTCTGTGAAGATGCTTTGTGACAATGTACTCTTGTAAAAAGTGCTATATAAATAAATCACTTGAACTTGAACTTGTTTGAAGCTTTGTAGCATGTTCCAGTATTGGACTGTTTGTTTGTTTATCGGTGCTCCACTGACCAACATTCAGGACCTGTACAGGTTAGGGACAAAGAAAAAGAAAAAAAATCATTACAGACTTTTCTCACCCTGGTCCCAACATTTTTCAACTCCTCACCTATGGCATTAAACACTAAAACTATCAGGCACATAAATAGTTTCTTTCCCTAAGCCATCACAGTCATTAGCATACCATTAACAACAAATGCTAATTAACTAGAATAACCAGATACATAGGTATATTGCCCATGATACACCAAACCCATAATGCACCTTATGTATAATTTCTGAACATTGCACATCTGTTTGTACATCTTGTTTGTATATTATTATCTATTGGTTGTTTGGAAACCCATGTTGTACACCTGTATTCAGCATCAATTGCCAAAAAAACTATTTTCCATGCTGCAACACAATTCTATACTTTAAGTTATTTAGTTTCAGTTCTCTTTCTATTTACTCAATTTCTGCAATTTTGCTTTTCAGTTATCTTACTTTACATTACTGGGTTTCAGTACGTGTTCTGTTTCGCATGCTAAATCACATTTTGTGTTTGGAAACTCTTAAAAGATAAAGTTTGAAAAGCTAACATTTAGGCTATGTGTACATTGACATGTTTTTGTTATTATTTTCAAATTAAAATAATATTTTGATCATTATTGCTACATGTACATCTAACACACATACTATTCTGGAGTTTTCATGCACCTACAATGAAACCTTTGAGATTCATTTTAATATGGATTAAAAATGAAGATTTCTCAAAAGGAGACACAGGCACCCACTTTCTGATTAGATCAATTATGCCATGATACATCTCCCTCAAAGTAGACTCCTCTGATTTGTTCATTTGTTATATTTTTGTAACTAAGCAACCAACTGCAGTGTAGACATCTGTTTCATGTTTAACCGACATGCTCAGGCCTGATGTATGGGAATGGTCATGTGATGCATGTCTTGGGATGTTTTAGTAGGAAAAGCTTAAATTCTTCTCTAAATGCAGATTTAGAATTGTTGAATGGTTCATACAACTTTCTACATGCATGTACATGTGCACAATATATTTTTGATTTAAATTATTTTTATATCAACTATACATTATACGATTCTAAGGGAAGCTCTGTAGAATGGTGTCATTATCGAGATCTGTTTTCTACATAGAGTACAAAAGCAGCTGGCGTGCTGTGACTTCAGTGTTAATAAAGCCATAAATTCTTATCCAATACCTTAAACACATAGTTGTTACTTTATGTCTGATCAAATTGATTTTGACAATATTTTGCCACTGGGACAAACACAGACACACACACACACACACACTGTTTGGCTGGTGTGACTCTGAAGTCCTAGAAATTATTCAAACATTAATATTTAATACCTTTGAGACCTCTGAGACATACGTGTGTGCAGGGCTCTTTGTATGTGTGTCGGGTGGAAACCTGAAATGGGTGTGGGATCACATATAGAAAGAGGGGTAGGAAGTAATAGGAAGAGAGGGAGAGACATGGAGAGAGAAATACAGAGAGATAGTGTGTTTGGTCAGTTAATAATGCAAAGAACACAAGCCTGACATACAGTATGACCTTGTTTCTGCTAAGAACATGGAAATAGAGGCTGCTAAAGATTTGAATTTTATTGTGATTTATTCAAATAATAATTCTAAAACAGTATTATAACAGTAAAACAACATTTACACATTCTTAGTATTACAGTGGTATAATTTGACCTTTTTTTTGGAATATTTTTTGACCCAAGAATTATTTATTCACTCTAAGCATACATAATTTATTTTCTTAATCCAACTAATTGCTTTTTTGTGGTGAAAAAAAAACAAAGTAATTTATGTGTGAGGGTAGCACGGTGGTATTGTGGTTAGCATGTTCAACTCTTAGCGCTGGGGATCTAGGTATCCTAATTCCAATCCCGAATCCCAATCTGGGTGGAGTTTCCATGTTCTTTCCGTGTCTGGGGTTTTTTCAGGTTTCTCTGGTTTCCTCCCTCAATCCAAAAACATGGACTGTGTGCAGCTTATATAACAGTGTAAATGTAGTCTTCCCTCAAAGTAACTCAATATACAGCCATTAAAGTCTAAACCAAAACAAAAGTGAGTAAACCCCTAAAAGACTACACCCCTAAATGTCCAAATGGAGCACAACTTGTCATTTTCCCTACAAAATGTCATATGACTTGTTACTGTTACTAGATTTCAGGTGTACATAGGAAGCAGGTGTGTTCAGTTTTGTGGTACAGCTCTCACACTCTCTCATACCGGTCACTGAAAATTCGAATAAGGCACCTCATTGCAAAGAACTCTCTGAGGTAGATGAAGATAGCCAAGGCTACAAGAAGATTGCCAACACTCACTCAAAACAGACTTCGTGTAGGTTGTCCAAAGAAGTTGAATGCACATGCCCAGCTTCACATCCAAATGCTGTCTTTAGATGATGGGCGCAGGAGTGGGCGCGGAATGGGCGCAGGAGTGGGCGCGGTAGCTCAGTGGTTAGGGCTTTGTGCTATCAATCTGAAGTTTGTGGGTTCAAAACCCAGGTCCACTGAAGTTAGCAATGTGGGTCTTTGAGCAAGGCCCTCAACCCTCATTGCTCCAGGGATGCTGTGAAGTGTCTGCTAAATGACCAAATGTAAATGTAAATGTGGAGTGCTGTCAGCATTTCTGCAGAGACTGAGGAGGTGGTGGTCAGCTTGTCAGTGCTCAGAAAGCACACTACATCACATTGGTCTGCATGGCTGTCACCCCAGAAGGAAGCCTCTTCTGAAGTCTGTACACAAGAAAGCCCACAGATTACTGGAACCATGTCCAAGATTAATTTGTTTGGTTCAGATGGTCTCAAGCATATGTGGTGGTAATCAGGTGAGAAGTACAAAGATAAGCATGCCATGTGTCATCAGTGCAGCAGGTGTTGGGGAGTTACATTTCATTGAGGGACACATGAATTCCAATATGTACTGTGAAATACTGAAGCAGAGAATGATCCCCTCCTTCCAGAAACTGGGTTGCAGGGCAGTGTTCCAGCAAGATAACGATTCCAAACACACCTCTAAGACGACCACTGCTTTATTGAAGAGGCTGAAGGTAAAGGTGATGGACTTGACAAGCTGTCTCCAGACCTAATCCTAATAAAACATCTTTGGGGCATCCCTAAAACGGAGGATGGAGAAGCGCAAAGCCTTGAATATCCGGCAGCTCCGTGATGTCGTCTTGGAGGAGCAGAAAAGCATTCCAGTGGCAACCTGTGAATCTGCTAAACTCCATGCCCAGGAAATTTAAGGCAGTTTGGGAAAATAATGGTGGCCACCCAAAATATTGACACTTCCGGAACTTTCACTAAGGGGTGTACTCACTTTAGTAGCCGGTGCTTTAGACATTAATGGCTGTGTATTGAGTTATTTTAAGGGTAGAATACATTTATACTGTTATAAAATCTGCACACAGACTTGTGCACAGATATATAAGAGCAGGTGTTATTAGGTTTGTTGAGGATGATATGAGTGCATCAGACACCTACATGTTTTGATTGGTGTACTGTCTGATCCACTCATACCAGCACAACACACACTAACACACCACCACCATGTCATAAAAAGAAAAAGCCTTTAACCCTAAGAACACCATTCTCATTTTCAAACACGTTGTTTTGAGAACCTAATGCTTTAATAGTGTTTTTCATCCAGTCGAACAGGGAACCCAAGCAGTATAAACTGCAACATGAAAAATGAGCAATACATTAAGATTCTCAACAAAAATATCAGATTTTTTCACAGAGAAACTTGGCTCTGGGCACCAGTGGACATTTCAGCATAACAAAGACCCAAAACACACAGCAATAGTGGTGAAGAAAGGTTAGCAGACAAAAACAATATTGTTTTGAAGCGGCCCAGGGGGAGTCCTGATTACAATCCAATTGAGAATCTGTGGAGGGAGCTAAAAATCAGGGTGGAAGACCCTCCAACCTGAATAACCTTTGGCTTATCACCAAAAAAGGATGGCCAAAAATACCAGTTAAGACATGCAAAAAGCCATAATAGCTTTTTTCTATTGCGTATTGAGCAGGATATAAATAATTTTTGACATGCCACTTTTTGTTTAAATGTAAATGAAAACTGTAAATGTAAATGTAAATGTAAATGAAAACACATCATATTGTCCACAATGATGATTCTTGTATATTGTCTTACTATATTCTGTGTGATATTTGTCAAGAAAAATATTGCTGGTTAAATAAAAAATAAATAAAAAAACATTATCTTTTAATATGCCAGGGGTAGGAATAATTTCGGGCTTTCCTGTATACATACCACATTCTACTGTAGAATGTTCATTCATTCATTCATTATCTCCCGCTTTATCCTCTACTAGGGTCGCGGTGGGGTTCCCCATGCCCATCCAGGGGAGAAGGTTTCGGGCGCTGGGCAGATACACCCAGGACAGGGCGACAATCTATCGCTGGGCACACACTCACACACAGACAAGCACACAAACACACTCTATATGGGGCAATTTGGAGAACTCAATTGACTTGATCCATGTTTTTGGACTGTGGGAGGAAACCGGAAAACCCGGAGGAAACCCACGCGGACACGGGGAGAACATGGAAACTCCACCCAGATAGGGATTCGAACCGGGAATCCCTAATGCTGAGAGGCGAACATGCTAAGCATTAATCCACTGTGCCGCCCTACTGTAGAATGATTTTATATAAATGAATATGAATTAAATATATCATAGTTCGAACAGCTATAACCTCTTTGTTATAAGCAAGACATTTTTGACTCTTTGAATGCGAATTCAAATTTGCATTCAAAATTTTTAAATATTGATGTTTGTAAACATATCACTGCCTATCACAAAAAAACTCTTACTGTTCCCATTTAATATTTGTATATTTTTGCATCACTTTTCGTCCAGTCCTGCTGTCTCTTTATACACATATATACAGTGAGGAAAATAAGTATTTAAACACCCTGTGACTTTTGCATGTTCTCCCACTTCATGGAAATCATGGAAGGGACTGAATTTTTTAGGTGCAGGTACACTGTGAGAGTCAAAATCTAAAAAATATCAGGAAATCACAATTTATGATTTTTTTAATCATTTGTTTGTGTGTTACTGCTGAAAATAAGTATGTGAACACCTGCCAATCAGCAAAAATTCTGGCCCTCAAAGACCTGTTAGTACACCTCTGAAAACTCCACCTCCTCTCTAACATGGCTAAGACCAAAGAGCTGTCCAAAGACACCAGAAACAAAATTCAAAGCTGGAAAGGGTAGCTTGGTGAAAAAGATCAACCGTTGGAGCAATTATTAGAAAATGGAAGAAGCTAAACATGACTGTCTATCTTTCTTGGACTGGGGCTCCATGCAAGATCTCACCTTGTGGCGTATCAATGATCATAAGAAAGGTGAGGAATCAGCCCAGAACTACACAGGAGGAGGTGATCAATGACCTGAAGAGAGCTGGCACCACTATTTCCAAAGTTACTGTGGGAAATACATTAAAATGTCATAGTTTAAAGTCATGCATGGCAAGGAAGGTTCCCCTGCTTAAATAAGCACACGTCTAGGCCTGTCTTAAGTTTGTCAAGGTCATTTGGATGATTCCACTCGCCATGTTTAGAGGACGAAGAATGATGAGTATCATCCTAAAAACACCATACTGTGAAGCATGGGGGTGGAAGTATCATGTTTTGGGGGTGTTTTTCTGCATTAAGGAGAGGATGACTGGAGCCATTTATTGCATGGGAAACAACCTCCTTCCCTCAGTTCCAGCATTGAAGATGAGTCGTGGCTGGGTCTTCCAACATGACAATGACCTCTTATCGACAGCCCAGAAACCTGGCTGATCTGGAGAAGATCTGTATGGAGGAATGGGCCAAAATCCCTGCTGCAGTGTGTGCAAACCTGGAGAAATCTACAGGGAACGTTTGGCCTCCATAGTTGCAAACAAAGGCTACTGTACCAAATATTAACATTGATTTTCACAGTTGTTGAAATAATTATTTGCAGCAGTAACACACAAAAAAATTCTTAAAATAATCATAAATTGGGACGGCACGGTGGCTTAGTGGTTGGCACGTTCGCCTCTCAGCGCTAGGGATTCCCGGTTCGAATCCCCATCTGGGTGGAGTTTCCATGTTCTCCCCATGTCTGCGTGGGTTTCCTCCGGGTTCTCCGGTTTCCTCCCACAGTCCAAAAACATGGATAAAGTCAATTGACTTGCTGTACAGCACTTTGGTCCGCTGCGGTTTTAAATGTGCTTTATAAATAAAATGAATGAATTGAATTGAATTGAATTCTCAAAATTGCCCCATATAGAGTGTGTTTGTGTGAGTGAGTGTGTGCCCAGCGATGGATTGGCGCCCTGTCCTGGGTCTATCTGCCCAGCGCCCGAGACGTTCTCCCCTGGATGGGCATGGGGAACCCCACCGCGACCCTAGTAGAGGATAAAGCGGGAGATAATGAATGAATGAATAATCATAAATTGTGATTTCTAGTTATTTTTAGATCTCTCACAGTGGACATGCACCAAAGATGAAAATTTCAGACACGTCAACGATTTCTAAGTGGGAGAACTTGCAAACTCACAGGGTGTTCAAATACTTGAACACCCTGCTGCAACGCCCCGCTGACGTCAACACCGCCTACGCTGCGAAGTCACGCCACCATCTCAGCGTTTCCGTGTTCTCCGCCAGCGCGTCATACCACCACACTCTGTTCCCCAGTTGTTGTGTGTAATAAACTCTGTTGACTACCTCTGCCGCAGACTGATTGTTCCAAGTAGCGGATCCACCACGCTCCACGCACCACGCTTCACATTACCTTTTGGCCCGCACATGGATTCCTCGGAACAACTCACCTCTGAGCCGGACAGCAACCAGCGTCCGATCCTCGCTTCGACATCCTCTTTAGCTGGCAGGAGGGTTTAGCGGACTTGGTGAGCAACCTAGCACTCCAGGTTCGGTCGATGGTGGCGGCTCTACCAGCAGCACACACCCCCCCGCTCCCGGACCTGCCAGCGCATCCCCGAGTGTGTACTCTGCCAATCAGGTACCGAACCCGTCTACCGTGCCGTCTATGCGTTCCGCCGGTGCTGCGGTACACTCGGACCCGTACCACGGGGACCTGCTAAAATGTAGAGGATTTTTATTCCAATGCAAGTTTTATTTTGGTATTCGCCCCTCATGCTTCCCTACCGACATGCACAAAATATAATTTTAATCGGGCTTTTGCGCGGCCGCGCGCTGAAGTGGGCGGAAGCAACCTAGGGGGATGCCTCCCCGCTCGCTGTCACATATACCTTGTTCCTAGAGGGTTTCCGGGGGGTATTTGACTGACCAGATTACACGGATGACATAGACATTCGGTTACTCTCGGTTCGTCAGGGTATGCGCTCGGTGGCTGAATTCGTGGTAGAGTTCCAAACCCTAGCTGCGGAGTCGGTTTGGTGCGAACGGTCTCTGCGCGGCATATTTAGACATGTGCTCAACATGTGCCAAACGCTCCAGGATTTGATCGACCTCGCCATCCGTCTTGATGGTCGTATTAATGAGCGATGCTGCGAACGGTTACTCCGGGACCCCGCACGTACCGCTACCTCGCCTAGGGTTTCCACAGTTTCTAGGTGGGGCGGGTTAGCTCAGTGGTTAGGGTGTTGGGCTATCAATCTGAAGGTTGGGGGTTCAAATCCCAGGTCCACTGAAGTTACCAGTGTGGGTCCTTGAGCAAGACCCTTAACCCTCATTGCTCCAGGGATGTTCTGATTAACCCTGTGCTCACCTTGTAAGTCGCTTTGGATAAAAGCGTCTGCTAAATGACCCCCCAAAATGACCCCCAAGTACCGCAGAGAACCGCTCTTCCCCTCGAACCACCCACCGAGTCCGAACCGATGCAGCTAGGGCGGTGTCTCCAGATGAACGTGTCATCCGTAGGGAACAGGGCCGTTGCTTCTACTGCGGTGATGCCAATGACCTGGTAAAAGGATGTCCGGTTTGCCCAAAAGGGGGGTCTCGACAGTGAAGTTTGGGGTCCTGTCGTGTCCTACCCTAAAGCCCCAATCACTTCACCTTAGCCTACCTGCGCTGTTCTTGTTGGCCAAGGGTAATCTGCCTGTCAATGTCCTTATAGATTCTGGGGCCTTATAGATTCTAGATTCTCTTATAGGAGAATCTAGTTGACATTGACTTCGCATTGCAGACGGGCATACCACTTTCTCCATTGTCCTCCCCTCTCCACCCGGTTGCCATAGATGGCCGGTGTCTCTCCCCCATCACCCATCGCACCCAGCCTGTCAGTCTGCTCATAGATGTCAACCATAGGGAAGACATAAGTTTTGCTGTATTTCTGTCCCCGGATGCTCCAGTCATCTTAGGGTTTCCCTGGTTGAGAGCACACATTCCCCATCTTGATTGGGTTCATGCTAGGGTTCTCACATGGGGGGTTCCCTGCCACTCCTCCTGCCTTCGTGCGGCGGTACCCCCCAGAACTGTGCCTAATGGTGACCACCGTGCTTCTGTTGATCTCTCCCTGATTCCGGGCGTATATCATGACCTGGGGGAGGTATTCTGCAAAGACAGGGCCCACCACCTTCCCCCTCATAGGTCTTACGACTGCGCCATTGATCTCTTACCTGGTGCTCCCCTCCCGTCCATTCGGCTTTACCCCTTATCTCGCCCTGAGAGGGAGGCAATGGAGAAATACATTTCCGAATGTCTCGCCACGGGTTTGATCCAACCTTCCACCTCCCCTGTGGCTTCTTTGTAGGAAAGAAAGATGGCACCCTATGACCCTCCATTGACTATAGGGGTCTGAATAACATCACAGTCCCCTACAAATACCCTCTGCCGCTAACATCCTCTGTATTTGAGTCACTGCAGGGGGCCACTGTGTTTTCCAAGCTAGACCTGCGCAACGCTTACCATCTGGTCCGCATCCGTAAAGGGGATGAGTGGAAGATGGCGATATTCTGATATTTTCCTTAACTTTAAGGAGCATGTGCAACATGTACGTCAGGTCCTGAACCGCCTATTGTAGAACCGTCTCTTTGTAAAGGCAGAAAAGTGCAGTTTCCATCAACAGACCTGTTGACCAGCCTTCCTGGGGTTTGTGGTGTCTCCGGGGGCTATCAAGCCCGATCCCGAAAAGATCCGGGCCATCTGCGAGTGGCCATCCCCCACCTCCCCCACCAGGACTGAACTACAAAGGTTCCTTGGATTTGCTAATTTTTATCAATGGTTCATTCGTAACTACAGCACTGTCACCACTCCCCTGACTGCTCTCACTTCTACCAAGGTGCCTTTTCAGTGGACGGCGGAGGCCCAAGCAGCCATGGACCATCTCAAGTCTCTGGTCACGTCAGCCCCCATCCTAGTTCAGCCGGACCCATCCAAACAATTCATTGTGGAATTCGATGCCTCTAGCACGGGAGCAGGATCCGTGCTCTCCCAACGAACTGACGAGGGCTGCCTTCATCCTTGTGCCGTCTTCTCGAGGAAATTCTCCTCCACCGAGAGGAACTATGATGTAGGCAACCGGGAACTTCTTGCAGTCAAACTGGCCCTGGAGGAATGGCGTCACTGGCTGGAAGGGGCTGAACAACCATTCATTGTGTGCACTGACCATAAGAACCTGGCATACACACAGACGGAAAAAAAAAGACTGAAGTCAGGCACGGTGGGCTCTCTTCTTTGGGCGATTTAATTTCGTAATCACTTACCGACCCGGTTCTCGTAATGCCAAGCCTGATGCCTTGTCTCAGGTCTTCTCTCTGGAAGAGACCCGACTGTCTAATGAGACCATTCTACCCTCCAGTTGTGTGCTCGCAGGCGTTTCCTGGGAGGTCCAGAAAACCGTCGAGAGGGAACTCCTCAAGGACCCGGACCCCGGACAGAGACCACACATTCATTCCATCCGCCGCCCGCCCCGCCGTACTCAAGTGGGCTCATGAATCTCGCTGGGCTTGCCATCCAGGTCTGTCTCGCACAGAGGACATCATCAGACGGCGCTTTTGCTGTCCCTTTCTATCCTCAGACATTCGACTATTCATCAACGCCTGTTCTGTATGTGCCCGCAACAAAGCCTCCCATCAGTCCCCCTCTGGACTTCTCCTGCAACTCTCCATACCTGGACGCCCTTGGTCCCACATCGCTCTCGACTCCGTCACCGGGCTGCCAAACTCTAAGGGCAAGACGGTCATCCTCACTATCGTAGACAGGTTCTCGAAATCAGTACGCCTCTTCTCTACGGCTCTTCCCGGACTACCATCAGCCCTTGCAACCGCCAGACTGGTCTTCGAGCACATCTTCAGGGTTTTTGGCATCCCGGTGGACATCGTGTCAGATCAAGGCCCACAGTTCGACTCCCAGGTATGGAGAGCCTTCTTCAATTTCTTTGGTACTTCCCTGTCTCTAACCTCTGGTAGTCACCCACAGTCAAATGGTCAGGCAGAAAGGGCCAATCAAGTAGTGGAGACCACCCTTCACTGCGTGTCCGCCCAGCACCCTGAACGCTGGAGTGAACATCTCCCCTGGGTCGAATATGCCATCAACACGGCATGTAGCTCCGCTACCGGCAGGTCTCTGTTTGCGGTCGCCCTGGGCAACCAACCACCGCTGTTTCCGGAGGAGCAGCGCGAGATTTCAGTCCCCTTGGTCAGCCAGCACATCCGCCGTTTCCCCATCACCAGTCATAAACCCCGCAGCCGTCCGTCTCCGCTTGCCCCGTCATATGCGTATACACCCCACCTTCCACGTATCCCACATCAAGCCGGTCATCCACTCCCCGCTCAACCCCACCCCCCAGGACACCCCTGCCCCACGTCTCATCGACGGCCAGCCCGCGTACATGGTACGACGCCTGCTGGACTCCCGAGGCAGAGGCGTCCAAGATCTGGTGGACTGGAAGGGTTACGGTCCAGAGGAGTGCTCCAGGGTTCCCCGCGCCGCCATCCTGGACCCCGACCTCATCAAGAACTTCCACTGCAGGTGCCCTAGCAAACCTTCTTAGGGTGCCAGGAGGCACCCATTGAGGGGGGGGGGTTATGTTATGTGTCATCACGTGGTGTGGGTGTGTTGGGTAAGCCACGCCTCGTAATCTTGTTCACCTGGGTGTAATCACACACACTATTTAAGTCACTGTGTCCTGTCTCTTGTCGTCAAAAGGTCCTGTGTTTACCCTTGTGCTTCGCCTCGTCCCATTTGGCCCCCTGATCTCATCTCGTCTGTTCTCGCCTCACCTCGCCGCGCCTCTTGCCTGACCCCTGCCAGGTTTGTGTGTATTCTCCGTACTCGTCCCGTCTTTTGTTGTGTGTGCAGCCCCGCTTCCTGCCGCAATAGCCGCTCCGAGTCACACTCCATCCTGGTGGAATCTGCGGTTTGGAACACGGCTCCGCTGACGTCAACACCGCCTATGCTGCGACGTCACGCCACCATCTCGGTGTTTCCGTGTTCTCCGCCAGCGCGTCATACCACCACGCTCTGTTCCCCAGTTGTTGTGTGTAATAAACTCTGTTGACTGTACCTCTGCTGCAGACTGACTGTTCCGGGTAGTGGATCCACCACGCTCCGGTCATTAGACGGTCACAAAATATATATATACACACACATACAGATTTTCATTCCATACATTTAAACTTCAATTCCATATACTACCCATATATTACAAACACTACCCAGTCACTCTTATCTTTAGCATCCATGAAACGACATCTTCCTGTCATAAACTATAACCTGTGTGTGTGTTTACTTTTCTCAGGACTGAGGCTGTGACCTATCTGAAGCTTTGGACTGACCTTATGTACCGAACATTGGGTGGATTCGAATTTAGGCCTTTAAGTCTTGTTGCCAAAATGAGGCCCCAGGAAAGGCACAAATCTCCTTTAACAAACTGAATTCTGAAATTTAGTTTTTTCAAACAATATTATAGTATAAAAGTAGTTTTTATTTGTTTTGCAACAGCAATTTAAGGACTGTCCTCAAACATTATGTGAAGGTATGAAGTCCAAAGTCATTTCACACTATACATTTGGTCATTTATTGGATGCTTTTATCCAAAGCGACTTCCAAGGTGAACACAGGGTTAATCACAACATCCCTGCAGCAATGAGGGTTAAGGGTCTTGCTCAAGGATTCACACTGGTAACTTCAGTGGACCTGGGATTTGAACCCACAACCTTCAGATTGATAGCCCAACACCCTAACCACTGAGTTACCACGCCCTCTTACTTATACTTAATAAATTATATGAATGAATAATATAAAATATAATTTGTGGAACAGTCATTCTTATTTCATGCTTTTAACACATCACTTTTTAAATTTAATACACATTTGCACACAAATTCGATGGGCAAGTATAAACATATGTTTGGGAACATATGAAGTGTCGTTTTCTCTACTCGTAAGGAAGATGCAGCTCATAAGGAATAGGGGTAGAGAACATTTTTAAGTTCTTACTTTATCTACAATTTTTTGCTGTATTTAAGAGTCAAAAAACATTGGATTCAAGGTAAAATGGCCAAATAATAGTGTGTGACCAGCGATGGATTGGCACCCTGTCCTGGGTAAATCTTCCCAGCACCTGAAACATTCTCCCCTAGATGGTTATGGGGACTGCCTCCTTCCCCCCCCCCAACGAGTCTAGTATAGGATTAAGCAGTGAACATAATGAGATGAGATAAGGATGGTGTTGCTATTTCAGGGATGTAGCAAGAATGCTTATCAATGACCACAGTCATTCATGAGGTGCAGCTGGAGGCCTTCTTATTTCCTGTTTAACTTTTTGTTTCCTGAATCCTGCTTTGTATTTGAAACACACGCACTCTTCCTATTTTCTTCTGTTAATCATTCATGCACTGTGTAATTAATGTCTTACTCCACTTAATGGTGCCTGAAATATTACATAGTTGAAACATCATCCAAAATCATGATTCAGTAAATTCCTGTTAAAATCATTTTAATGGTCATTTTAAGTTAATATTTTGTACATCTTCATCCATGTTCAATGGATTCATTCATGTTTCATAAAACCAATGCAAAAATAGCCCAGACTCTTTTGGAGTAAGTATATGGCCAGTATTTGGTTCTCAATAAACCCTGGCAGAAATAACTCTAAATTCGGACTGTGTATGGTGAAAATCCCAAATGGCATCATGATCCCTTACAAAAAAGCACTTTATCAGGTATAAAGTTATTCCTACAACACTATGCTTACATTAGAATGCCATTTGGGTTCAACATGAGTGCACCACAAAGTATTAAGTCATGTTTTTTGTAACGTACATCATACACATTACAATAAGTTTGGAAGTACTCAAAAAAAAATTTTTTAATGAAAGTTTCATACATGTTTGAGTATATCTGAAAATCTGAGAGAGAACATGAATTCTGTATAATACCAGTGGTTTTGAAATAGAATTTTTAGGTGTCCATAAATTCTGTCTACTTTTATCACAAATTTGAGTATGATAAAGTAACACAGAAGGCCAAATTATCTATCCTTTTCTGTTCTCAAGATCAAAATTAACTATATCCCCTGCAACAAAGGGTCCATTGGAAAATAATAGACTAGACTTAAAGTGACAGGAACATTAAAGAATGGCCTTGATGTGGAATCCCAATGGGAAAGTGACATTTAGCAGCACACCAAAAGAACTGTAAGCTGTTAGCTGCGCATTACTAGAACATGTACATGTGCAAAGAGGCCTCTGTAAACCTAAACTAATGGCATTGTTGAACATTCACATTCAAGCAAACCAAACAAATAGTCACATTTTTATAACAATGTGACAGGGTGGAAAGTCTATCCACTTCATTAACAGATTTCACTTTCAAACAGGAATTTTTAATGCAATTCTCATTTGAATTTCATGAGGACAGGCCTTAAATATTATTACATACATTAGCACACTGTTGCTCTATATTTTTTTCAATGTAATTTCACAATGTAAAATTCCTTATATGTACATTTTTGTAACTATAAGTGGAAATTTTTAATGAGATGTCATGGTGGTACTTTCGTGACAGGATCAATCCACAGTTACGTTACTCTTTGGATATTTTACCTCTTTCTACATTAACCAAAAAACATTTAACAATTACACTGGACAACATTTTTTTTTTGCCAAAAATTTGCTACCTTAAATTTTTTGATGATTTTGATAGACCCTTAGAAGCTGAACACACACTTTGCTGAATCACACAGAAACGTTGGTGAATGTGACATTAAATGTTACTAATTATAATACATTCAAAGCAAACAGGTCATTAGTTCAGCTGAGTTTTGTTGCTTATTTTCATTTGTGCTCAATGTCCGGTAAATGTCATCTTAGAGTATAGCAACAGGCAGCACTGACAGATTCCTTTGATGCTTTTTCCATCATGACAATGTCTTGGTAAAAGCACTCAGCAAAGACGAGCAAGTAAAAATCAAAGTGCAGAAAATGGATTTTTAATGACAAGTACTTAATCACTTTGTAAGTTTCATTTCATTTCAGCAAATCATTTTATCAGGTCCTACCAGCAGCTGTTTCTAACATAGATAGATGTGTTGGATTTGTGGATTTACAAAAATGCCTTCCTTAATTAGAAAATGGCTTTATTTTTTGGTAACAATTAGTATAAATGAAAGCCTTTTTCCTGACCTGACCTCAGATCACAGATAAAGTGGTGCGATCTTGTAACTTTGATGTAACTTTTTATCACAGATGTCCCATTCACAAATAAAGCAGAAATTCTTGGTATATCTGAGCTTCAATGCAAGCAGCAGTACCACTACACTTCCATCTGTAGTTGCAACAGATCCATATTCTCATGTTTACTTGATTCATTTGATACTGATGGATGGACATTGTCATTGGGAACTATGACAGCCTTGAGGCTTAAAATTTATGAATCAATAAAAATGTCACTGTGTAGGTTTTTGCTCATATACCAAAGATGACAACAACTTATCAATGTCAGTGCAAGAGCCCAGGTTGTCCACCTGTTAAAAAAATTCACTTTATGGTTTCTAAATATTTTCATACCAGATGACAGTCTTTATCTTAAACCCACTAACTCTGACAAAATTCCCCAACAAATCATTAAGCTCAGACTGTATTATCTGAGGAAGTTGCCATGAACTGGTGGCTTTTGGTAGTGTCATTATGTGGCAAAGATCAGGATATTCAATGAACTTGTTTGAACTGAAGGCAAAGATAAGGAAGAAGTAACAGGTGATGCTGTTCCTGTCATATATCTGAGGCAGTGAATGACATAGACTTGTGAAAACCCCTCAACCAAGTACTAAGATCACCAGGCTTTGTCTTGATCACCAGCTTTACAAAAAGAGCTGTCATGACATATTTTTGAGGCATAAACATGTACTTGCCACAAATGTAACAGAATGTATGGGGGCTGTTGCACCCTACTGAAAAATTGTAGCAATATTATATAATCCTGTAAAGTACATAAAGATTACAACAAAGTTGTGAATCTACAATCAATTGCAAGGAAGAAGACAAAACCATATATATATATATATATATATATATATATATATATATATATATATATATATATATATATATTAATGGGATATACAAACTGTTTTTATTAATTATTGAAATGAAAAATGTAATAAAAATATATATATATGCAATGGGATATATTGAGATAATCAGCAGCCCAAAATTGTTTAAGAAACCAAATGTCTGTTGACCAGTGTTATTATTTAATTCTATATTTGACTGCTCGTAAAATAAAGAGTATGTCTGATCAGGAAAGAAGTAAGCTCTGTTCTATTTGGCCATTAATAAGCACAAAAGCTCAAGATACTCTAACTAACATGACACTGCAATAAACTGAAATATAGGTCACTTACCTCAATTTATTCCATTATTCCTGACATTACCTCTGGACATCTGTGTGAGTATTTTTTGTGGAATTCATCTAGAATGCTATTTTATTCTCAAACTGACATTTAGAATCTGCATCAAATCATAAATCTGCAATATTCCAACATATGGATGCAGCTTGATTTAGGCAGCTCCAGGCAGCTATTCCATATCATTACTTTTCTCCTCTGGCGCTGAGCCTCAGTGCTGTTCTGACACATGCCACTCATGTGACCAAGCTGCAGTTTTCCATTTCCCCCAAAGACTTCTCCAACTTTCTAACTAGGTTATTTTTCTCACTATACTCCACATTGCAGAACATACAGAAAAAACATCACTTTCTAGCCTGTCATTCAAATCTAATACTGTGCGTCACATTAACAGTTATTAAAAGTTACATGGGGCACTGGATATGTCTAAACTAAGTAGATAAATATGTTAAAAAGTCAAAAAAATCTTTTTGAGATTCAGATTCAGTTAAAAAATTCAACATTTTGGATTGGTGGTAAATTTGGACTTGAAATAGGATTTGATGTTCACGAGTCCACATTCATTTGGCAACACAATTGGCTGAACTAATCTTTCATTAAGCAACAACATTTTTTGTTTTAAATATGATACACTCATTCATTAATTTATTGTCTTCCGCTTAATCCTCTTCTAGGGTCACGGGGGGGTTCCCCATGCCCATCCAGGGGAGAACGTTTTGGGTGATGGGCAGATACACCCAGAACAGGGCAGGACACCCAGGTGCCAGGACAGGGCAGGGCACACAGATCTATTGCTGGGCACACTCACTCACACAGACACACAAACAAACATTATATGGGGCAATTTAGAGCATTCAATTTACCTCAAATCCATGTTTTTGGACTGTGGACGGAAACTGGAGAACCCAGAAGAAACCCACGTGAGCACAGGGAGAACACGGGGAGAACATGGAAACTGTTACGGTCTGATGACCGGGCGGGGTGGATCCGCTATTTGGAGACGAATTCAGACTGAAAACGGAGATGAAATGCAAAACCAGGTTTATTTCCAGAAACACAGGGCAACAGTACTGGGAACAACGACACGCTGGAGGTAGCACGAGGAGGTGCGTGATGACGTGGAGACGCGGCGTATGACTAAGCCTGACGTCAGCCGGCGTCGTGTCCCAATCCGGTGTGACTGGCGTGAAGGGAATTTGAGCGACGTAGTGGCGGCAGGCGATGAACTGCACACACATAAACACAGCACAGACGAGAGCGAGCACACACAAAACGAGGCAAAGCAAGGCAAGGCAAGTCGAGGTAGTGTCGGGAGCTAGTGTAGTCGGGGCGTAGCACAGGCTTGGCACAAGACTAACTGACGGGGACGGAAGAGCGTGCGGGGCTTAAATAGTTATACAACCCAGGTGCATGACTACGGGGGCGTGGACACCCAGACCAACCCAAACCACATGACAAAACACAACTTAAATTTACCCCCCCTCAACGAGTGCACCCTCCCGGCACCCTAAACGGCTTGTCCAGGAACCGTCGGTGGAATTTGGCGATGAGGGAGGGGTCCAGGATACCAGCCTGAGGCACCCTTGGAGCGCTCCTCTGGGCCGTACCCCCGCCAATCGACCAGGAACTGGACTCCTCTGCCACGACGTCGGAAGTCCAGTAGACGACGGACCGCGTAGGCCGGTTGGCCGTCGATGAGGCGTGGGGTGGGGCATGACGGGGGGTGGGGTTGAGCGGGGAGTGGACGGCGGGCTTGACCTGGGAGACGTGGAAGGTGGGGTGGATGCGCATGTGTCGAGGCAGGTGGAGGTGGACAGCTGCTGGGTTGATGACCCTGGTGATGGGGAAGGGTCCTATGAAGCAGGGGCTTAGTTTCTTTGACTCAGTCTTTAGTGGGATGTTTCTTGTGGACAACCAGACCAGTTGCCCCACCTTGTAGTCAGGGGCCAGGCGGCGCTGACGGTTGGCCGAGAGGAAGGACGTGGATTGGGCTTGGCGAAGTGCTTTGAGGGTGTTTTTCCATGTGCGCCGGCAGCAGAGAATGTGCTGGCTGACCGATGGGACACTGATCTCTGCTTGCTCTTCAGGGAATAGGGGGGGTTGGTAGCTCCAGTGCTACCTCAAAAGGAGACCTCCCAGTGGCGGAACTGCACGCGGTGTTAATTATGTATTCCACCCAGGCTAGATGGTCACTCCAGCGCTCTGGGTGCTGAGCGGAAACGCAGCGCAGGGTGGTCTCCACCACTTGGTTAGCTCTCTCCGCCTGGCTGTTGGACTGGGGGTGGGCACCTGAGGTCAGGGAAACACTGGTACAAAAAAAAAAACTATGAAATGCTCTCCATACCTGGGAGATGAACTGGGGTCTCCGGTCCGAGACAATGTCCACGGGAATGCTGAAGACCCTGAAGACGTACTCAAAACATAACTTGGCAGTTTCTAGAGCACAGGGGAGCTTGGACAATGCTATCAGACGTACTGACTTCAAGAACCAATCCACAATGCTAGCGATGACGGAATTACCTCTGGAGTTCAGCAGACCCGTGACGAAATCCAGCGTGACGTGGGACCAGGGACGCCTAGGTATGGAAAGCGGCAGGAGAAGTCCGGCGGGTGGCTGATGCAAGGCCTTGTTGTGGGCGCACACAGCACAGGCGGAGACAAACTGCCGAACGTCTGGCGACAAGGAGGGCCACCAGAAGCGGCGCCTGTCGATCTCCTAGGAGACCCCAGGATGGCAAGCCCAGCGGGATTCGTGGCCCCATTTGAGAACAGTGGAGCGGGCGGCGGTGGGCACAAAGGTCCGGTTGGGTGGACCCAGCCCCGGGTCAGGATCCTTTGCCAGTTCCCGTTCCACGACTTGGCGGACCTCCCAGGAGACACCTGCAACGAGACACTGCGGAGACAGGATAAGGTCATTCTCGGAGGTTACCTCCTTCCCCGGGAAGAGCCGTGAAAGCGCGTCTGGCTTGGCGTTCCCGGGTTCCAGGTCGGTAGGACAATGTGAAATTGAACCGACCAAAGAACAAGGCCCAACGAGCCTGACGGGAGTTCAGTCTCTTGGCCGACTGGATGTAGGCCAGGTTCTTGTGGTCGGTCCAAACCACAAATTGCTGCTCAGCCCCTTCCAGCCAGTGGCGCCACTCATCCAGCACGAGCTTGACCGCCAGCAACTCACGGTCCTCCACGTCATAGTTCCTCTCGGCCGCCGAGAGTTTCCTGGAGAAGAAAGCACAGGGGTGAAGGCGACCCTCCTCCGACTTCTGGGAGAGGATGGCCCCTACTCCAGCACTCGACGCGTCGACAATGTCATACAGGTTAGCAAAGTCAACGTCTGTCAGATTCTCCTCTGCCCCAGAATCTACTGGAACGTTGACTGTTATTCTCCTTTCACTGAGGGAGAATACTGCAGGGAGGCGGAGTCAATGGACTTGGGGTTTAGGAGTAGGGATTGACAGGACCCCAAATCCTACTGCCGGGTCGACTCTCTTTGGGCGGGCCAGGCACTCCCTCACCTGGTGATCTCTTCCGCCGCAGTAAAAAAAAAAAGTCCCTGGTCCCTGCGTGTGCTGCGGACCTCGGGCGCTAGCGTGGTACGGCCCAGCTGCATGGGTACAGGTCCAGCCGACTGTTCAGGCAGTGGAGCTGGCGGCAATCTTGACAGGGTGATGAAGCGAACATGGTCCCAGGATTGACGCTCGCGGCGGCGCTCATTATAGCGTCCGTCTAAGCGTATGGCGAGGTTGATGAGTTCCTGGAGGGTGTCGGGTCTGTCTCTGGGAAGGGCCGTGAAAGCGCATCTGGCTTGGCGTTCCCGGGTTCCAGGTCGGTAGGACAATGTGAAATTGAACTGACCAAAGAACAAGGCCCAACGAGCCTGACGGGAGTTCAGTCTCTTGGCTGACTGGATGTAGGCCAGGTTCTTGTGGTCAGTCCAAACCACAAATGGCTGCTCAGCCCCTTCCAGCCAGTGGCGCCACTCCTCCAGCACGAGCTTGACCGCCAGCAACTCACGGTTCTCCACGTCATAGATCCTCTTGAGAGTTTCCTGGAGAAGAAAGCACAGGGGTGAAGGCGACCCTCCTCCGACTTCTGGGAGAGGATGGCCCCTACTCCAGCACTCGACGTGTCGACTTCCACTATGAACTGTTTAGTGGGGTCTGTCTGTATCAAAATGGGGGCAGAGGTGAAGCAGGTCTTGAGATAGTCCATGGCGTGCTGGGCCTCCTGAGTCCAGCGGAACTTCTCTTTAGTGGAGGTAAGGGACGTGAGTGGTGAGGTGATGCTGCTGTAATTTTTAATGAAGCGCCTGTAGAAATTGGCGAACCCCAGGAATCTCTGAAGCGCGGCTCTCGACGCGGGGGTAGGCCAGTTGGCGATGGCCCGGATCTTCTCGGGGTCGGGGCGCACAGCCCCTGGAGACAGGATGAACCCCAGGAAGGACACGGTTTCCTGGTGGAAGCAGCATTTCACAGCTTATTGCAGGGCCCATGAAATGTGCCAGAGTTGTGTATTGAGCAGGAGGAGGGAATTTGGGGTACCAGTTTAATTAGGGAACATGGCAGCCAAGGGTACTGTTGATTCACCCCTCACAAAACCCGTGGTAAATTAAAATAAGCAGTGCCTGGTAAATCAAGTGGCTGGGCAGCTTAGTTCCTAAAAATTGGTTTCCTATTTTAGTCGGAACAAGGAGCAGTACAGAAACCATATAATGTAAGTATGGTTCTTTTGATTCCTCCTCTGTGGCATTCTGCCTCTCACTCTCATGCAACACTAGTCCTGATGGCACCACAATATATCGCACATTTAATAGGGGTTTAGATATGCAGTTTCTTTCATTTTTATGCTAGAAAACAAATATTCTTATGTTTTACAACCACTTTTTGCTTGTGATAGAACAAAGCACATCAAAAGCCTTTTTTTAAAAACAATGTGTATTTATCAGTAGCATTTCATGTATTGTATAAAAAGGTAATATTAAACATAACGTTAAACATGTTCTTAAAAATATTATAAAATCCTGTTGCATGTTTTTTCCATATATGGCACATTATGCTGCTTCCTCTTTAAATGAATTTTATTAAATAATGTGCATATTTTATGAAGCTTAGAAGGAGATGGGCCTAAAATAATGCCTTGGATTATGCCAACATCTGCAATTGGTAGTTCTTATATTTATGCATGAAAAGCCAAATCAATATAATTCATACTTTATATGTGACCATTTAAAAATGCAAATTTAACATAATAATTCAACAAAAAAATGTAAAGGAGCTAGGTGTAGGATTAAGTCACAAGTTTGCTGATTGCAACTACTTCCCCAGAATAATATAACAACCAATATTTCCATGAACAACAGTGACAAAAGCAACTAATGTAATGGACTTGTGAAAGGCGCCCCACCACCATTAAACAATATTCATTCTAAGGTAAATCATACATATAATGATATAATGTATAAATACATGTTACATATAATATACACGCACATGTGGGCGTCACGGTGGCTTAGTGGTTAGCTCGCCTCTCAACACTAGGGATTCCCGGTTCGAATCCCAATCTGGGTGGAGTTTCCATGTTTTCCCGTGGCCGCGTCCAAATTTCCCCATATAGAGTGTGTCTGTGTGAGTGAGTGTGTGCCCAGCGATAGATTGGTGCCCTGTCCTGGGTGTATCTGCCCAGTGCCCGAAACGTTCTCCCCTGGATGGGCATGGGGAACCCCCCCGCGACCCTAGTAGAGGATAAAGTGGAAGATAATGGATGGATGGGTAAATATAGTAAATTGGAATATTTTTTTATGTTACTAGAGAGACACCATCATTCTGAAACCAAATTTCATGTGTGGGTAACATTCTTGGCAAAATCATCACACTTTTTATCCAAATGGACTTACAAATGAGAGAACCATATTTGTTCATTATCCAGCCTTGCAAAAATAAACAAACGTATTGGAAACGTTTCACTGGATTACTTAGTAATGTGTTTATTCTTGTTATTGTCAAAATGGTGAATGCATCTATATCTGTAGTAAATGGCTTCATGGTTTCCCAAAGGATTTGGGGATTCTGAGTTGAACATCAGTAGCTGTTAGTGGTTTCCACATTGTGGGTGATGATGGTGAGGTTAGAGAATGTAGCATTTTTATGCAAGATACCACCAAGTGGTTATAAGAAGAATTACAACCTAATCTCCCCGCCGATTGATGAAGTAGTGAATGTGTGTAAAGGATACTCACGTCCTCGTTGTCCAAGTGAACTGTAGTCTTCAGTTTAAACATATATGAATTTAATCAGCTCGCTTCATCTACTCTTTGTCGTCGCTGTTTTTCTTTGATCTGTGTTCTGTGTTATTTTAGTTTTTTTTTTTTTTTGTCGGCAAATTAAGATTCTTCTTTAGTGTTTTAAGTACGACTGTCTCTCCACTTTTCTTATCTTTACTGCCACCTGGAGACACATTTACACCATTATAACTGAATTATGCAGTTCATTGTAATGACCATTTACTCTATTATGATGATTTGTTTAAATTAAGTATAATAAATTAATAGTTTATTAATATTTATATTTAGCAACTATGTATAAATTTACCTTACATAGTTATAGAATTCATACATTCAGAATGAATATATACTGTGGGCGGCACTGTGGCTTAGTGATTAGCATGTTTGCCTCTCATCACTACGTATTCCCAGTTCGAATCCCAATCTGGGTGGAGTTTCCATGTCTGGTGGGTCTCCTCCAGGTTCTCTGATTTCCTCCCACAGTCCAAAAACATGGATAAATCAAATGTTCTAAATTGCTCCATTGTGAGTATGTTTGTGTGAGTAAAAGCTCTAGTAAAGGATTAAGCAGAAGATAATAAATAAATGAATTAATACATTAATTAATTTATTAATAAATACTGTCACTGTATTATAGAACTCATTATAATAACAATCAATTACCAATACTGTATATTAGTAACCTCTTTGTTAGGGAAGGACAGCATGATGATGCAGTGATTTTAAACAGTGATATTTTATTTGCAATTAAACAAAAAACTGACAGTGGTAATAAACTGTTATAAGAATGCATCCTCTTCCTAAAAAGAAGCAATACAGACAAAATATCATTTTCAGTCATCATTAACCTGAATTTATAATTGCTATCAGTTATTAAATTACATTATTACTTTGTTACATTGTTCCCATTTTCCTGCCCTTATTCAAATAGAGTGAACTGTGAGTCATTGAGGACCACTATATAGACTAGGGGTGTTGTTTAACTGGATGGCATCAAGATTACGGCACTGGTCTACACCAGGTCCACAGTATCTCTCATCTGAACCAGCAAAAAGCATATCAATAGCACGACAATAGCAGTGACACCACTTTATATTGTTGGAATAACAAATAAAACCAGCTGAAATTGAATGAAGCACTAACAAGGTACTGCAACTACATTTTTTCACTGGTGAAAGGAATACTTTTGATTAGCAAAAGTACATTACAAGAGCCGCTAAGTAGACACAAGCTTTAATATTCCTAAAGACAGGTATATTGTTGTAACAAGGCACTTTAAAAGACAAGTTCTGGAGGTTATGCATGACACCAAATTTTAGTTGCACCCCAGGAGGTTAAGACTTTTTTTACTAGCAACAAAACAGAAATCAAATTATTTGGTTTTACCTTAATTGTGCTTCTCAATAAACAAAAAAACAGACAAAATACTAGGTAGCAGAGGGATCAAGGAAATGTCAGGCCCATGTGTGATGGTTTTAAAAAAAGCATTAAAGCTATTCAACAAACTATAACTTATACAGCTCAAAGGCACAAAAATTTTAAATATTACTAGCCAAGGAAGCACAACCTCAGTTTAAACAGAGACCAGTCCTCTATTCAGTGAAACCATTATTAAATAATGTATGTGATATTGTGGGAGGAATTTATGGATGCAAAAAGGCATTATTTTACGCATGATTTTTCATAATTTTTGCAGAATTTGACTGTCAAGAAATACAATAAACAGACTTTGCTGTTTTGAATACCCCTATTTCCATTTAATAATTTCTAATAGTAATAATGCTGACTGCATTGTAACACCTCCTGCTGGACAAATCAAACAATCGTACAAAAATACCAAGCACAACATACTTGGTATTTTTACTCAATGATAACGTTATAAACCGACCTGCATTAATCATGTTGGCATGCGGATCTGCAGTTACGTTTTTTTTTAATGAAAGATATTACAAATACATCAAAACATGATTTGCAAGAACTATAGACCTGTTTTTAAAATGTCAATTAAATTACACGTTAAAAGTATGTTTAGATATTCTGTTGCAATATAGGGTTGGTGGGTTGGTGTGTGTGTGTGTGTGGGGGGGGGGGGGGGGGGGGGGGGGTTCCCCTATGCCCACCCTGGAGAGAATGTTTTGGTCGTTGGGTAGATACACCCAGGACAGGGTGCCAATCTATTACTGGGCAGACATGTACGCACACAGACACACTCAAATTATATAGGGGCAATTTAGAGCAGTCATTTTACCTTGAATCCACGTTTTCGGAGTTTCATGCGGACATGGGGGAAACATGGAAACTCCACCAAAATCCAAATTTCCTCTGAGAGGTGATCATGCTAACTATTAAGCCACCATGCTGTCCTCAGGCACCATGCCGTTGCAAATCATGTCACAAATACAATAAATTAACTGCTTTAAGGCTTAGACTGTGAATTGGTTTAAGCCTTTTATTTTTTTCTCATTTATCTATTTCAATTCATTTCAAATTCAACTGCAAAAATGAATAAAGTGTCACGGTTTGTTTTGGTCACGTGGTGTGGGTTGGTCTCTATGTTCACGCCCCTGTAATCACGCGCACCTGGGATTAATCACGGTTTTGTTATTTACACCCTGCACGCCCTACCCTCACCACGTGACCAAAACAAACCGTGACAATAAAGTACCAATGTGGCACACATTATCCAAGATATCTTTACTAACATTAGTATCATTAAGAATGTATTGATACAAAATTCCTTCTAATCAGATACAGGAGTAGTGTATGATGAGTGTATTTCCATTAAGTGAAATTAAAATACTAAATTAAACTCAAAAATCTAACTAACAATCTATCAATTGATCAAGGTGCCTGAGTCCACTTCTGCACTTAGTTGGCATATGTCAAATAAACATGGACAAGATACAAAAAGACACAAAGAACACATTTACACATAGACACATTTTACTCTCTTTAGTCCATCTGACTTATGTCTTTGAATCATAGGAATATTCTAGAATTCCTGAAGAAAATTCATATAGATATGGAGAACATGCAAACTGCACACAAATGGGACTATGGGTGTCTAACTCGAAATCAAACCTAGATTATTATTTCTAAGAATAGATTGTTATGTCATAGCAGAAAATACAAAATCTTTAAAAAAAAAAACAACTATGAATCACCAACTTACTGTATATAACATATTAGCCAAAATGATCTGAGCTGCTGCTCAGATTTAATTTAACATTGAATAATAAATAGATTTTATTATTATTAGTAGACTATTGTTAATGCTGATTGTGGGGGTTACTATTTTAGCAATGCTCGTGCTTTTGGAATTTTAAGCTTATGTAAATGTGCTTTTTTTCGTTTACCGACACTTTTGCTATAAAATGTTTTCTAAAAACAAATGCAAATGTACAATATATTTATTATTAGCTACAAAACAATTACAAAAGATAACTGATCTGTCCTTTTAGCAGAGAGAGCAGCATGAATGATATTGTCTTACCAAGCATATCTTTAAAGAAAGCCATCTTGGAACCATATGCTCCATTTGAATACATCTTAGCTCAGTATCCGCATGCACACACCTGATCTAGGTTTAGAGTACATGCTTCATTAAGAGCAATGAAAGAAAACTAGGAACAACTGAATTTCATTAGTTAGTGATGGTTTTGCCTCTAAAGCATCCAGATGGCATTCTTACTAATAAAACAAAAGAAAAGAGAAATTATTATAACTTGAATTAAATATCGCAATTTGTTCAGTCATTACCATCAACAGTATGCACAATTCAACAGTTGACTACAGAGATTTAGCAAAAAAATTTAGCACACACGTACCACTGTGCATATCATATCTAAATGACTGCATTTGCAGTAAATACAAAACAAATCTGTACATCTGATTATTTCTTCACTTCTAACCATATATGACTAAATGTTTTTTCCATTGTGCCATTGCATATTTTGAACTAGAATAAAACTAAGCTGCTGTTAGATGGTTGTCTTTTGTCTTTGTCTTTAGTTTGCAATTGTGGAAACATCATGATTTTGATGATGACTGGATTTTTTTCCAGTGGATGGAAGTTCAGAATGAGTCTGCTGCTGCTGCTGCTGCTGCTGATGATGATGATGATGATAATGATGATGATGATGATGATGTTGATTATGATTATGATGATGCTGGTTATTATATCTGACATGCAACTCTTTTGTTGTGGTATTTTGCCCAAAATCTTCTTCTGTGGTCAATTTGCTGCTGTTCATTTGAAGTGTAGAGTTGGAATTAAGCTATATGTAAATACAATAAAAAACATATATGTTAGCATTTAGACATTTTAACTTAAAAAATGTTTGCTTTATTAAATGTTAAATTTTAAATGTGTTAAAAATAAAGTGGATGTGTTTAAGTGGGATGGCTTTATTGGAATACCAATTAATTCTAAATTCAGACAGGTTTATTGAAATAGTGCTCTTTCTTTACAATACTCTAAAGCATAAACTCCCAAAGAACAAACCTAAGTAACACTGAGTGTAAATTAATAAATACATTTAGTCCATGAAATTTAGAAAAACTAGAAGACTACGACTGATGCAGAGACCCATACTCCTTTGGTGATATAGTGGTCTTCATAGGAGGAAAACAATAATAAGTTATAGGCAATATCACCAGGCCCACAATGAAAATGCTAAAAGAATTTCAAGGTACAGTTGGGGCATTGGGACAACTGCACAAAATAAGGTCACAATAAATGATAACAGGGAGGCATGGTCGCATAGTGGTTAGCATGTTTCCATCTCAAAGCTGGGAATCATTCCAGGTTCGAATCCCAATCTTCGAGTTTCCATGTACTCGGAAACCGGTTCGCCGGTTTCGTCCCAAAGTCCAAAAACATGGATTCAAGATAAATTGAATACTCTAAATTGGCCCATAGTGTGTGTGTTTATGTGTGCATCTGTGTGAGTGAGTGTGTGCCCAGTGATAGATTGGTGCTCTGTCCTGGGTGAATCTGCCCAGCGCCCAAAACTTTCTCCCCTGGATGGGCATGGCGAACCTACCCATGACCCTAGTAGAGGATTAAGCGGGAGATAATGAATGAACGAATGAGTGAATGAATGAATGATAACAATTCAAAAGGAAACAAATGATGTTGCATGACATCATAATAAAAACATTTACATTTACATTACATTTAGTCATTTAGCAGATTCTTTTATCCAATATAAGCAGTATATGATGAAACATCCTAAAACATTATTTAGAACAGCCTAACTAAAATTGTAGATCCTAGAAATTAATTAGCCATAAGGGCTTACTGGGGTGTAATTGGTTCAATTTCACATCTGTAAATGAAAGTTTAAAAAACTTTAGTCTGACAAATGAAATTTAATAGTTTTCTTATATTTAGTACAAATACATTTTTAACCTATGGTAATCTATCTACTGGTGGCAATGTATTAGATAATTGTATCATTGTATTTAATAAGATTGTGTTGGTGGTGAAGTGGCAACTTAAATGTTGAATTTGCTTACTGTGCAGTTGCAGGGGTCACTGTGGTAAGTGGCTCTGATTGCAGCCTCCACATATGGGTAGTGAAGGAAACTATATGGCAGCATGATGTGAAATGTTAGCTGACCACATCTGTTAAAAATCAGAGAGAACACAAAATATATAAAAAATATGTACACATGATATAGAACTGTCATCCCAAAACATGTTTAAATGTCTCTGTACAGGTAGGAGGGGCGGGAGCAGGGGTTCCCCATGCCCATCCAGGGGAGAATGTTTCAGATGTTTGAAAGATGCACTCAGGAATGAACACCAATCCATCGCTTAGCACACACTCACACACAGGCACAAAAATGTTGTATAGGGGCAATTTAGAGCAGCCACCTTGAATCTATGGGAGAACATGAAATCTCCACCCAGATCAGGATTTGAATTCAGATCCCAATGTGCTAACCACTATGAAACCATGCCACCTCTAAATTAGTTCAGTACTGCCTAATTAATTAGCATAGAATTCATAGCTGTACTATTCACTGGAATAATACACAAATACAGAGAACAAAATTTTACACATCTCACATTTACTTTGCTAAATCAAACATAAAAATAGATAAATAAAATGTGACGAAATAATGGCATGGTTAATAAAGTTCATTCATTCATTGGGCACACACTCACTCACACAGACACACTCTATATGGAGGAATTTGAAGAACTCAATTGATTTGATCCATGTTTTTGGACTGTGGCAGGAAACGGAGAACCCGGAGGAAACCCACGCGGACACAGGGAGAACATGGAATCTCCACCCAGATTGGGATTCGAACCAGGAATCCATAGCGCTGAGAGGCGAATGTGCTAACCACTAAGCCACCCATGTTAATAAAGTTAACATGTTAATAAAGTTTTATTTTAAAAAAATTAAATAAGAAATTTCATAATTTTCTATGTTCCATTAAGAGGCTATATATATTAGCTTACTATAAATGAAATAAATAAAAGTTCAAACATTTGAATAAATCTGTAGCTTCCTTTGCATTACACATTCCTCATAATGAATTACATAATGGGTAAAATTAAGCCTAAAATTGGAAGCAACACATAAAATACAACACATAACTAATAGAATATTTAACAACTTTGACAAAAACAATAAAATCTCTTCATGTAAAATTAACCAGCTTAGCCCATGAAATAAATAAATAACCTAGATGTAATAATAATAATAATAATACTAATAATACTACTACTACTAATAATAATAATAATAATGGCATGTACATATCGTAAATCAAGAAGTCGTCTTTGTCACCCTGCAGGGTTTTCCACACATTATCTTGGAGTGGCCCCTGCTGGTACACTGGAATTCCTTCTGCTGCCCTTTTTTTCAGTTCTCCATACATGGCTCTGGAGTGGGCTTCTTGCTCGTTTACAATCATAAACGCCACATTTGTTAAGTTTCCCCTAGCCAGCTTATCACGCAGGTGTCCCAGTCTATGAAACAGACATGAAAAAGAGACTTATATTATTAAACAATGTAATTCACAAAAAACAAATCCCATCGAAAATGAAATAGGTCTTAGATTAAAATTGGATCTGTTTTATTTTAGTGTCTTGCTTAGTAGGAATTAACAATAGCATGTCTTTGAGTGATTTGAAGTGTTTAATTAATTTTAATAGCTGAAGTGAAAAATGTCTTTTCTTTTAATGAAGCTTTAACTGTAATTTTTATAACAGTCTTAGCTCAGTATCCACATGAACACACCTGATCTAGGTTTAGAGTACATGCTTTATTAAGAGCAATGAAAGAAAACTGGGAACAACTGAATTTCATTAGTATTAGTCAGTGATGGTTTTGCCTCTAAAGCATCCAGATGGCGTTCTTACTAGTCAATTAAAATAATCCATCCATATAATAAAACAAAGGAAAATAGAAATTATTATAACTTGAATTAAATATGGCAATTTGTTCAGTTATTAACATCAGCAGTATGCACAATTCAACAGTTGACTACAGAGATTTAGCAAAAAAAAAGTTAGCATACAGGGTGGCACGGTGGCTTAGTGGTTAGCACGTTCGCCTCTCAGCACTAGGGATTCCCGGTTCGAATCCCCATCTGGGTGGAGTTTCCATGTTCTCCCCATGTCCGCGTGGGTTTCCTCCGGGTTCTCCAGTTTCCTCCCACAGTCCAAAAACATGGATCAAGTCAATTGAGTTCTCCAAAATTGCCCCATGTAGAGTGTGTATGTGTGTCTGTATGAGTGAGTGATTGCCCAGCGATGGATTGGCACCCTGTCATGGGTGTATCTGCCCAGCGCCCGAAACGTTCTCCCCTGGATGGGCATGGGGAACCCCCCTGGCGACCCCAATATAGGATAAAGTGGAAGATAATGAATGAATGAAAAGTTAGCACACATGTACCACTGTGCATTTCATATCTAAATGACTACAAATCTGTACATCTGATTATTTCTTTACTCTAACCATATATGACTAAAATGTTTTTTTCCGTTGTGCTATTGCAGATTTTGAACTAGAATAAAACTAAGCTGCTGTTGGATGGTTGTCTTTTGTCTTTGTCTTTAGTTTGCAATTGTGAAAACATCATGATGTTGATGATGACTGGATTTCTTTTCAGCGGATGGAAGTTCAGAATGAGTCTGCTGCTGCTGCTGCTGATGATGATGGTGATTATGATTATGACTTCATAAAATCCTGTTGTTTGTTTGTCAGAAGCTCTATTCTTTTGTTAAATGAATTTCTCTGGTTTCCTCCGACAGTCCGAAAACATGGATTCAAGTTTATTCAAGATCAATTAATGCTCCAAATTGTCCCATATAGTGTGTGTTTGTGTGTGTGCTCAGCGATGGATTGGCACCCTGGTGTATCTACCTAGCATGCGAAATGTTCTCCCCTGAATCAGCTATAGAAGTTCGATCAGACAATATAGGAGGTTGATGCATAATGCATTGCAATAGACAAACTGAGAAATTGAAGAAACTGAGAAAGTTTATAGACATTGCTTACCAGGGATGTTTTGGTGGGTTAGGAATGTCAGACTGTGTTAAATCAACTGTAGCTTTAAGTAGGTTCTTTAACAAACTAGGATCAACTACACCCTAACTGCATACAGTTGCATAGGAACCAAATTTTTGACTTTGCAGCATTAAGGATGCATACTGTTTACTTGGTAAACATTTTTCATACTGCTTTCTATTTTCTCTCTCTTTTACAAACATGCAGTACACATCCACCCACCAACCCATTCCCACACGCACTCATCCACCCACACACACAAACACACACACACACACACACACACACACACACACACACACACACACACACACACACATTTCATGTTTATTTTTGTCTAATTTCTTAGAAGTCAAGAGAACACATAAATATTCCTTCCTTACTCACCTGGCAGCCTGGGTGAGACAGAAGTGTCAGCTGGCTTTCAGCAGAGCCACTACTACTACATTTCCCATAAGCTCCTGCATAGGTGTTTGGCCATCGATCTCCCAGGATGGAGCAAGCTTACAGATCAACGATTCACTGCTCTCTCTCTCCATGGGAAGTGAAAACAGGCTTGGGAGCCATGCTAGGTATAGAAAAAACAAACTCCACATACTGCAGTCCCTCTGGTGTGGAGAGGATACAAGCTTAAATCTCAAAGAATCATATGCTTTGAGTCAAAGCATCTGCCAAATAGAAAAAGAGGAAATCAACCATTTAAATGTAAAAATACAAACCCATGATATGTTTTATCTTAAAAATCACCGAGCTGATCCACATACTCATGTTTTGGAGAAATAAGTGGTGAAAGGTTTCTCAGAGCTTTTAAGGCCTTGTCCTGTTGTAGGCCACCCCCTAGCACAAACAATTTCAGCCAATAAAAGGCTTTTTAAAAGGGTTCCTCTAAAGTAAGCAAAAAAATAAAGAATTCTAGGAAACACAAATTTCACAATAAAAATACAAAATAAGATGTGTGAATTTATTATTTATGCAAACTTATGTCTGTTTGGTGTTTTTTTCTAAAGGGGTTTGTTGCCAAGTCACAGATCCATAAAAAGGAAGTTAAGTGTAACAAATAATATAAAGTTTTATATGCTAAAGCAAAGCATTCAATAACAGTTACTGGTGAATGGTAATACAAAACATACCTTCACACTACAAAATTCTTTGACAAAACATTTTTTACTGATTTTTTATTAAAAATTTATATTAAAATTTAAATGATATCTTCCTGTATTTATTCACATCTCATCACAACACTTCGTCAGTTAGCCCTGACCAGTTTGTCAATGCATTTATTAAAAAACATCAAATTTTGCTGTTGCATGCAGTTCTTAAGTTGATGAGCAACTCTAGTTTTTCCAGCCATTAAAATCACAGCAAATTCATAATAGTCCATAGATCTGATTTATTTTGTGATTGTTCTTTTAAGTAATGCTCTTTTTTGTCAAACATTTTTATTTTAAACAGTTAATTAAGAACTTGATGTTAGGGTTTTATTTAGATGTCTTTTTCCCCATTGTGAGATCAATATAGGCATATCTTATCTCTGAGCAAAATTTCGAAATATTTTGTAGCGCTGAAAAAAGTTTTAAAGTACAAAATATTAAGTCTGATAAAAACACATATTTAGAAAACTACTGAATTATTGAGCAAATGTGAAGTGTGAGGTGATTGAGCTGAAGCTTGAACTGACCTTTTGTCAATGTATATTTTAGCATTTAGTAATCTTATCAGGCAAAAGGTTGTCTTAACCACACACACACACACACACACACACACACACACACACACACACACACACACACACACACAAAAGCCACGTGGTGCTTATTGGGGGCAACAAATATGTCATTCATTATTAACTATTCATTCATTCATTATCTCCCGCTTTATCCTCTATTAGGGTCGCGGTGGGGTTCCCCATGCCCATCCAGGGGAGAACGTCTCGGGCGCTGGGCAGATACACCCAGGACAGGGCGCCAATCCATCGCTGGGTACACACTCACACACTCAAACACACTCTATATGGGGCAATTTAGAGAACTCAATTAACTTGATCCATGTTTTTGGACTGTGGGAGGAAACCGGAGAACCCGGAGGAAACCCACACGGACACGGGGAGAACATGGAAACTCCACCCAGATGGGGATTCGAACCGGGAATCCCTAGCGCTGAGAGGCGAACGTGCTAACCACTAAGCCACCGTGCCGCCCCTCATTATTAACTAGACAACATTTATTCACCATTTCTCCAGTATGTATTGCACATGGTCTGATTAAAAATCTATTTTTTTATTCTAATCAAATTAAAATTCTAATCAAATTTTTCTGATCTAATTAAAAAGGAAAAACTGTACAAATTTATAATCATACATTTTAAGAACTGCCTGTGCAAAGTTTGTATGATACTAAATCTAAAATTGAGTAGGTTAAAAGTTACATTTCTATTTGTTTGTAGTTCTGTAAAATCAGAAATCAATAGTAAAATTGATTTCTAATTCAAACTTTGCTTTACTACAATGCTTTTTATTATATAAATGTATAAACCTTTATTTATCAAAGTCCCCTTTAAGAGAAAAGAAACCTGAATGCTCACCCCCCTAGTTCTTTACATTTGATTAATGACTTAAGACTTAATGACTTGCGATAAAACATTCATTATCTTCAGCTTTATCCTCTATTAGGGTCGCGGTGGGGTTTCCCATGCCCATCCAGGGGAGAACGTCTCGGGCGCCGGGCAGACACACCCAGAACCTATCGCCAACCTAACACACTTTACATGGGGCAATTTGGAGAATTCAATTGACTTGATCCATGTTTTTGGACAGTGGGAGGAAACCCACGCGGACACGGGGAGAACATGGAAACTCCACCCAGATGGGTATTCGAACCGGGAGGCGAACGCTGAGAGGCGAACGTGCTAATCACTAAATCTAGGCAGCCCTGTATACAGCCCCCGGGAAGTAATTGGGGTTAGGTGCTTTGCTCAAGTGCACTTCAGCCATGGTTCTTTGTGAGACCGGGAATCAAACCGGTGACCTAAAGGTCACAAGGCTGGTTACTTAACCACAAGTCTTCCATATATTAAGTCTTCACCAGTGTTCCAAGATGTTTTCTTCACAGGACAGAACATTTATTAAATTCTTTTGACAAGAAGGTACCACATACATTATATATGCATTGGTAAAATCTTAAAATGAAGCTCCTCAATCATCTACTAGTGTAGCGGGGGTTCCCCATGCCCATCCAGGAAAAAAAAGCTTCGGGCACTGTGCAGACACACCCAGGACAGGGCACCAATCTATCACTGTGCACACACTCACACAGACACACACAAACACACTCTATATGGGGCAATTTGAAAACCCACGTGAACACTTGGAGAACATGGAAACTCCACCCAGATTGGGATTCAAACTGAGAATCCCCAGCGCTGAGAGGCTGCCCCACTCCCACAAAGTTTCTAGGAATAAATTTTCTTGGGATACTAGTCTGGAAATATTGTCAGCTGTCATGTTTTATATTTGTGAATAATCTGTCTTACTGTTAAATGATGGGCTGGACTTTTAACACTTAAAAAAAAACAGCAGTAACATGCTTTTATACAATCATTGCTGACATTTTTTCTCATTGGCATTGTATTGACACACACCTTAATACTTCAGACCAGCATACTGTCAAAACTATTGCGTTTTCTATAGACATCAAACCATAAGTTACTGATACTCATCAGGCTCCACCAATCCACAATCAGGCTATTATTACACTTCTATTGAATGGTCAACTAAAGATCATGCCAAGCGCCAGGTATGTAATATTCATAAAGAATCCCAGGTAACTTACACAATCTTTTATGCAATTTTAATATGTGTGTTTACACACTGATTGGGCACTTAATTAGATACCACTTTGTTTTTCCATTTACTGTCTTTCCATTTTATTAGTTTTAATTCATATATAAAGGCACAAATATAGTATATTTTACTCTACATACTTTGGCAGTTCTTTTTTCATCTAATTATTGGGACCTCCACAAGACAAACAAAGAGCAGTTATTATATGGTTCCTAGATGATTTTTAACACTGTAGTAACACTGAACAGAAAGGGTTGAGGCATTTTAAACATGTTTGAATTATCTTGGCAGTTACCTTCTACCTTAAATAGTAGTATTTATTAAAAATAAACATTTTTTATCCATTTTTCTTATTGCCTCTTAAAAGCCTAAAACTTGCATACTGTGTGGGTAAACCATTTATTGAACCAAAACTAGTTAAGAGGTCAATGTAGAGGTGTGTAGAGGTCAATTAATGCTAATCAGGTGCCATTGATTTTCTGATCATCAGTAAATGTGGCTACCTAAGCAAGTGTTCCTGCATATCTGAGAAATGTTTGCAAGGTGTGAAAAATGATTTGTGACTGTAAATCATAAAACTATTGTTCTCAACAACAAAAAAAATAGGTAGCCTAAACATGCATGAAGGAGTTAAAACTATTAATAGAAATAAAGGATATAGGAAAAATAATAGAAAAGACAACAATAAAATCCCCAACAACTTTTAAAAACAAGCAGTGAAAGGATCATCCATAAAAAGTAAGAAACCAACGTTTGGGTGTTGTCCGAAGTCACTGTCTTAATGTCGTTATTGCCAGCAATGGATATGAAGACAAATAGTGTTATTTAATTCACTACTAGCGTTCTCTGTTCCAATATTTTTCATGTATCCACCAGTCAGCTAGTGTTAGGAAATGACAAAGGAAAATTATTGAAAATTGTTGACAAACAAATTTAATCATTTTCCATACTCAGTAAAGACAGTTAGCAGAAAGTGTTAGAATATACTTTACAATAAGCAAACTTGAAAACAATGCTAATACAACAACCCTATTGACACACACACACACACAAAATCAAGTAATCATTCCCATCAGTCCTTCATCTCCTGTCCTGTTTCCATCTGAACTTTCGCATGCAGTTATGATATCCAGTCCCAGTTCTGCCAGATCCTCCTGCATACTGCTCATCATTTTGGGCTCGATGCGATTACACAGTGTGCGGTACGATGGAAGTGGGTAGCCTAGTTCACGCAGAAACTCATAGCCCTTCACACCAACAGCACTCCGGATTTTACGGGCTGTCTGCACTGTGTCATGAGACCACACTGCACGACGTGAGCGCTTTGCCAGGGTCAGAGCCCGGATCTGGTCCTCATATAGAAACATCTGCAGGCCTTCTTCCATCCTGCTTAGCCGGTGCAAGCGCTTTCTCATCTCCTCCACCTGCAGTACCAACCAAATATGAATGAAAGCAAACAGTAAAGTCCCCAACAATGACACTACAAGCTAAAATATATCACCATAAAGCTTTCGCTTCGTCATACCAAAATTTTATAGTAATTTTGTTTATTCTTTTTGTATAGTCTGTGTACTGTCTTGTTGATTTGGTACATGACATGTCATACGTGTGCACTCACCAAGACAAATTCCTTGCATACTTGACTAAATAAAGTGATTGTGATTCTTATTTTGATTCTAAAGATATATAAAGAAATGTTTTACTATTTAAAATGTGTGTGGTGAGATGGCGTGATAGGTGGAGCATGCAAATGGAAGGCAGGCATAGCGATGCAAATCAGGTAAATAGTAGCACCTGCCTGGGATTGAGTGAGCTAATTATCGCCTGTGCTGTTTGACAGTGAAAAGGGGCCAGAAGTGGCAAGAGAAGGAGAGACTGCCACACCTGCAACCATGTTACCATATCTTGGGACAAGCGGATGCTGTGAAAGCCCAGTTTTCATGTGTCCAGTGTATTATCCGTTGGCAAAATAAATTCCTTTTCCATAACTGCCTGTTCCTTGAGTCACACGCCTGAACGTGTTACAATGGGCAAAACCTTGTATTATTGCTAATTTGTACAAATTTTTGATCCACACCCATTTTTTGTAATGGAACAATGCAAATGCAATTGCAAATTATTTAAAGAAATGTAAGATTTCATTCAGTCCACATAAGCATGAATTGTAAACATTACTGTGTTTTAACATTTTTGGTTTGTTCTGTTATGACAAAATAAGTTACAGATTTAATGAATATTTGATGAAATTCAATTTAAAATGTTTTGAACACGGACCACCCACAAACTGGTTAATAATATTAATATTCATGCTTAACACCTCTTTCCTGTGGTTTATTCACAATAATGCACGCCCTTGTGCTTTAGTAACAGTATTATTTATTAAGATAGCCGTAAAGTAGCTGATGAAGAGAGTCTCATGACCTGTTCTACAGCTGACATCTTACCAGAGCAAATATATTCACAGAACATAAATCTTCTCTAAAAAGTACAGCCAAACTAGCAGTAGGAATATGTTAATATGGTACTTCACAACTAATTTTTATAAAGTTTTGCATCATATCACAACAAGCCCATACAACTTTACCAAACAGTTTTAACCAATGATTTTTCAACCTCTTGAAAAAATTATTTTATCTGAATTTGCAATGAATAATGGCTGGGTCTCTATTCGTTGCTTGCATCATAATGTAATGAGTTTTTTTTTTCCATCAGAATTTACTTGGATGCTGGAAAAACATCTATTTTTTCCTTTCTGAACCACTTTGAATTGATTTAAAAAAACAATAAGTTAAAAAATAAGTTTTTAAATTTAATATTATGATTGTTAGTGGGTTATTATATTTGCAATATTTTGTTTTTAATATTTCATCCATCGAGGAAAAGGAATTCTGTTGTACCATTCAGATGCAGATCACTGACCTCTCTTTGAAGACGGGCCGTGTGTTGCTGTTGCTGCTCCAGCTGGCCCTTATAAAGCTGGCAGAGTGAACACTGGGGCACTTCCACTGATTTTTGTAGCTCATCCTCCTCACGTTCACTGCGTGAGTGTCGGCGGGCATACCCATGATCCCCCACATTTAAATCCTTCTCAGCTAATGCAACACAACACAAATGATTGTTAACTGGGAAATGCTCTTTATGGTTATATACTGTATATGTAGACAACCAACCAATAAACCAGTATGAGCATGCAAGACTCTCCTTTTCAAATTAAAACAAATAGAAATAAATAAGCAATCTCCATTTTTCAGTTCCACTTAGCACATAGTTGAACATTGTAGCACTACAATTACAAAGTGTAGTCCATCTGTTTGCATTCATTTTTGGGCCTATAAGAGGAATATGATTTTTACTGACATGACAGATTTATTTTATTTATTATTTATCAACTCACAGTTTATAAATTTTTAGCCAACAGCATCATATGAATAATAATGGAGGAATAGGACAGAGGTCACAAATCCTACAGATGTAATTTAATTTTCACTGTTTATTTTAAGGGGTGGAACTCACAGACCAATCATGTGTGTAGTAAGATCACTAAAAACACCCCTGGTGTGCACCAAAAAAAAAAGAAAAAAGAAAAAAAAATGCCAGCAAAATCAGGAATACAAGAGAGAAGTAAACAGTTAACAAGAAGTTCTATATATAAATGATAAAATTTGCTCTAGCTCAACCCTACTGAATTTTAATTAAATACCTCTAAACTAGAATATGTTTGCAAACTGTGCAGAAACTCGAGGTATTTGATAAGTGGGGAGACAGGAATGGTTTTTATTTTAACCTGCCGTGTTGTTTGTTTCATTTATGTGTCTGTCTCTGTAAGTGTGTGAGTGAATTGTAGATCATGTGTTACTACTTACTAGCAGTGAGGTCAAAATCAACATGACTGGTAAAACATGAGTGAAAGGAAACTTTGGACACCACAAAGCAAAGTCACGATGAAAAGGTTAATTTTTAACATTGATACAGACATGGGTTAAAGTTCACTTTGTGTACAACCTCCATCTCACAAACAAAGAAAGTGTATGGCATAAGGAGATTTGCAAATAATTGCATTATGATAATTTGAAACATTTAACACAACATTCCAACATTTTTGGAACTGGGTTTTACATGTCTGGCACTTGTTGTGATATTAAGTTGACTACTACTGAAGAAAAAGAAAAAACAAACGTTCTTAATGTTTCTTGTTAACAAGAAACAACATCTCTTTGAGCTTCAACATCTCTTCTTCCTGAGGTTTTCTTCTGAGGTCTTTGTATCATGATGCACTTAAAAACGTGTTCTGAAGACTTTGATTGAATACACCACACACATTTAATGTACTTGCTGATCTTAAATATGTGGACATTTAGCAGACACTTTTATCCAAAGCGACTTACAAGGTGAGCACAGGGTTAATCACAACATCCCTGGAACAATGAGGGTTAAGGGCCTTGCTCAAGGACCCACATTGTTAACTTCAGTGGACCTAGGATTTGAACCCCCAACCTTCAGATTGATAGCCCAACGCCCTAACCACTGAGCTTCCATGCTATATACATAATACTGTAACTCACATATATTTAATGTTGAGTCTTAATTTAAGTGATAAAATAATTGCATGCATACATTTCCACACTTTGTACCTTGTTCTGGTTTCAAAGGGAATGATGAGTGAGGGGTGATGGGTGAAGGTGGATTTGGAACATTAAACAGTGTAGGAACTGCATTGGGTTTCAGCTTTCTGCCTCCTGCTGGTGACCGGGCAATCTCCTCAAACTGGCTTTCTTCAAAGTGATCCTACAAAACCAGAAAAAATTATTCAGATACTAAACATAGAAGCAGGTGCCCTTATCAAGCATAAGGATTTCTTATTTTCATACATGTTGAGCTTTCAAAAATGTATAATCAAAATGTAATTGTAATATATAATGTTGAAATCAATATAGTACCGTATTTTCCGGACTATAAGGCGCACCTAAAAGCCTAAAATTTTCCCAGAAATCGGACGTTATAATCCGGTGCGCCTTATATGTGTACGGAGTTCCAAAATCTATAAAAGTATTGTTGTGCGACCGGGTGTTTTTTTTTTTCCACACATCACCGTCCCTGCTGAAAAAGCAGAGTGAAGAAAATTAATTTGGAGCTTGCCGTCATTCCGGGAGGATTAAATAAAGAACTCCAACCGCTGGACATTGGCGTAAACAGGGCGTTTAAATTAAAGTTGCGAGCGGCGTGGGAGCGACGAATAATAGACGGCGAACACACATTTACTAAAACTCGGGAGGCAGCGGCGGGCAAGTTACGCCACCGTCTGTGAATGGATTGTGGATGCCTGGGCTAAGGTTTCTGCTGTAACCGTTGTCCGAGCTTTCGCGAAAGCCGGCATCATTGCTGAACGGCCGCATGGTGACGAGACGGACTCAGACATTGATGAGAGGGAACACCGGAGTGCTCGATAGTGAAACAGCTTTTTAATTCAGACACAGAAGATGAGGACTTTGATGAATTTGTGGGAGAAGAGTGATTAAAATAATGTGTGTTTTGTCAAGTAGTAGAATAAACTTTAATTATAAATCACCGTTTTGCATCCTTTACTTTTCTTGTAGATCGTATGTTTTAGCAAGTGCCTTATAATACGGTGCCGTACAGAATAAGTACCGTACAGAAATAGAGTCCGTAATTGAGAGTGCGCCTTATAGTACAGTGCGCCTTATACGTGGGTCAAATACAAAAATAGACCCCGTAATTCAGACTGCACCTTATAATACGGTGCGCCTTGTGGTCCGGAAAATACAGTGCATAAAATGTATATTTTTCATGAAAATCTAATTTTATAACATTTAATTGATGAACCATGAATGCATCAAATGTTAATAAAGCATTTACATTAAATGTAGTGCAATAAAAACACTGTTGAATTATTCACCAACTACTTAGTCAATTAATCTATTTAAGTAAAAAATTATTAAATCTTTCTATATTTGAATATCTTATGGTTTCTATTTATATTGTATTTTTATTTATGTTTATTTATTTATTTTTAAGAGTCACCAAAGCTTCTTTTGCACATGGACATCTTTAATAGTGAGGTTAAAATAACACCTTAAACATTGTATAGGATGACTACGTCATGTAAAAGAATAATTGTACTCATTACTTAACATTCTTGTATAACCAAGTGTATTTATTTGTAGGATTATTTTATCATTTAAGTACAGTACACTTAACTGTTTGCTCCACTTATTGAATATTTGGTCAGTTCCACTTATTGTAAAGATGGACTTTGTAGTTCTAAAATTACAGACTGTAGTTCATCTGTTTTGTGGACTACAGTACATACTGTGTTACCTTTACTCTGTTCTCTAATGGTCAGAACCGCAATAGTAGCACCATAGTGCAGGTATTATTTGGTGGGTGCATTATTCATTCCAGCAGTGTCACTGAGGTGTTTAAATTAAACTACAGCATCACTGCTGCACTAAAACCCCCTCACTGCATCAGTGTTACGGCAGAACTGACAATAAACAGTACACCACATCAATTATACCGGTTCTGTGATGGTCCAGACCAATAGAGAACAGAGAACCAAGAGGGGACTAACAAAGCAATAAATACAACATGTACATGTACTACATCAATTGTAAAACTGATCAACTGTGTAATTGTAAAAATACAAAGTCCATCTATATGGTAAGTGAAGAAAATAGACAATGGAGCAAAAAGTTGGTGTGTCCAAACTTTTAACTGGTACTGTATCCATTAAAGTCTATATTAAATGCAGAAACTGTCCCGGCTCATCTACTAAAATTAATCTGAAATGAATGGTCTGCTGCTGTGTAAGTAAATTTCACTTGCAGAAACCATAAGACAGTCATGCAGATATTATATGGATGGCAATTTTTTAATACAATTGTTGCCTCTGTGTAGATCAGTGTTTTGTCATATGGTTCTATGGTAAACTGAAGCAGAGCTATAAACATTTTAGATTTTACATGATGACAAATACATCAAGTCCAAGCAATGATTTATTATTTACAGTGATAGTTTCCTGACCATGTACCAACATTTTTTTGTTCACAAGACACAGAGAATTATCACTTTTCCTTGTAACAAGCTGCTCCATTATAATGAAAAACATGATGTTTGTCATCAAATTGCCATCAAATTATTAAGTTGCTCTTGAAGGATGTTGATACAATTGTTTATTTTTAATAGTATTTTTAGTTAACTTTACGAGTATGTCCACTTCCTTAGATATCCTTAGAAATGAGCTGTGCTATATGGTTGGCATGACACAGGAATCGTGGTATGGCATACCTATTCTTCTCTAGTCAATTTTACCCAGATAATGTGAATGTGCTGTTCATCAGACAAAATAACTTTACCACAGTTCTCTGTACATGTCGTAGAATTCCTATCCCAGCAGTGTTACAGAGGTGGACAAATGAAACTACAGCAGCACAGCTGCACTAAAACCCCCTCACTACATCAGTGTCAAGGCAGAACTGACAATAAACAGTATACCATCCAAAGTATACCCGTTTTGTGGTTTTGTGGTGTATCTTTCTTACAGAGTGGCATTATGCCGCCATTCATGCCATTTAAGTACTCTTTGATGTGGTCAAATTGTTGATTTGAAATTACAAGCAACAAAGTTCTTGCCTGTGAAGCTTTTCTAATGCAGAATAATAATGACTCCATGTGTTTCCTTGGAGGTAACCATGGTTAACAGAAAAAAGTCACTTATAAACATCACCCTTTAAAAAACATTCTGCTCTTTTAAATCGATTAGAAAATCGATTAGAATCGGTTAGAAAGGTTAGAGATCAGCTGCAAATTGTCACCATTAAACCAAAACTAAAATGTGTGTCCTTAAAGCTAAGGCTGGAAATAAGAAGGGGTTAAGTGGAAGATGCAGGTGACGTCACAACACTGTCATTCGTGTACACTTGCCTGGCAGAGTCTGGAGCAGGGGGTTGGTACAAAATCCCTCCGACAATTTACCAGCCACTTTTTCATCCGAAGTGGATCTTTCGGGAAACGATAAAGTTGTTTTCCGATGGTCGTTGAGTTGGAGCAGTTTGGAGCTGAACATCCACCCATGGCTCTAAAACGGTTACAAAATTAATTGTAGTTTAAGTTATTTTATTTTCCACCCGTATCCATAGAAATCCCGCCTTTTTTGGTTGCTGTAGGATGAAAACGATTTTCAATAGGCCGACAGACTGCGAGCAATGAATTCTGACCAATCACTCGGGTGGGCGGAGTTACCTGAAAACGTGTAGGAGAAGAAGGCAACCGTAGTAACAAGATGAACTCAAGACACGTCGCGTAGATATTTATACCCGACTTGTACAACGGAGTAACATTTCACCCAATAAGCAATAAGCGTTTGCAATGTATCGCAATTGCATTCCACGCAAACGTGACATAACATCCAACTCCCACTCGTAAACAAACAGATATTTTGGAAAAATAAATGCAAGCGCGAGTGAGTTTGAGCCAAAATGGCGGCAGTTGATTTTTTTTTTTATCCGATTTGGCGGTTCACATAGTCGCCTGTCTAGATTTTTAAACTACTTATATTCAAAAATTTTATTATTTACAAACAATATAATATGAACAGTGCTAATATCTGTAAGAACAATCCTGGTAGAACCTGCATATTAAAATTCTGCGTTTACAGCAAAAAATGTAACAAAACTAAATTTTTGTAAACATTTCTTGATTAAGCACATACTATTTGTGTTTTATATCCTTTGACTGTGATACAAACATTAAAGCACAATTACTTTTTTGGTAAATGGGTGAATAAAAAGCAAATACGAGGCGTTCAGCTAGACTACCACGCCAAGAACAGTTCTCAAACCGCGGATATTTTTCTGTTGAACTGCACTATGTAGGGTAGGTTGCAATGCATTCACTTACCCTTCTAAGTGCACTGCGTGTTTAGTTAGATGTGAATTAGGATTGGGTTGCTTCCCAAGAAAACAATTACACTGACAAACGCTGGACACCCACGTTGTGGAGAGCAGCACACTTTACGTTTACGCATCTGTATTTTCTACAGGCAGAGAATGTAGTACTTAGTTATGCAGCAGATGGTTTCGAGCTGTATAAATATAAACTAAAAAAAATATCGCATTGAGTGTTTTTTATCTCACAATTTTCGAGTAAATAACTCCGAGACAAGAACCTGTTTGCACGGCTGTCAGCACATACCACAGACGGAGTTATAAAAGAGAAATACGAGCTGCGTCATGTTAGTTCCAGTTATAGATGTACAAAGTAATAACTTTATGGAGTTATGGCCCGCGATGGTACTGGCTTTTAAAACCTCCTCATTCATCGCTGTGGACACGGTGAGCATCAGCATACTGTACCGCAATGAACGTTCTAATACTTCACACGGTGTTCACTGTAACCCTTTATTTATTTATTCTTAAACACCTTTAGGAACTGAGTGGTCTTGGTGCAAGGAAGGCTCTGCTCGCAGAGTGAGTAAAAGTGATAGTGATCTATTTTGCTTAATGTGCATAAAGAGGGATTTGTTCTCCGCATTTTATCCATCCGTGCAGTGAAACAAACAGACATACTGAGTGAACTGAGCACACACTGTTGACACTTTTACATATATACATACACATGTTTACTACTGTATTGCACATTATATTTCCATCCATCCATTATCTTCCGCTTTATCCTCTACTAGGGTCGCGGTGTGTGTGGGGGGGGAACCAATCTGGGTACCAATCTGTCATTGGGCACACACTCACTATTCATTCTTTTGTCATATTGCTTCTCTACCCTCTGCATGTGATAGCTTAATTGCATTTATTTGCTTTCTTATTTGTAATATTCTTATTATCTGTAATATTTGCATAATTGTACTACTACTGTGTTTTTTTTTCTACTGGCTGCTAAATTTTCGCCAGGATAAATAAAGATATCTATCTATCTATCCATTGATCAATCAATCAATTGAGCAGTGAGCAGCTCTGTACACGACACCCGGGTGGCAATTGGGATTGGGTGCCTTGCTCAAGGGCACTTAGGCCATGGTACTATTCGCACTTGGGAGTCAAACCTGGGACCTTAAGGTTGCAAGGCTGATTCCTTAACCACAAACCTATGACTGACCGTCATACTATTAAACAATTCTTCATCATAATTTTTTTAGAGTAGCTGATTAGTTTACAATCATGTTAAATACAAACCCATAAACCATTCTTGGAGGATTTGGATTTTTTAAGAATATTGTGATCCTTTGGTTGATCTATCTAAGAAATATCTATAATGCATGTTGTTTGGGGCTCATCTATGATTGAAAAGTAGTTTTGAGAAGGATGTAGGTAATAAGATGCCATCTGTGTAGTCCAGGCTTAGAATAAAAAAGACGAGACTGTTGCACATACTGTAAAATTGTGCAGCTCTAGCAGCCAGATTATTGCCATGTATTTCTCACTCTGGGGCTTTTTCACATTCTGTTTCCTATAAAGGTCGATTGAGGATCGTTATAAAGCCATAAGTCATGCAGCTCGCACACGCTCCATTCTTTCTTTGGGAATCGCATGTTACAAGAAACTTGATGGCAAAGTAAGTGTTTCTTTCTAACACACATGCTGATCCAGCTCCGCAAAACTGACTTTCACTTCTGGTTACAGGCCGACTACACGTTCCTAGTCCAGGTGTATAACCTGACATTACTGTGTGCAGAGGAGTACATCATTGAGCCTCAATCAGTACAGTTTCTTGTTCAGCATGGCTTTGACTTTAACAAACAGTATGCACAGGGTGTCGCGTACAACAAGGGTAACGATAAGGTGAGTTCATGCAGTAAAGCACAGTTTTCTTGTAATTTCATCATGTAGAGACATCTGACTCGTTGTTTAAAGTATAAATAGAGTTTAAATTTAGAATCTCATCTAATGCGTCCTCTATGCATATAAAATGCATTCACACTTGTCCACCTGTGATCTTGATTACCCAGAACAGTTTTTAATGTCAGATGTAAATTAAGTCTTTGCCAGTTTGATGACATAATTTACATATTACTCCTTAAACACAGATCGTTAGGGTCTTAACATATCTGCGTGTTTTTTTTTTTTTTGGATAATCCCTGCCTGGTGGTATGTCTCAGAACAATTGCATGAAATATATGATTAAAAGCATAACGTTTAATTGAGATGCAGAGACTTCGACATTGTCATTCTTTGCTGTTTTTAAGATTGAATGCATACAGACAATGCTGAGGTACGTCCAATACACATTCTTGTCCTTAGGGTTTATTTCTTAAATAGATTTTTGTAAAAATACAAACCAGCCTCATCATTTTGTCAGGTTATTCATAAAAGTAAACTGCTCCCATTCACAGTAAGCTTTGTTTTAAACATTTTTAAATTAAAACGCAAATATAAATACGAGCATTAACTTTGGGTCATTATATCCCGGCTTGGTTATTGAAACACTTTGCTTGCTGGTCTCCCAGCTTGCACAATCAGGCCTCTACAACTGATTAAAAACTCTGCAGCCTGACTTGTGTTCAACCAACCCAACTCATGTCACTCCACTACTGATTTCTCCACTGGTTCCCTGTAGTTACTAACATTCAGTACAAGGCACTGAATCTGTCCCTTCTTACCTTCTCTCTATATTTTCAAAATACACTCCAACTCGTTCACTTCGCACTAATGATTATTGTCACCTATTGATTCAACCTCACTAAAGTGTTAATTCTTACTCCGTTGTGAGGTGAGGTTGTGCAATTGTGGGTGTGAATGCACAAAGATGCGATCTGGTCAATAAAGACACACACATGGGTGCAAATCAACAATAAACCTAGGTGCATGAGTATATGTTGAAATTTTTTTTTTTAAATCTGTCTCAAAATGAAATGTCTGTGTTTTTAACTAAAACTTAATGGATATGTTTCTGCACATGAATAGGGTGAAGCCATCCATGGGATCAACATGCGCACCCTGTTTGTAGAACTCCTTAGAGCCAACAAGCCTCTGGTGCTCCATAATGGTTTGATTGACTTGGTCTTCCTGTATCAGTGCTTCTACGCCCATCTACCTGAACGACTCGGATCCTTCACGGCTGATTTGTCTCAAATGTTCCCTGCTGGGATTTATGACACCAAGTATGCGGTAGAGTACGAGCTGCGCTTCCCAGCATCCTACCTTGAATATGCTTATAAAAAGTGGTACGTAAAGTGGTACTCATTTTATGGTACAGTCCAGAAGTTATCACTTATTTACACTTTAAGGCTTAAGAGTTTTGTACTTGGAATAAAAAAAACATGTTAAGTGAAAAGGGAAACAGCATTTTGTAGAATATGAAATGTAAACATTTTATGTGTGTTTTATTTTCAGTAAGCTGGACAATGGCAGATCTTTTGAATCTGGGCAGGAAGAACGACGTGTTGTTCTGGAGTTCTGTAACTACAGCGGGCACTTGCAGAGCTACGTGGACTACAGGCCATGCACTGACAGCCAGAACCATGGCAGCACTGCAGACATATGTGTACAGTTCTCAGTAAGTTCCTAATGGAAACTGTTTAATGGTTTTAGGATAGATGAAGTTATACAAGGATGCCATTGACCCCACCCCCTAATTACAGATCGGGATGTAAATATTAATGCATTTATCTTACACACTTAACTCATTCATGGTGTGTGCCTCTATGTAAAATTTAAATATCTAGCTGGGTAACTAAAAATTGATTTATGTAAGGGGCACAGTAGCTCAGTGGTTGGGACGTTGGGCTATCAATCTGAAGGTTGGGGGTTCAAATCCCAGGTCCACTGAAGTTCTCAGTGTGGGTCCTTGAGCAAGACCCTTAACCCTCATTGCTCCAGGGATGTTTTGATTAACCCTGTGCTCACCTTGTAAGTCGCCTTGGATAAAGGCATCTGCGAAATGACCCAATGTAATGTACATTTACATTTACATTTAGTCATTTAGCAGACGCTTTTATCCAAAGCGACTTACAAATGAGAACACCACAAGTCAGAAGCCATGGAGAAAACCAACTATACTGTAAGTTCATCAAACCTTTTATGTAAATGTAATTTACATAAAAATAAATAATGTAATGTGGGTGTAGACAAATGATTAAAGTTAGTAAGGTTTATTAAGAAGTGACAACTTACTTTAAAGGCAAAAAGAAGGAGTGATTTTATTTAGAGCTCCTTTGTTCTTCTAACATATTTTTCTGTCCCACAATGTTTATTTCTTAAACACGCCAATGGACTATCATGCAAATTAGGCGATGACGTCATTTAGCGTCTTTAAGGACCAATAGCAACTTTCCTTACTGAGGAGTTGGCAACAGTGAGGACGGGTGTCCGCAATTTGTTTCCCCAGTTGACTATCATATGCATGTATATGTACAGCGGTAGTGCCCTTTTACTCAAGCCAGTTTAATTAGCAAGCTTTAAAACTACTATGATCATTATGTCTGCATGTTGCTTATTCAATCAACAAATTAATGAAGCGAAACTTCAGCAGTAGACTGTACTTCATAAGGAATTCTGATAATATGTACAAGTATCTGATTGATGAATATTTGGCCGTTTTCTATTCATTTAGTATTAGCTGATAGCTTAGAAGGTCTGTTGTCAGTGATAACCTCTTAAATTAATTTTTATAATCTTTGGTGGGTAATGTATCTGAATAGGTTGATAAGTAATATATCTCTGTTACCAAACTGCATATACACACAAGTTACAATTGTTTACAAACTGTTTAGAGATGAAATAGGAACACCTGCTTATTCACGTTTAGTCATTTGTGAGATGCTTTTATCTAAAACGACTCAGAAATTAGAGAATACAAGTCAGTAATTAAGGAGACGTCAGCTACAGTGTAGTATTATCAATCAACACTGATCATTAGCCAATCTGGTTTGGCTTTTTTTCTGATTTTTTTTTCTTTTTTTTTTTTTCCTTATAGCAAATTCTTTTAGGAGAGATGGGTATGAGTTGTTTTTTGTAATGAAAGTCTTAGCATTACTGACAGTTGTGAAGGTCATTCTGCCATTTAGCTGTGGGGAAACAATACAGAGTGAGAGTTAGCACCACAGTGAGGTTAAAGCACCAGGCGACATTCATCACTACATGTAGAGCTTAGTGAACAAATCGGTGTGTATCTTTGTAAAATAGAATGAAGATAAGAAGGAGCAGATCCAGAGATTGTCCTGTAGGCCAGACTCACCCAGCAGTGCATAAAATCATTCTATTATCTCAGTTATTATTTTTGACCACAACTAAATAATTTTAAACAGACATAATTTAACTTTGATAACACCTTATGTATACAATTTTTACAGACAGTTTGTAGAATACTCAAAATAGTACAATAAAGAACAAGCAGCTAGTCTTCTAGTCTTTTTGTTGAGGTAACAGGGAATAGACAAGAGTCAAGAATGGCTACAGTAACTAAGCTAAACATAATTGGGGTGAATATGCTTTTATGAGTAATGGACAATTTGTTTAAATTTACGCTGCTAAATGTCTCGATAGCAAAAAAAAAACCATTTATAATGATGTTTTGGTCTAACATCTCTACCTTGTCAGGGTTACGGCTGGTGTCCAAATGGTGCTCAGTGCCCTATGTCACATGACACAGACCTCATCATCAGGCAGGATGAAAAAAGCAAAGAGGATAAAAAAAAGAAGAGGAAACGTAGAAAAAGAAAGAAAGCCGAAGCTGAGGAAGAGGAAAATAAGCTTCCCCAGGACAAGAGGGCTCACCTGGAGGATGTGGATGAAGGAACGGAGGAGGCGGAATGCAAGGATGAGGCCAGCGACAACATTCAAAAAGTTCACTTGAAATTTACAGACTGTACAGAACAGATGAATGAGGATATAGAGAGAGATGAGAGAAAAATCCAGACCATTCAAGTGAGTGCCGTTCCTTCTACAGCTACAGAGGACCTTACATCAGATGTAAGCAGAAAGGCACAGAGTCGTGACAGCAGTACAAGACAAGTGGACCCCGGAACTCACAGAGCAGGTTTCGACGCCTTTATGACCGGCTTTATTTTTGCATATGCTAATGTTGAGAGCACCAGAAAAGAGCAGTCAGAATTATGGATCTCTGGCTGTGAGAACAAACTGTACCTCAGTGGGAAGTCTGTGCCGCTCCACGTCGCCAAAAGCACCTTCTCCAAATCCTCCAGAGCTCACGTCATGAAGATGGAGCAGGTCTGGGGGAAGCACATCTCTAATAACTAAATGTGAGGGGAAAAAATGTATTCAAGATTAATATGATTTAATGAAGATGCTGGTATAATAAAGGATTCAAATTTTATAAAAGAAGTTAATACTCCGTAGTAAAACTTAAATTTTCTTGAACCATCAGTTTGAAAAATACAGAAGCAGAATACTGAGTAATGGCATTTTATTTATATATATATATATATATATATATATATAGTTTAAATAATGTAGTATTTAATGTACAGTGGGCAGTCATAGGCTTGTGGTTAAGGAACCAGCTTTGTGACTTGAAGTTCCCTGGTTCAATTCCCAGTCTCATCAAGTACTATGGCTGAAGTGCCCTTGGGCAAGACACCTAACCCAAAATACTCCCTGGGTGCCATGTACAGGGGTGCCCACCGCTCCTGGCACATTTGCTCACCTCACCACTGTGTCTAAATATGTTTACTGCATGGATGGAGGACAAATTCCTCTGTGTGTAAACCTGTCCAAAATATCAGTTTTCACTTTTCATAAATATTTTAGCATTAAAATATATTTATAAGACTTAAAATCACAGGCCACGGAAATCTTAAAGATTGATCGTTAGAAGATTGTTTGTTAGGAAAATGAGCCTCTATTTCAACAGAACAATTAATGCAATTAGTTTCATCAAACAAAACTCAGTGTGCATTGTGTTGGTATCATTGATAAGATTCCAAGAGTTTCCAAACACCCTATTGACATTTCTCAATCCAGCATAACCCATCAACCTCAAATATCCAGCCTTTCAGCAACCTTAAACAAATGATTAATGATGAAGGAATCGAGAGGATTTTGGTGCAGTAATGCCCTACTGTCTGATTTTACATTTACAAAATGGATACTGTTTATAAGCTTCACGATGGATTGAACAGAGAAATAAATAAATCAACTTCAAAATGCATTTTACAGGAGGTTTACCTATCAAACTATGAGGATAGATAAAGTACATCCTGGGGAGTGTACATTACATTTACACATTTATCAGACACTTATCCAAAGCCACTTAAGTATTCCAACTTGTAGAATTATTTTTAAGAATACTATTCTAAAACATCAGGAAAAACATAGCTGTTTTTCATCAGAGTTGTGTAATGGTTAATATGTCTGCCTCTCAGCACTGGGTTTTCAGGATTGAATCCTGATTTGGGTGAAGTTTCCATGTTGCCTCTGTGTCTATACAGGTCCAAAAACATGGATTTAAGGCTGCCTTAAATTGCCCCCATACAGTGTGTCTGCATGAATAAATGCATGAATAAATCTATGCAGTCATAGATTTGCACCCTGTCATAGGTGTATCTGCCCAGCGCCCAAAACATTCTTCCCTGAATGGCAATGGGGAACCACTACGTGACTTTAGTAGAAGATTAAGCGAAAGATAACATGAGAAATGTTATGGAAAATACATGAACATTTTTTCTATACAATTCATACAATATTTTTCTGTAATGATACTGATTAACATTTGTACTGATCATCTTTTGGGAACAAATAAACTATTTCTGAATCAGAAATACTATAAGTGCATAATTATTAAACACTGCATTCTGCAATAGTTTTAATTTTCAATTATTTGTAGTCAAGTGCCTAAAAATACTAATCAAAACCATAAACTGATCATTCATTTATTTTGAAAATGACTGAATTTACATACATGCATGGATTTTCATTAAAAAGGATTTTTATGAACAAATCCTGATCCATCTTTGGCAGAAAAATGTACATCTCTGATTTGGTTTTGAACCACCAGTCAGGATGAAATGGGTCAGGCTCAACGAAAACCACAGTCACTCACAATCCACACTAGATTAATAATGTTTTACACGGACGTTGACCAGCAGGGATTTAAGACATAAAATAATTCTTATAAATATCAAAATACATCCTCTCTATAAAACTAGTCTGCCTCAGTTAGTTTAATTGCATAGAAATGTAGTGATAAAAATTATCCCATCGCATTCCACAATTTGAGTGCAATTTACAGTAAGTAGTTACAAACATGAATGGTTTTTCGAAAAGAAAACAAATCCAACTCTCAAAATCATAACATTTGCTCAAACATCGTGACACTTTCTCAAACTTGGTGGATTGTGGATACGGAATGTTTCTTTTCCAGTGATCAGGTGTTCGAATGAAACCCAGAACAGTGCACATGTGACAAAGACAATAAAACCTTCAGTCAAAAATCTTTAAACAATAACAGGATACAAGATCCTTCGTATTCAAAACAACCAGGACATGTCTGATGTTTTCCTGATGCATTTTCTGATTCTATGTGGCTAATTGCATTTTAGCATGAACTATAAATACTTGTTTTCCATAAGAATATCCCTCCCCTGAATCCATCAACTACTAGCGTTAATGTGCCAAACAACCCAAAGAGGTTGCTTTTAGAGTAGAGGTATTCCTGGATTCGGTCCACCACTCCACCCTGACCTGCCCATTAAGACATGCAAGTTACTTCAGTCAAAATTAGGTTGAGTTTTTGTCTATTTTTAAAGCTTTTGAATACCAGTTTCACTGAAACTCAACAACAAAACTATTTAGATTTTAGAATCATCATTTACAAAAACATTAAACCAAGGGTTTGTAATAATTGGGTTCATCATGGGATTAAGGATGACGATAGACTTGGTAGATAATATCCCGATGTTTACACTTTTGGAATTTTAATTCTGGAGACACTATTATAATAAGCTCTCTTCACAGCAACAGATCACTGTAAATACAGTCTCATACATCTTCTTACACTAAACATCAGGTCACCATCTGCATGTTAACACATGCAGTGATTGATACTGAACTTCATCTTGTTTGTTAGCACCCTCAAAGACGAAAAACTCATACAGACAAGTTTTAACCATCTGGGAAAACAAACTGAATAATGACTTTAGTTACACAGGTGTTGGGGGTTAGAATGTGTACTTGCAACAAAATACATTCATTTGTCCCTCCGGGAACTGTGGTTGCTTTGCTGGGGTCACAGTCATGTGTGTCTTAGGTGAACATGCTGTAATGAAATGATATTAAATAAAGGAAGATGAAGGAAAACTGAAATCAGGGCTTAGATTTTCTCAGATGTCACAGCGGGACAAGATGTCAGGTGATGCAGAGGCACGGCATGGAGTGAGAACGATTGAACGAAGTTCCTGCGACTCGACCGGCGATTGAAGAGGAAGCGGACTCCTATTTGAGACAAACCGAGTAGGTGTGTCCTCATCTTCGGCATCCATGTCCTCGCCCTTCCCGTTGGGCATCTGCTGCCGATCTTTATCATCTTCTTCATCTCTACTGTTTGAGCAGTCCATAGCTTCCTCTGTATCTTCAGAACTGTCCTCAGACTCTAATCTCTGTCCTTGTTCTGCCCTTTGTCTGTAAGGTGGAATCTCAGGTACAGCATATTTTTTTGCCCAGCCACTGAGCACCTTAGGTTTGAGGTCTACACCATCGCTTCTCACCGTGCTAAAAGCCTCTGACAGCACAGGCTGAGGTGACACGGGTAATGAGTGACACTGGCGACCCGGTAGCTGCCATGGTTCAGGCCATGGTATCGATGAGCCACTTGCGTTTATCTGAGAGTGGTACAAACTCATGCTGCCTCGCGGTGAGTGCAAGTCAAACATGAGTGAAAACACTGACTTGCTTGGCATGTCAAAAAATTTTATTTTGCCACCTTTAAGGTCCTCACGTGCACTAAATGGATTCACTTTGGCGAGTCCCCTTGGCCCCGGGTTGTAATAAGGGTCCTGAACATTCACCTTGCGGCCTTGTTTGCGTGAGAAGATGTCAGACTGGCTACGAGACAGCCATATGTTTCGACGTGGACGAGGAGACTTGGAAGGGATCTTATCGTCTTGCAGACCCAGAGGGTTTAGTCTCTTTATTCCATGGAACTTTTCACCTAAGAAGAGAAAGAGTGCAAAAAAAAAAAACATTATACAAAGTTTTGTAATAAAAACTCAGCCCATGGCATGTTCCCAAAGGATTGTGTATACAGTGATGCTGTATGTAAACATTTTTCTTGATTAATTGATGATACCTTTATTAGTCCCGCAATAGGGAAATTCAAAAGTAAGAAAGATCAGATGTAATACATTAGGTAAGAAAAAGAACGGGTGAAAAAAAGAAACAGCCGTAGACTATGCTCCTGAATGGAGCACAGTTTAGGAACCTGAAAAAATACACCTTAAGCAGGGCACTTCAATGACAACATAGACACAGACATGGCCATGGTTTTTGGATCAGCTGCCACTTAATGCAATGCTCAGCCCATCTTGCAAGACTGGGTGATGTAAGCAGTGATGGCGTGTTCAAGAGGGGGTGGTGTAATTTTCAGGTGCTGTTCGCCCAGGACAGGGCACCAATCTATTGCTGGGCACACATTTACTTACACAGACACACACAAACACACTCTATATGGAGAATTCAATTTGGAGAATTCAATTCACCTTGATCCGTGTTTTTTGACTGTGGGAGGAAACCGGAGAACCCGGAGAAACCCACATGGACACGAAGAGAACATGGAAACTCCACCCAGATTGGGATTTGAACCGGGAATCCTTAGCGCTGAGAGGCGAACGTGCTAACTACTAAGCCACTGTGCTGCCCAACTAATTTTAATTAACTGCTAAAAACTAAACTATGCAAGTGAATCAGGATAAAGTTCCATGCAATTGCACATGGGCATCCAGGACTATTTAGGTGGAAAAATGTTCCTTCACATAATTAGAACACATCTAATAGGCTGATGATTGATGCATTTTTGCTTTATATTTTGTGCCCATATTTTGTTGGTGCCAGGTTGTAAGCCAGGTTGGAATCAGAGCTGGTGAGCAGACAGACTGGATCTAGAAAGTTGCTGTTTTTTTCTTTTTCTAGCAGAAACGAATAAACAAAATGTAATTCTAATTCACACAAACCACACACTGTATTATTCACATTGCAATAGTGTCAAATGCTAAACTCAAAAATAAGGTATAGGTGTAGTCATTAGCATCCTGAATTGCAAGTCAAATATTTTAGGACAATTTTCTTTTTCTTCTTCAAAAAAATATTTTTTGTCTTTGATACTATGGTGTAAACAGTTTTATTGCAAATTGCAAAATGTGCAAACTGAGTCGTATGGTGGCTCAGTGGTTATTACGTTCGCCTCTCAGCGCTGAAGATTCCAGTTAGGAGTCGAATCCTAATATGGATGGAGTTTACATGTTCTTCCTGTGTCCGCATGGGTTTCCTCCGGGTTCTCTGCTTTCCGCCCACTCCAAAAATATGGATTCAAGCTAAATTTAATGCTTTAAATTTCCCCATAGAGAGTAGGTGTGTGAGTGAGTGTGTCCCCTGCGATAGATTGGCGCCCAGTCCTGGGTCACTCTGCCCAGTGCCCAAAACGTTCACTCCTGGATGGGCATGGAAAAACCCCCTGCATAGAGTATTAGGACCCTAGTAGAGGATTAAGCAAAAGCTAATAAATGAATGAAGAAATAAAAGGATTTGTGCAAACTTTAATTATCATTATAACTGCTTATAAATTCCATTAATACAATCATAAACTTTTATAATTATCCTTTTAAAAGCCATTAATATTTCTTTTCAACTTGTTTGTTTTTCAAGTTGTACAAACTGTCAATGGAAAACAAATAGAAAAATGGTTTAAAGTCTTAATTAGTGTACCTTACACACTGCATCGCTGGGACCACTCAGATGTGAAAATGCTATATGTGGTTTAGTAAGGGGTGCACAAGACTTAACTACATTAGAGGATTAATGTATGACAAGCATGCTAACATCATTAAATAAAAGATATAGCCAAGTGTGAGAATGCAGGCAAATACAAGAGCACAGAGAAGTGAGTTATGAGGGCTGTTTGTAACAGGAATACATAATTCATGGAAACATGACAGGTGACTTCAAATTAAAACAATTAACAACTGTTTACTATGCTTCCCTGCGAAGATTTATGTACAGAATTATGTGACGTACAGTATATACAGTACCAGACAAAAGTTTGGACATGTCAAATTTTTGCTTCACATTGTACATTGTATCACTTCCATTTACTGTTGATGAACTTTGTAGTTTTACAATTACAAACTGTGCTCAATCTGTTTGTGGACTATAGTACATACTGTGTTAGTCCCCTTTACTCTGTTTTCAACTACTCAGGATCCCAATAGTAGCACCACAGAGCGGGTATTATTCAGTTGGTACATTATTCTCATAAAAGCAGTGTCACTATGGTGTTTAAATGAAACTACACTAAATCCCCCTCACTGCATCAGTGTCACCACAGAACTGACAAACAATACACCACCCATATTATACCTGTTCTTTGATGGTCCAATAGAGAACAGAGAACCAACAGGGGACTAACAACAAGAAAGCAAATAAACCGATGCACTACAGTCAATAATTGTAAAACTACACCTTCCATCTACATAGTAAGTGAAGAAAATAGACAATAGAGCAAGAAGTGTCCAAACTTCTTTTGACTGTTACTGTAGTAAAAGGTTTACATGGCTGGTGGTGGTGCTACCTCCCTGAAAACAGTTTTTGCAGTCTGAACAGATGTCAAACTTATCATTAACAGTGTATTATCAGTACATTAAAAATTTAGTTACTGCGCTTAACCTTTGTAGGGTGATATGATATACTGGACACTGGCAAGCAATTGTAATTACATTAGGATTTTAAAGACTTCTAATCAGACAGTAATTTAAAAAAATGATCACTGGCTGAAAAAACTAAGAAGAGACAATGCTATAGAGTTAAAGTTAAAATGTCATAGGCTGTGAGTATGCAAAACTAATTAAAATAACCCTAATGAATTAATTAATATATTTGCCTAACTAGACACAAGTTCAGTGACTCCTTTTGCTTACACAGGGTCTGTATCAGATACAAACCCTTGATAGTGGTCTTTTTCTCCATCTCGGTTTGAGGGTGTATCCTCTCTCTCTCCAAATCTTCAGTTTTCAGGCGGCGCTGGATGTCATCAAGCCTCTTCACAATATCAGGGAACGATGGCCTAAGATTTGGGTCCATCTGAAATACATACAGTTATCACATTAACACTAATATTACTGCTCATCTCTATCCATTGCATTTATACCTCAGAAATTAAGTAGGGTTAGTCCCATCAGAAGGTGGCAGTAGTGCACCAAAATGCTGTTTGTCAACTATTAGGAACTTTAAAAAAAACTTTGCAAAACAATATAAAAAAAATTAAACAGTGCATCTGTCTTCAGTTTTAGAGGTTAAACTGTATGAACAGTTAAAATGTGAATTTTCTAAATGTAATGCATTTTTTTCATACTTACTAAATGTCTTTTTTTTTTTTAAATGGTGCATTTTTATAATATTTTGGACTTACATTGCAGCAGTTGAAAGCAAGCTGCAGAAAGTCTGGAGGACAGTCTCCCACCATATGCTGGAAAGCATGATAATCCAGTCCAAAATTCTGCCAACACACACAAAAACATGACTTACTTTTTGACTATAATTAAAAACAACCCTCAAAGCACCAAAAAAAACCTTTTGGTACATTTATTTAAACACTAACAACTTAAAAACAAGACACCACATTCATAAGATATTTGTTATTTGAAAATTATGAATAGCATCTGTACAGATAAATAATATGAATAAGCAGATGTTGCACAGAGTTTTTAATTACTTAAACTTGCTTTAATTACTTAAACTTGAGAGATGCTTCAATCATAGTTTTAAGGCAGATCACTGATTGAGTCCGAATTCATCAATACCAATGACAGATTGCTGATATTTAACGTGTAGAATATTGTGTTTATAGGAATAAAAGTACATGTCCACCTATCAGCGCCTGGGTTCCAGGTTCGAATCCCAATCTGGGTGGAGTTTCCATGTTCTTCCTGTGTCCACGTGCATTACCTCCCACAGCCCAAAAAACATGGATTTAGGGTAAATTGTCTGCTCTAAATTTCCCATATATAGTGTGTGTGTCTGTGTGAGTGAGTGAGTGTGTACCCAGCAACAGATTGGCACCCTACCCTGGGTGTATCTGCCCAGCACTCAAAATGTTCACCCCTGGATGTGCATGGGGACCACCCCCACTCAACCCTAGTATAGGATTAAGTAAAAGGTAATAGATGGATGGATGGATGCTGTTAGAAATATAGTAGCACAGATAAATATAACTATATATACATATATAATTACCATATGTATAATTACCAATTAACTATAATTACCATATGAGAATCACAAACTGTCAGCTATTCATTTAATGGAAAGCAGCATTTGCAACTTATTTTATTCATTAGTATACTTAAGCCTTTTAATAAAACAACAGCTTGGATGAAGGCTTAGAATCTTAAGATAAATTTGGCAAAAACAGATTTGATCATTCCAGTAGAAGCCTTGATTCATCACAACCATTCTCTGGCAAGCCCAGTCTGTGACCTAGGCTTCACTATTAACCTAACAGGTAACAAAAATTCTAAAATGGCCCAAAGAAAACTAAATGTTTTAATTTGTAATTTTCACTTTTGTGGAAAAGCAATGTTCATAGAATTTTATAATTTTGACAAGAGATATCTATAGAAATCAAAGTATTTTAAGTTATATAAAGTTTAATTTTAATAGATGTGTAATGTGGAATAATTTTCCTGTCTGTATTTATTCTTATTCATGTTCAGAAAAAATTGACTTTTAGTGTGTTCAATAAATTTTTATCCTATTCGGATAGCATCTGCTTAATGTAAAAGACAATATAAATAAAAATGTAAAAGCTAAATGCTTGGCACTATTTAACCATAGGCCATATAAGGCAATAAAACATAAGATCAATAGAAAAAACATGAAACCTTTCTAAATTTAGTAATCTTTAGACATATTGTGAAATGTATTTGTCAAAATGTATATGCCTTTACAGCGTGTTGTAAAAATGTATCATTGAAACTTAAAAAATTGTAACTAACATTCTTCTGCATAAGGAACTTACATTTTGCAGATATAGAAATACTCATGCACAAAAAACCATATAAATAAATAAACAAATTAACATTTGGTGGCACAAAAAAAATCCTTGCTTATGAGAGAGGTCAAAACCCTGGGGCAGTCTTGAGGGCAAAAACATTACCCAGTATTAGTAATCCGTACCGTGTTCCTAATACCTTAAGTGAGAATAGTTCACATTTGCATACAGATTATTCAAGCATAAATCTCACTTCAGTCCTTGGAAGGAAGTCTGGATCAGCCTGTATCCGGGCGATGATCTCACACAAAATGATGCCATAGGAGAAGACATCAGCCTGCAGAAAGACATTGAATAATTATCACATGATACAGTCCTTGTGTTACAGTATACAGTCAAATGACCACTTAAGCACCTATTTAACTGGACACCTAATTTAGCACAGACGTTGAGATTTAATCGTTATGGATTAGGTAAAGATCAACCACAATCAAACGGACTAATATGAATGTATGTATTAACAATAAGACTACCCATCATTGGAAGTAGGATCTTAGCACAAACTGTGAAAAAACAAAGGCATCCACATCTTTTGGCTTTATCACGAAAAAGAAAGGCTGCATGAGGGACATTTGTAGAAATGCTCACCTTCTCATTATATGGCTCGTCTCTCAGCACCTCTGGAGCCATCCAAAATGGAGAGCCTACCACTGCCAACTTCTCTCCATCAACACTGTGCACAGAAATTTTTAAATGAGAATATAAATATTGTAGCACAACTACACTGATTCTGTGCAGAATACTTTCGGTGAGAAAGTGTTTCAACAGGTTAATGTGAGTAGGTGAGGGAAATAAGTATGTGTGTGTCATAGAACAGGACTTCCTTCAGCAGTGGTGGTATTATTAGCTCTCTTAAAAGTTCATTTCTGAACATTATGTCCCTGCCAAATTAGATGCTCTAAGCAGCTAGGCTTCTCTACATAACACAAAGTTATACTTGCTTTTTTCCCCTTTAAGCTCGTAAAATTTATAAACGAAGGAAAAGGAAATTCCATAGAAATCCACAATTCTATATATTGTTTATTTGTTTTATAGTTGCAACATGCCAAAGAGGCTGACCTTTCGGAGAGGAGAAAATGTGATCAAAAATTAACTAAGTAACTAATATTGACTTTTTTTATTATTAAACTTCTCTACCAAAGAGATATAACCAGGAACAGGAACTAAATACCACATTGAAAAAAATATGTTCATGTTCTTGTGTTTATGAGATCTCACACAAATGCTGGATAACAAGAAGGGGTTTATAAGCAATATTGTATACAAAAATATTAAATGTAGTTAAAGAGTTTCAGTTTTGCTCATAATCACAATCACGCTGGAACAGAAAAAGTGTTGCAGTAAACCTCGGCTACATAGTGTGAACAAGTGTAGTGCCCTGTAGTGTACATGTGGCCTTTGTACTGACTTTTACTGACATGAAATGCTTTAAGAATTGGACTGTACTTCATTACAATTAGTGCATCACTCACTCGTGACTGGGGATTTTCTCTGCAAGGCCAAAGTCACCAACGATTGCTGTGTAGCCATTTTCGTCAGATTTAATCAGGCAGTTCTGTAATTATACACACATTCATCACTGCCTACACGAAACAGGAAGAATGATCACAACCCATTTCTCCAGTATGTCACTGCTAATTATGAACAATGATATAATAAGCATGTCTCAATTTCCACTATTTACATCACAGTGTAAAAATATTTATAAATAAAAAGAGCTAATTAAAACAAGTCAGTTAAAATAAAAAAAGCAATAAAACAAAATTAAAAATAGTTATTAAAATCAACCTTATATGGACATACGTTACATACACATCTATCTATCTATCTATCTATCTATCTATCTATCTATATATATATATATATATATATATATATATATATATATATATATATATATATATATATATATATATATAAAAAAAACATTTAATTTACGCTGTTTCTTTACATCAACATGATAAGCTGGTGGAAAGATGAAAACTTAAAAAGGTGGAGTGTAGGCTCTCTAGTCATGCAAGGCCAATGTTCATTTTAGACAAAAGCTCAGGTGAGCATAACTGGTATTTTGTGTAATGGACTTAAAATGTTACGATTATTAAAATTACATTTGAAACACTTACATAATCTGAAGAATATATACAAAAAATGTTTAGTTTTAACTTGACGAAGTTAATGCTTAGTTTTAACATGAAGTTAATGCATAGTTTAATAATCAGTCAGGAAAACAACCAAGGTCTGCATATTTAGGAAAACAACAGAGCTGTGTGGTCACAATGGGCCAAATTAGTAAAATGTGTATAAATAAAGTTAATACTTAAATTTTCACAAATGTTAAAATGTTAAAAGTAAGCTACTAAACAACTGCATTTGAAGTAAGATATCAATTATTTATGTGTAAACCTTAAACTGTGCTTTCATATTTAAATATACATTGTATTATTAATTACTCATCCATCCATCCAATATCTCCCACTCTAGTAGGGTCACGGTGGGGTTCCCCATGTCCCTTAATTACTCATTTACTTCAGTAACAACTAGTAAAACAGCAGAATGCTAGCAAAAAACCCTTGTGTCCTAGGAATATCCCTATACTATCTACCACCAAATGTGTCAAAAACTGAATTTAAACAGATTGCTGCCAAATTAAAAAAAAATGAATTCTACAAACACTCCTCAATACACTGATTTCTATTGGCACTGTTCTCTGTCCTTAAAATCCCAGAAAATAATTTAAGCATTAATATAAAAAAATCAGTAAGGCACATCAAATGGTGCAACTGCTAAACTGACTACAACAGAAAATTTGCCGTTTTAAGTATTTTAAATTACTTTTGAGGTGAGGTCTCTGTGAAAGATGCCCTTGGAGTGCAGGTAGGCCAAACCCATGGCTATCTCCAAAGCCAGTTTGACACGTGTGCTCCAACTTAGGTACTTGTTGCTGTCCAGCAGCTGTTCCAAGTTTCCACCGTTAATGTACTGCAGAAAAAGACAAGACATAATAGTTTAAAATAATTAAACTACATGGTAAACAGGCATGAGAATCAAACAACACATGTCTTAAACTAAGCAGAAATCTGAATGTTACCATTTTAATTAGCGCAACAATTTACCTCAAAACACCATCTTTAAAAATCATCTAATGCAGGGGTCTCAAACTCAAATTACCTGAGGGCCACTAACCAGGCTGTGTTTTCGATGAGGGGCCAGATTAAAGAATTGCAACAAAAAGCAGCGGGAAATGGAAAAACTATTTATATAAGAACTATGTAAACATATTGTAATTCAAATACATTTTGTACATTGTACATTCAAATACACTAAGTGTTTGCTACCAGAAACTTGACAGTGCTTCTTCTGACACAAATGAGCCACATTTGCTTTAAGTGAGTTTACAGTGGACACTCTGATGATGGACTGGAGATGGGCTTGGATTTATTAAATTTTACAGTTGAGAAGAGTTTTTCACACACATATGTACTTTTTTCCAAGTCAACTTTTATTTTATTTTCGAAAGTGACATTTTTGCTAACAAAATGTTTTTGCTGGGAATGGTGAGCGCATGCGTAGCGTAGTGTCACATCCACTTTATCTTCTGTACCTGCTATTCCCCTTCCTGCCACTGGTGGCGCTCGGAGTTATTCTCCAGAGTTCTGATTACTACTTTCTGTTTATCTCTCTATCTCGCTGTTCGGTTGGGTTGGCTGTTTGCGTCTGATCTTCTGTAATGCGCTGTTTGCGCTCTCTTCTCTTCTGTTCTATGGATTACCTCTCTGGAGAGTTCGGTTTCCCTGAGTGTCAGCGATCATCTTCATCGCGCGCGTTACACCATCAGTACGTTTACTGGGGTTTGAGCGCTGTTTTCAATAAACCAGTTGTGGAATGTTGCGCTGTAACATGGGCACTATGCTTAAGGTATGCGTTGCGGGTGGACGAATAAAGGTGTAACACGAGAGATGTACGATACATGTGGAAGAGTAAAGTGATTCAGAGTTCCTATTACTACACAAGTCTGTGTCTTTCATTAGCACCAGGGACACATCTATACCATTGACACTTTGAGACCCCTGATCTAATGGATACCCAGATTTCTAATCCGAAGACTGGTTCTATCGTAACATGTAGTGCCCTATTTGTCTATAGTTTTGAAATATTACTAAACCTTCTTAATCAACATGGTTCTTTTACTTTACATTTAAAAAAGAAGATTTAATTAAAAAATTTAAATTACAGTTTCACGTCTGCTCTGTCAATGTGCGTTGTCACAATGTATGAACGCAGTATTCATTCACATCTATTCAAACATTTACTATAATGAATTAAGTTGCTTTTTCTTAAAATTTTACACATTCATTTCATTCTATTTAGTGTTTACTTTCTAATTACTGTAACTGTAATATTTGGTTATTGTTATATAATAATGGAACAATGTTTTGTGTTTCATTTAATTAATTTAAAACAACTGGCAAATTCCTTTTTCAAAATAATTAATAATTAAAGCCCTAATTCGTGCCGTAATGGATTACTGGGATTATTTGAGAGTACTTTATTTAATGAGAGTATTATTTAAAAATAATTTAAAAGGGACTGTGTTGAATGCAGTATATGGAGATGAGAGAAAAGTGCTCGTACTTTAACTCTGAAAACATGTGTAGTAAATATAATTTATTTTAATTTTTAATTATTACTGATTTCTACATATAATCACAGGCTCAGATGCAGTCTTGTGACGAAATGTTTAGTGCATACAAGTTCAACCATTAATTAGGATGATTTACCCGTCTATGCTCAGAGTAATAAGGCATTATCAGTTAAGGAACATTCACATTTACATAAACTAAGTGCCAAACAGGAGAACTGCAAGTGGTGTTTTAATGTTTCTTTGTTTTAGATCACATCTCGGCATGACTGCTTGTTTAATACACAGCATGCTACTGCTTCCTACTGCTTTATCCAATCAGACACAGCAGGCTGCATGCAACAACAGGTGCAAATGTAAATTCTACCATGTAAAACTTTAAAAAGGTTCAACCGTGTAAGAGTGAGCAATAATCTTGGTGCAAAGCAAAGGCATTTCCCTTTGACTCATTATATGTTATGCAAACTCAACAGGGAAAAAACCTTGTATTAATTATATTTCTCATTTGGCAAGCTGTAATTCTTTAATTACAAAACAAAATTTGAGGATACCTACCTATATCATAAGAAAGAAGCTTGTTTAAAAATTTGAACACGTTTTACTGGCCTATTTCTAACTTCTTTTTTTTTGGAACACAAGATTATTTTCCCTTGTTTTCACCTTGCTCTAAAGCAAAGCACTGTACAACAGCAAGAACCGGTCAGTGTTGGCATCTATGTGAACACACAAAATCAACCTACAGCCATATGCTAAGAACAGAAATAAATGTTGATACATGAACGTTACATAAAAATATTCGCTAAAGCTAATAACTGATAGCCATTTTAAATGTACGCAATGGTGTGAACGCTGTACCTTTCAGACACCCTCAGTCCATGCATCTAAAGCTAAATATACCGTCATTCCCCCTAGCTTGGCTATTTTAGCCCTGTTTACTTTAATCCATGCAAACATGACCACAGATGACCTCTCCAATATTCATCAGCCATAAAGACCACAGAGGAACGTGTAAGGCATTCAGGTGATTATTTGTTTACACATTCTCCAACAAATGGCATAAAGGGTTTGGTGAAGAAAAGATTTAATGGCCTGTGCAGAGCACTGACCAACCTCAAATAAATCTTGAGACAGAGCTTAATGCTGGCTGTAAATCAAGCTTATCCTTACAAAATGAGCAGCCCTTAAAAATTCCCTAACGGCTGAATGGAGAAAAATTAAAAAGGTTTAAAATTAGGCCCTTAGTTTAAAAATAAATACTTGTCAACAACCTTCTGCCCTTATTAGCAATTTAATTGACTTTAGTTATTTTATTAAGACAAAATCAACATTTGTTAATTACATTTAATGAAAAATTATATACTGTATTTGACCAAATGTATGTGAACACCACCTCTCTTGTTTTTTTCAGTAAAGTATTTAAAATCTCCAGCAGCATTGACGGGTCAGATCCCCTCATACTAGCACAGATATGAAATACTACATGTAAGAAAGTTGATTTTCCAAATGTGTGTCTCTGTGGATGCCAGATGCTGAAAGTGAAGATTTAGGAAGAGACATTGGGGTGCATCTTATAAAACTAAGATAATGTCAAAAGTGATTATAGTTTTTAAACCTTAAGTACACAATCAAAAGCTTCCCTTAAATTAGCAACTCTAATTTACAAGTCCAGGTGAGAGGGCATTAGTAAATAAGAACTGAGGTCAAAGAAAATTCAGGAAATGACAAAAGACTGCTGTTTATACTCTGCTGCTTGCTTCAACTTGGGGGGTAGATCACAGCAGCACATTGAACTGTGATAGCTGTTTACCCTGATGTTTGGTTAATGCTGATAACATACAGCATTCTTATTTATCCCTAAAGCATTTACAAAAGTTTGTAAATCATTCTACTTATCAGCAAGCTGTATGCTCTTTAGACATCCTGATCTATAAAGTCACAGCAACTATTTGTTGTTGGGAATGACAGGCGGAGTCAGGTTTATGAGGTATAAGTTTTTGCTCTCTGATACTAATCTTCCCCCAAGGCCCTTCCTTATACAGACTCAATTGTTATTCTCTGTCCAGTAAACAGGGGAAGTACATTATAATAATACACATTGTGCACTAGATGAGATTTTGAAAGTGTTTCTGAGTGAAGAGAAACTTGGCTGGGACCAACAACTGTAATAAAATAATGTGGTTTTTAATTACTATATCATTTACAAGAATTAACACGGATGTTCATAGGTACATAACCCTTTTGAATTCCGTTTAAATTCAAAACAAGTACATTAGTAGATAAAAAATACTAAAAAAAAAAAAACCCAAAACAAACGGGAATAGGAAAGAAAGGAAACCATTTAGTCAAAAGTGAGATTTTGTAATAAATAAGGCAGTAAGTATGGTTTGTATAGTGCGCTACCTAGGTATTCTTTTTCATCTTAGATATCTTGAATATATGCAAAACCTTTTGCACAACCCTGGACAAATTATTTAATTATATTTAATTACTAACTGAAGCCCAATAACTCCTTAATCTGTTGTTTCTGGTCATTTTTTTCTTTTTTAATTTGTAATTTTTAGATTTAAATGTTTTAAGGTTTACAACATTAAGTCAACAAGTTTACAACATTAAGTTTACAAGATTAAGTTTAAAACATTAGTCCTCTATGCTGCCAAATTAAGTCTTCAAAAGTCAAGTCATTATTTTTAAATCTTGTTTAGAATTTTAAATCCAAGTCTTAGCCACTTAATAAAATTCTATCACTTCACATTTCTTCCCTAGCATGTTGTGCTTTGTGTTTATGTCTCGGTTTACCAAAAACTCTTAATTTGTTTGTCTTCAAAAACAAATAATACTGTTTACTTATATTGTTAAATGCATTTTGAGACTTAAATTTAAGAATATATTTATTTATATGCCATTTTGCCTTTTACAAATATTCACAATTGACAAATAATGTGTCCTTGATCTACACATCTCAAACTTTATAACTACAGCTGAAATGATTTTACCAACTTCAGGAGTCTTCAAAACTGTTGCTTCATGTTTGGAAAAATACTTTTCCCTCATTTATATGCTCAAACATTAACATCACAGTTCATGAGAACTAGTAATACATGTATGCAAATAATGCAATATGTAAATTCATTCACCAGAACATCATTTTTATATATATATATATATATATATATATATATATATATATATATATATATATATATATATATATATATATATATATATATATATATATATATATATATATACACACACACACACATGCTTTGATGACACTAAGGCACAAGTGTTGAACATCACTGGAAACACTAAACCTGTAAGAAAGTTGAAATTAGCGCCTTTCATGGGCCGTACTGGCATTATTTTTTTCATAACTCTGGCTAAATTAAACTAAATCAATGATCAATACAAAGATTCCTAAAGTGGACATATAACTGTCAAAGGTCCACAAACGTTTGAGGATCCAGTCTATGGATTTTATGTGACTGTGTGCCTCAAAAGTGCAAAAGCATTTAAGCATATCCTTGGACATTCCCTGTCTTTTAAACAACATATTTCTAACATGTGTGGACTTGGATGTTTTTGAAGGTCACATTCCAGTGTCACGTTGTACTAACAGTGGGAGTCCTTACATCTCTGTTCACAAACCCCACCAAACACACACTTGGCTAACTTTTAATTAAATTTACTCCCACCTGGACTATATATATATATGTATATATATATATATATATATTAATCTGTCAATCACTGTGTTTAGTGTGATCACAGTGTGATTACAGAGCAGGCATCTGCCATGTTTACAGCTCACACTTCAGATAAACATTGTTTGAAATATGTTTCCTAGATGAAGGAGGTTTGGAAATGGAGATAGTGTTGAGCATGTTGCTGCATGCACAAAGCTTCCTCTTACCTCTGTAAGGGCATGGAGCTGACCTTCCTGCACACACACACCCATAAATCTGTAGGAAAAACACAACAAATTTAAAAACCAAGAATGTGCAGAGGGAACCACAAATGTACAATTTTTCCTCTCTTTGGACAGCTGAGACAGGTTTGGTCTCTAATGAATCTGAAAAATGTTTGTCTCCCCAAAATATCTTTCCCCAAACAACCAGTTTAAAACACATGTCAGTTTGGTGATGTGGTTTAGGACATGGTATAATAATTAGTATAGTTTAGCATGAAATGAAAGTTAGGGAACATGGACAAAGGCATATACTTTAATTAGGTATTTTAACATGCATCCATTAAGCCTAATGGCTATCCATCCATGATTTTATCTAGCACTCCATAACCACATATAATACTTCTAGTTGGGCAGGGCTGTATGACCACTAAAAGGTATTTTTACCTTCAGGATATTTTTTATGACTTAATATAAGTCTGTAGCTTATTCTATTTATTATGTTTATAATAATGTATCTTTGTACACCAATAACTAGAAATCACACAGGGCATATTTGATCAAATAAATAGTAATTTATTGGTTATTAATTTACTACATGCAGATTTAAAATATGTTTAGTTCATGAATTGATTAAAACTGAGGAGGTTATTTCACCTTTTTAATTCCACCTCATCCCTGTTCTTCAGTATGTTTTTATAACCATCATCAACAGGCAACGTTTTCAAACAATGTCAGTACATTATAGATGACCCCTAACGGTCTTTAGCGAATACTTTTATGATTCTGGTTATTTTGATCAATGTATTGTTGACAGTAATTTTGTTCAGTGAACTCAATGGAACAATTTAAGTAAGATTAATTTAGTTAGACATTTTTTTGTATTATTTAAAATGCATTTATGTGCATTTTAATAACAAAAATAACCATCACAATGTAACACAGAATCAAATTACAATGCTTGTGATTAATTTAACAAATGACATTAAACTGTATTCAGTGCTGAAATATTACGACAGTATTTAATTTGATTCCCATCACTTTACTATTCTTTAAAAAATATCCTGCTGGAATTAAGGTTTCTGTTAAGAATATTAATAATGATAATGCTTGTACTCTTGTTGTAACATTGTATGGAAGGTGTATTGCCAAACTAAGCCCTGTGCATGACATTGGGCACACAGAGCCAATAAAACATGCCCTAACTGGTTTGGTGTGAAGAAAATCCAGTAGTCTACAAAATAAATACATTCAGGATTAGTTAGGCAATTTAATTTCATTGCTTAACCATGCATTGGCTTTGTATTAAGATTGTGTAAGCAGCTTTACAACTGTGATGTTAAGAAGTTCCCTTTAAACAAGTATAGTGTGATCAGCACCAGATGGTGTGCATCCTGTAATCTGTCACTAAAGATTAGCACTTAGAGAGGGAGTAGTGCGATGGTTCATTTACAAGCATTTTTCAAATAATTACATTTTAGACATCAGACAGTATATATAAACCAAAATTAACATAAGAACCATGTTTATTCTTGTTTGACACAAATAAATAAACATCCAACCAATGCTGAAACTTTGCATCTACCCTATAAAAAAGTCTGATTGTGTACTTTGTATACTGTGTATATGGACTAATATTTACAGAGGAGCATTAATGAAATTGAGACAAAAAAAAAATGCAGCTGTTTCTGGCTATATAAGCGGCATTCAGATTTTATTCTAATCGCTCTAGTAAGTAAATGTAATAAAACTAAAAGCAATACTCAATTTCTGTCACACTTCAGGTGTGATATGTTAATTTTACCCCCTCAGCTAAGATGAGGTGACACAGACATCTGATTAAGAAATTATCCTAGATTACCATGTAGGTTTCAAACTTGTGTCTGAATGTAGTGTGAAGACAGTACTTATTTACATATATTATTTGTTTTTATAGCATATGCATTATTGATCTTTGTTTTATTCTTTAGTTTTTTTGCATTAATTCTTCCATTGATGATGGCAGAGTCTGACACTTGTGCAAAACCTTCTCCAGCACATCCCAAAGATTGTCAGTGGGGTTAATATCTGGACTCTGTGGCCCTTGGCCAATCCATGTGTGAAAATGATGTCTCATGCTCTTTGAACCACTCTTACAATTTGAGCCCGGTGAATCCTGGAAGTGTCACCTTTGAATATGCCCGTGCCATCAGGCGCATATTCAGCTGACCTAATTCTTTGAGCACATACCGTTGCTGAACCTAGACCTGACCAATTGCAGCAACCCCAGATCATGGCACTGCCTCCACAGGCTTGTACAGTAGGCACTAGGAATAATGGGTGCATCACTTCACCTTCTTCTCTTCTTACCCTGATGCACCGATCACTCTGGAACAGGTTAAATCTGGACTCATCAGAGCACATTACTTTCTTTCAGTTCAAGACTTTTTTTCTGTTTAGCCTTACTGATTAGTGGTTTTCATAAGGCTACACAGCTGTTCAGTCCCAATCCATTAAGTTCCCATCACATTGAGCATGTGTAAATGCTCTTACTGTCACTATTAAACATAGCCCTGAGTTCTTCTGTTGTTTTTCTTCGATTTGATTTCACCAAAGGTTTTTGCCAATCATGTTAGTTCTGGATTTTTTTTTTATTGTCTCAGGTCCTCCGATGGGTCCACAATATTCTTCCAATTTTTAAATGAATCGTTGAACAGTTCTTAACCCAATTTTATTCGTTTCTGCAATCTACTTAGATATTTTCTCTGCTTGATACATGCCAATGATTTGACCCTTCTCAAAGAGACTAACATCTTGTCCACAACCATGAGACGTGTCTTTCGATATAGTTGTTTAAACCATGAGAAGCAACTCCTTGCACCAGTTGGGGTTAAATAACTTGTTGTAAATAACCCTTACCTAAATTACCTATTTTTAACATGACAATAAGTAAACTCATTAGAGCGCATTAAATAATAAAAACATTTCTTGATATTTTTAAACACATATACTTTATGGTTTATATTTTCGTGCAGCCTACCATTAGTATTTCTATGTAATGAAAAAAAAAATCTCATCACTCTTGGAGGAGTTAACAATTTTTTTTATTTAATTTTGGGGAGAATGTTAAACCACAGGGACATGCCACAAAATATTTTTTTTTCTTTCAGCATTAAGGAAAAAAAAATTAAAACACATTTTGTTTTTTTGGCAGTTTTTTTTTTTAGATCAAGTAGAGGAAAAGGGCGGCACGGTGGCTTAGTGGTTAGCACGTTCACCTCTCAGCGCTAAGGATTACGGTTTGAATGCCAATCTGGGTGGAGTTTCCATGTTCTTCCCGTGTCCACGTGGGTTTCCTCCGGGTTCTCCGGTTTCCTCCCACAGTCCAAAAACATGCATCAAGGTGAATTAAATTCTCCAAATTGCCCCATATAGAGTGTGTGCCAAGCAATAGATTGGCACCCTGTCCTGCCCAGTGCCCGAGATGTTTTACCCTGGATGAGAATGGGGAATCCCCTCGTGAAAAAAAAAAAAAAAGAAAGGGAGATGGCAAAGGAGAGAGAGAGAGCATATATATATATATATGATGCTGATATATACAGTATAGCACTGTCCAGCAAATTGGCAAATTTTCCGGCTCCCGATCCAGTTGAAAATTCTTCGTGGAAATTAAAGAAAATGGTCAATGACGAGGCTCGAACCTGCAAAGCGGATCTGGCAACAGCAATAAAAGACACCTGGCACTGAATTGATAAAGAATACGGTTTTTCATTAATCAAGTCCATGCCCCAGAGAATTTAAGATTTAGAAGCAGAGGGGTGCAACAAAGTACTGATGCTGCATTGTTTTTCTCATTTCACATTTTTCTTTTGATATTTCCCCCTTTAATTAATCTAAAAAAAAAAAAAAAAACAGTGTTTTTTTTTTATATTGCCAGAAGGCTGAAATTTTGACATAAGAAGTAGTGTGATGTAGTTCTACAAAATGTATTAATTAAAACACGAGTGGTGATTCCATAAATTTTGCCAGGCGTTATAGAATATCAGCTTTGATTCATTTTTATTCAGAGGGGCTACAATGTTTGCATCCACCCTAATTTTTAGTTTTAACAAGTGCTTAGACAGCCAAGACAGGCTTATATTGCCTGTATTAGGTATTATGCCAGCTTAAGAACACCCACCACCCTCATTTGGCTGAGGAGGATTTAAATACAAGGCAAGTTGTGCATCAGAGAAGAATAATTTAAAAAAAAAAAAAAAAAAAAAAAAAAAAAAAAAAAAAAAAAAAAAAAAAAACATTGCCTTAGGAGATGACAGTCATTCGTTAGAAGGGAAATACAAACCATGAGCTACATTTTAGCTGTATGGAATCATGTGTGGTATGTTTTAGTCAAGTAGTCATTTACCAAGCCAAAAATAAACTACACATCAGACATCACTCTTAGTGCTGGGCAGGCCAATCCAACACATAGCTTTAAGGGTGACTGAGGAATTATGGTGCAATAAACCTCAGGTCTTATATGTATTGCCTTTTTTCCAAATAACAAAGATCTCTTCAGACATCCAGTAAGCGCTTGGGGCCTTCCACCCCCATTCAGGCAAAACAAAAAGGCAATTGTAAACACACATCTGCGCACACATACGCACGCAAACACAAATGCGTTCTCTCTTTCTCTCGCTCTCTTTCTGTAGTGCTAACACACAATCTACTAAACAAACCTTTGGCTGTGCATTCACCAAAATACAGAAAGCCCACAACAGTCTGTTTGAACTACAGATTCTTTTACAGGAAAATGTGCACTCACACAAGCTTAACGAGACTGCAGATACAACAGGGTGGCCTCAAAAGGAGATGCTACAAATCTATTTTACAACTGAAGCACTAAACTTCAGCTTACATTCCAAACCTTTAAGCTGTACTTCCATCTCTCACAAGCACTAACTACCATCTGCATATACACTACCGGCCAAGAGTTTTTGATAAAGACTGATAAATCTAAGTATTATTATTACAACATTATACAATTTCAGATGCAGTGTATAGCGTTAGTGTTGTCATTGCAATGTGGGCATGTGTTTTGATCACACTGTGGTATTGGCAAATTACATTTGTATTTCAGTTTAGACCGATTAAAGAGTGATGTCATAATGAAACAGTTTACATATTTAGAGCGGTTTGCATTCCAAAATTTTAATTTTCTTATGCCTATTTTATTATCTGTTAAATTTGCTATGCACAAGCATTTATTCAAAGACATCTTAAGAAAACATTGTGTGTACCGAAATTGTACACACGATGTACATTTTCCTATTGCATCATGACAGTCATTGTTTTTGAAGTACATTTCATAAAAAGACACTAGTGGATCAATATTTAGCATTGGGCATTGTAACTTAGAAAGAAACTTTATCGCCTCGCATTAAGGTAGTCATGCATTTAATATCCAGGCTGGTTAAAGTAATTGTTTTGTGAGTTATGCATTTTCTCTCTATGTCTGTATCTTCCTTAGCAGCTTTGACTCACTGTTCACATTATATGCAAGTCAGGTTAAAGGAAAATACAAAATTGGTGTGAATGCATATGTGAAGGTGTCCGATATGTGATGTACTGTGATCCATCATAGTTGATTCAACTGTACAACTTGATAAAAAAATATGCATGTCTAGACATAGGCAGTTCTGGCCTCTCTCTCTAAAGGCTATAAAAGCAGTTGGCACACCATTACTGTCAAAACACTACATTTTTACTTAAAATCTAACCATTAAAATACAGCTGCAGCATTGCAAAGACACACAATGACAGCTATGACAGCCTATGAGATGTTCTTTGGTTGTAAGTCTGGTAATGAAAAGAAAACCTGTAATCTGTTAAGCAGTGTGTACTGTTGATTTTAGAGCTTCGCTGCGAGTTTCTTTCAGGTCAATTATGTTCACAGCTCCAATAACAAGGTGAGAATCATGTGACCAACTGTTACTTCTGTCTCACCATTGTCTTTAGGTTCTCCTTTAAAATATAAATATTTAATGAACATTCAATCTATGAGCTATAAGTTCAGTGCCACGATTCCCACAAGAGACCTAGAGGTAGCTTCAGTTGAAGATTTTAAAATCCATAGATCAGAAATGAAAAGAGACACTGATTCAATTAGTTAAACCTTATCCAACGGACACTGATGAATTGTTAGCATGAGCCAAATTTTTTAAAAACTAAAATGTGCACCCATTGGTACCTGTTGTTTATGCTGCACACAAGAAGGACTCATGTGAAAACATGGAATTTTCAATGAATCACAGTAAGTAACTACAACCCGGAACATCTGTGGAGATTTAAATTTAGTGGTACTGTTGCTTGAATTGTAGCTCAGCTATACCAAGAGTTACTGCTTCACTGAAGAGGACAGCTGTAAAAATAGTCACATACCACTAAAATTATATGGCTAATTAATCAGCGGTTGATGCCAGGACAGATAAAATGTGGTTCATAACCCCCAAATCCTTGTGAACCAATATATTTTTACCTTAAGATAAAAACATATAAAATATGAAAAAACGAAAAAGGTTTTTGTTCTTTGAGAGTGGTGATTCCAAGAGCAGCTGATACCAAGATTAAGGAAAGGATTTTTGTTGGTTGACAAATCCAACAAGTCATGAATGACAATCACTTAGAAGAGCTACAGGCTGCACCTGAGAAAACCACTTGAAAATTATTTAAGTGTTAATTAAAATTTGCTCTGCAACTACGAAGAAACTTCAACTACCAAACTACACCAGACTGGTTGCAGGCTGACTGCTGGTTGATTCACAGGTTCTGAATGTATACAGGTGCTCTTGAGTTCCAGCTACCGGCAAAATTCGTATATTTCTTATGAAAGTCGTCATGCCAATGTTGAGGCAATCTTACAATTAATTAAATGTAGCATTTTTATTCACAATCAATCACAAAAAAGATGTTCAGATGTCCACAAACTACTACTAGTCATTTAATATGTAAACTGTATATCAATAGAAAAGAACCAAATTATATCTTACAAGCACTTCACTGAACAGACTTAAATTTTTATGCATTTTGTAGTTTTGCAGACCCTTGGTCTGTAAGGAATAAGTATTTCCTATTCTTTAGCCCTCCCAAGAGGTATGGTGTTTCTGGTTTCAATTTCATTTCTCCAAATAACAGTCCAAAAACCTAAATATGTTCTGTTCCAGGAACAGAACAGTCAAACTACCATTTTTATTTGGCTTTTTAAACCTCTCTTATAAACGACAACTTAAAACTGTACAAACTGAAGGGAATAAACTAAGAACCTGTGGAGGATTGCTGACCTGAGTGCAACTGGGAATTCCCTCACATTTCTGGTTACAAGTGGGGGAGTTGCTGACCTGAGAATGTTTGGATGTGACAGTCGGTTCATGAGTTGCACTTCTCGTAGCATGTTGGCTCGGTTGCTGCTCAGCTTGTTCATCTTCAGAGCCATCACCTGGTCTGAGGCTCTATGACGTACCTAGAACATACAGAAAGCCATATGATTGAACTTGTAATCATTTGTTTCTACATTTTACAGTCTAACATACTTAATTTTTATAAATACAAAGTTTAGAAATTTAGTGTTTGACATCTGTCAATTTGAGTAAAGATTTTAGATATATCGTTTGCATCAAACTAGATACATAGATTATATATTAATATTACAGATCAATACTTATCGATTAATCTTGTGTTTATTAAAAGAAATAAAATGTTAATAAATGCCTTAGATTTCAGATGATTAGACACAGCAAAAAGGACAGGTTATGTTTTAATTTCATGGTCTAATTGACTTTTTTTTTAAGCATTTGCACTTTTTTCTTGTCCTTAAGCTGCCATGCTCATATTAAAGTAGTAAATGTAAAATTAGACATTTAGGCATATGGTAGAAAATCAGATTAATTGATATTTTAAAAAAAATTGCTTACTATAATTTCAGACAATTAAACTGCTTAATAAACAGGTTAACTTGTCACAGGTGTGTATCTGCTCCTGGCAAGTTTTTTTGATTAATTCTAAATGTTTTTTTTTTCCACATTAACAGGCAGTTGCACCTGTTAAAATATTCTGACCATAAACATGAATCCATTTAACCATACCCTGCAATAATTTAGCTTATTAATATTTTTAAGTGATTATGAACTTTTAAATGCAAGTCTTAGTAAACAAGAGCATATCTGGTAATGCATTACATTGACAAGCTGCAGCAGCTTCCTCTTTATAGCAGTTTTTTTTTTTTTCTTGTGATGGACTGAAATATGTCAAGCGAGATAAACCACAGGAAGCTTCGATGACAAAGTGTGAAAAAAAAACAAAAAAAAAACAACACACAGTTAAGTTTTAGCCTGGACTACCTCAGGATAAAAAAGAAAATACCAAACCAAGGTAAAAACAAGGTAAAAAAAATGGGCAAAGGGAGAAGAACAGTATGTTACTGTAAGTGTACTGCGTTTTATGAGCTCTGAAAAATGATAAACATTTCTTTCAATACAAAACACTCATATATGACTTTAAGACTTTATTTATACAGTGTGTTTTTTGCCAAAGCAAGCTGTTTTGAAGCCTGTAGTCACACAGTCACCTGTCCAAGTGAGAAACTTAAGAATCAGAGGCAAAAGGTTTATGTTGTGTACAAGTATAGCCTCTATATATAAAAAATTCTATGTCACTGTTCCTTGTATACAAATACACACCGTTGCTTTAATTACCACAACATTGTAGCAGCAGATCATACTTATTGTTCAGGACCCTGCAGAGGTTAATATAATTTTACAACCAACAAGAAGCAGCTTAAAAGCTTAAATGGATTTAGATAAAAATGGCTATATTAATTACTTATGAATGACTTCAGAATGAATGACTAAAGTTAATTAAATATGATATCAATTTAAATTTTATTTACAAAAGACACTCAAATCGTATGGGGAAAAAATCATGAACATTGGATGCTATAGATGCAGATGCTCTAAATTAATGCTCATAGCAATAAATTATACTATATGTTACAAAACCATAGATCTTTGCTCCAAATACTAATGCCTATTTACTAGGGGAGCTGAAAAAAATAGATTCTTCAAAGAATCGCAGTCCTGACTATTCGGAATCGATGCCCAAGAATCGATTTTTAAAAAATGTGTTTAAATAAAATTTTTGGCGCTCCCTCCCGAGTGTTCTACATATCGCATTACATATCCGCTCGGCCACCGTACAGCAAGCTTATTAACCAACTCCCATTGTAGTTCACGAACATGCTAGTTCATGCTAGCGGGAAGCATGGAGCAGGGGGAGAGCGCAATTCGACCCACCCCGTCATCGTTAAAAGCCGGTGTTGGCTTTTAAAGCCAGGAAGAGTGAGAGCGCGACATGAGCACAACTTTTTACAAGGAGTGTAAAATGAAATCAAGGTACTTTGCAAATACGACAAATGCGCGAGCCTGTTTGGCACGACATCAACCTGAGCTAAAAGAAGTTGAAAAGTTGAAAAATATATTTAATATTAAGTTTTGAAAATGTATTAAATGTTGGTGCAATATAGTTAAAAAGACTGAAGTATGCATTTTATTTTTAAGGTTAAGTTTTGCAAAATATAAATGCACTGTAACTGTAAAGTTTGTATTTTAGTTTTGATTAAAGGCTAATGCACTATGGTAAACTTTTGTATTAATATATTTTGAATTATTTGTTCAATTTTAGATGTGTTTTATGTAAAAAAAAAAAAAAAAAAAAAAAAAAAAAAAAAAAAAAAAAAAAAAAAAAAAAAAAAAAAAAAAGCTAAGCTAACCTAATACTGCTCATTTTAATTTAGCGCAGTCCTATTTTTTGTTTTTCCTATTTTTAAATAAATGTTCTATTTGTTTACATTGTCGTTTCATCTTGTCAATCACATAATTTAAACAAAATTTAGAGACCATTTGAACTGAAAAATCTTTTCTGAATCGAAAATCAATTCTGAATCGAATCGTGACCGCAAAAATCGGAATCGAATTGCCAGACACTGAGAGATTTGCGCCCCGACTATTAACTGTATGCCAATTATAAACCAATATCATGTTTATGTGTGTATATATATATATATATATATATATATACACACACACACACATATATACACACACACATACATATACATACATATATATATATATATATATATATATATATATATATATATATATATATATACACATACATATATATATATATATATATATATATATATATATACATATATATATTATATATATATATCGATGTGTGTGTGTGTGTGTGTTTTAATAATCACATTACATCCAGTGTATCAGAGGACACAATGCTGTCATCCGATTGGAGTTAAAAGAGCCACAGCTATGAAAACAAATCAGCATAATCATCAGAATACTTTATTAAACCTAGGGGGGGAATTGCAGACATTAAGCACCATTTTTCACCAAATAGGCAACAGGGATATACACTGTTCTTAATTAAGAAATTCAAGTCAATCCTAAAAAATTACCTGCAGTGAAGTAAAAAAGAAATTACCTTGTAGACCTCGGAGAAGAAGCCGGATCCAATTCGCTCGCAGATGAAGTCATCAAGGCGAGTCAAACAGGAGAAGGCACTGATGAGGGCACGGTACGAGGAAGGACACACCCTGTCCAGCTGAGTAGAGCCTGGCTCCATTGCAACTCCTCCACCATCTAGGTCCTCCAGCCGATCAGGCCGCATGGGGAACCCAGCAATGGAGTTCCTCTTGCCTCTCTCCATTGCCATTTCAGTGTTTTATGTGACTTAATCCTTAATGAGCCATGTTCACATTTTCTGTAACGTGACTCTCCTCGGCGGACCTTCACAAATAAAAAAAATTTAAAAAAGGCAATCATATTTTTTTAACATAATTATTACATTACAATTACTATATAATTATGGAGTTTGTCAAAAAAACGTCTGCTTTGAAGGTCTGACAATACAAATATTTGCCACATGATCTTAAAAAAGTAAACAAAAAAAAAAAAGTTTAAAAAGTCTTAAGCAAAATGAGAAACACTAAATATTTGTAATTTGCTTGTAAAAACAAGGCTACTTTGGAATACCAATGCACTAATTATGGTACAGAATACAGGTTTTTCACTACTTTAGGACATACAGTTCAAGGTGCACAGTTCATGTAACTACCAAAGCTCAAAACTAGAACAAATATAGAAATAATATAGAATTTTTTTACAACATTTGAGTCTTCATTTTATTGGACAAGAGCAGTTAAAATATTTTGACATGCAACATAACCTCAGTCAGTGTCTTAACTAAATGTATGACTCTGCAGTAGTTTCAACCGGAGCGTATAAACCTTCACTTATATTAACTATTGATAATTATGAGCAGTAATACGCAGTACAAAACACATTTGTAGCATGTTTTCCACAAAGCAGATTTTCTAGTGGTGAACAAATGTCTCAAATCATGAGAAATGAGTACTTGTTTTTTATTATTGTTAGTTGAGACCAAGAATGAACTATCTAGACTTGACTTGAAGACATATTTGGTAAAAGCCAAACATAACATTGGTGACAACATTATAAAATGTGGGTGTTTTTCTTCAGTAAAAACTGGACAATTGGTCAGTACAGATGAAAAATACAAATTATACAATAATGTATTTATTAATGCTGTTAACTTCTACTAATTTAACACATTATTTATTCACAATGAATCACCAGGACACATAGAAGATTCTTATAACTAGTTATAAGATCATAAGATCATCAGTTATAAGACTAGTTTTGATAATTTAAGCTGATCGTTACTCGCCATACTGATCGTATGGATGTGTATTTGGCTAAATGTTTCAGTTTCACTTTCAGAAAAAAGTATTTTGGTGCATCACTACATTGTAGTATCTGTATCTCATATATCAAAACAACTCTAGAATGTTTCAACAAAGCTAAAGAACTATTGTTGTGAATTGTAAAAATTTCAGTATAATTTGCAGTATGCTAGATGCAGTATAATTAATGTGACATTTACAATGTTTTTTTTATTTGCTACCTAAAAAATGTTATTTGCCAAAATACTGCTAAAAAATATTTATTTAATTTGTTAATTATGTGGCAAACGGGAACATGTCAAACTCGGCCAGACAGTAAATATATTATATTAATTCACTTCCTTTTCAGTAGGTGCTTTCTCTCACATGTACCATAGACTCTGAACATAGAGAGCAAAGATAAATGCAGTGACAAAAAGTACAGCATCTTCATTTATTCTCAGTCTTACCCAAATACACTGAGCTATAGTCAGGCTGTGATCTCCAGTTCAGAATTTTTAAGTGGTAGTATGCATTGCCACTATGAGACAAACCATTACGTAATCAGATGTGGGAGTTCCCTAACACACAATAAACCCATTATAAAGATCTGAACCTTTGTTTAGCAAAGCTGCAAGTTTAATGAGTGCCTTTGAAAATGCACTGCACTATTCACAATTAAATCCTTTAACAAATCCACCACACAAAAGGTGGAATCTTTAAAACAAATTATTACGCAGCCAACATTCATTCCCTGATTTACTGTATGCAGTTACTCAGAGCTAGGTATGAGAAAGGTCCAAATCTGATACTGCACAGTTTTGAGATTTCTGATCAATTGTTTTTAAATTATAAGAATTAAAGAAATAACTTAGATTTAACAACATAAGATGACAGAGTGGATGTAGCCTAAATTATACTACAAGTAAACAATGTCGTTACATTGCATAAACTATTAACCTTTGGATTATGGAGCCATGACAACATTACTCTTTGAACTAAAGCTATAACAAATTTGAGCTGAAATGACAAAAAATTATCCTGATAAAAACAAATCATTTAATGCGAGCACAATTCCAATTTTCAAATGTAAAACTAAACAACTTTACAAACATGAAAAAAAACATTAATAAATAAAAATAAACACTAAAACTAACATATTGCTAATTTGACTGTCCGAAGTAAACAAATGAATTTGGTGGAGCAAGGGAAAGCCTACGACATTTTGACATTTGCGTTAGTGTGGTGCCAACACATAACTTGTCATTCAAATTAATTTTGACAACTGAATAAATTTTCCCCAACCATCTGGAACAGTCATTCATTTACATTCATGACAGGACTATGCTCTTTTTTTTCAACTGTCAAGAATTTGGACTAAAAATGAACCCTGAAATTCATTCAGTGAGCATGTCAGTGTTTTACCAGTTTGAAGCCTGTAGACAAGACTCATTGCAGGAGTTGTTTTCTGACTATAGTAAAATGTGCCTCTGAGCTGAACAGTTGCAGCATGATTTAACTAGTAACAAAAAAAAAAAAACTAGTAACAAAAAAAAAGTTTTTTTTTTTAATGATATATAATATAATGAAGGGTATTAGATCCTCTATTGCAATCCCATGTGTTAACAAAAATCAATACTGTACTCATTAATATTGAAAAGGGGCTCAATAACTTGCCTAATATTTGAGTTTGTTACATTACCTCAGAAGCACATGCTTATAATAAATTCCATGTTTGATTAAGAAAAATACAGCAAGATGTTTTTTAAAACCAAAATGTAACATGCATTTTCGTAGTACTGCTTATGATAAATGAATAACTAAACAGTTTAGTCGTTTTTTTAAGTACTATAGTAATAATAATTGTTGCCATGTGGTATACATATACAAGATATGTGCATTAACTAGTATTTAATTTAGTGCATTAACTAGCATTTAAACTCACACAGACTAGGGCTGCAACAACGAATCGATACAATTTGATTATAAAAAGTGTTGACAACGAATTTCATTATCGATTCGTTGTGTCGAACGATTTATGCATTACTCGCAATGTCATAACCGCTTATGTCACCTGCAGCGCTGAAAAAATAATAATAAAAGCGTGTTGAATGTAACGAGGTGGAGCGGAAGTTTAATAAACTCCATGAATGAAACATGACTGACACAGAAAAAAAGTTTGGCTTAAATCATCAAACGTGTGGGAGCACTTCACACAACTAAAGAACATGTAACATGCAAACTTTGTTAAAAGTATTTGACCTGCACGAAGCACCACGGTGAAGATACACCACCGAAATGGAAACATGTTGGAGTCACCCATGAGGATGAAGGAGCTCAACAGCAGAGTAAATCACTACAAAATTCCGAGTTTCTTTAGTTTTTAAGTGAATCTACGTAACGGTGCACTCACACTTTGAGAACCACCAAAGAACGCTTCATGCGGTTTTTGGTTCTTAACTGGATAATGATAGTGGTGGAGAACGTGTGTTATTTTTTATTTTCATTTAATTATCGTAAGCTGTGTTTAAATATGCTTTATAACAACTTGTACACAATGGTGGTAATTAATGATCAATCTTTAATCTTCTGACAAAGTAGGAGTGAAGAAACTGCACTCTATGGGAGTGAGGTAGGATGAATTGCATTTTGATGGGGATTAGGTAACAGCAAATTTGTGTAATTTAGTTTTTTTTAGTTTTTTTTTTTTTTAAACACAATGCTACATATTGTGTCAGGGTGTGAGATTTGTGTTTAATTGCTCTTTGGGCTACTTAGATACTCACACTGTAAATAAAACCAGACATTTATTGACCTATTAAATAAAGACATTTATTGAAATGTTTTTATCCGATTCATTGATTAATCGAAAAACTAAACGACAGATTAATCGATTATCAAAATAATCATAAGTTGCAGCCCTAACACATACACACACATAAATTCACACTATACTGGGCAATTTAGAGCATTCAATTTACCTTGAATCCATGTTTTTGGACTGTGGGAGGAAAACAAAGAACCCGGAAGAAACCCAAGCAAAGAAGGGGAGAACATGGAAACTCGACTCAGATTGGAATTCGAACTCAGAGGCAAATGTTTCAACCACTAAGCCACCATGCCGCCCTTTTATTATTATTATTATCATCGTTATAATTCCTACAAAATATTTAGAATATAACCAAAACCTTTAGTGTACATTTTAGTGTACAAAAATTTGGCAGTATTTTAATGCACAAGTATTTATTGTGCATGTTTCCACATCCGATATTAAAAACTTTATATTTTAAAAACAGTAAAGGAGAGGGGGAAAAAGAAAACAAGTCAGGAAATAAAGACAGACATGCAGATGGAAAAACCTTCGCAAGAACAACAATAAACTTTAGGAATAAACCTTTTTTTACATGGTGTGTTTTATGTTAAAATGTGTATAAAAAAAAAAATAAAATAAAATAATAAAAAAAACTTCGTTTACTATAATGATGCCCACATTGCCTGTGTCCGTGTGTGTATTTGTCCCGCCTCATCTGCCATTTGCATTTTATATTTTGGTCATTTAGCAGACGCTTTTATACAAAGTGACCAACAGGGTAAACACCGGGTTGGCCACAGAATCACTAAAGCAATGAGGCTTTGCTCAAGGACCCACAGTGGTAAATTCAGTGGACCTGGGATATGAACCCACAATCTGATACACACTTGCATTCACTCTGCCATGTAGCCATATGAAAGGTCCAACTCCTGCTGCCGAAAATATTTCCCAAATCATGACATTTCCTCCTCTACCATTCATTGACTTCTTTACACATTAGGTTCAGTCTTTCCCCAGTTTGTCCTTAAACATAATGTTTCTGATCAGACCCTAATAAATTAAATAAACGAAATCAATTGCTTTCATCACTAAAATGAACTCTGGACTACACAACATGCTCCTCAGCAAAGGTTTGGGAAATGTTTTGCCAGAGTGAATGCACGTGTGTATCAGAACTGTTAACAACATGTGGTTCATTCCATGCATTCACAAGCTCCACACAAGCATGCAAATAGCCTATATCCATCAACAATTATTATAAACATTCCACTGTAAACTCTTTTTAAAGGCTTACTGAAGCCCATCTTTCTGCACTGCTTGATCAGGCTGCACAACCAATTAAATATCACACCTGCCATTCCTGAGATAAAAAAAGACCTAAAATTCAGTTTTTGACCAGCATTTTCAGTAACATGCAAATTATCTGTGATTTTGCTGTCTGAATTTTGTTTTAACCGGCATTGAATGTATTCACCCACACTAAACTAAACCTTGGAAAAATTAAATAATAATACAGAAGTATAGCAAAACATTTTAAATAAACAGCATGATAATCACAGCAATTCATACATATCGAGGAAGGCGAAGAAAAAAAGCACTCGGATCATGACAGGGCATGTTAAATTAACACCTACAGTTTAGAATAAACAATTTGTGCTCATTTTTGTCTGGCTGGATTGTAAACCTTTTTTAAGACATAATAAAATAATCATCAAACACAAAAAAACGAATCAGCCCTTAAAGTTTAAACACTACAAAAATAGATTAACCCAAACTATAGCGTTGACCTAAAAAAAATCATATATTATAAGGATCATTCCAAAATAAATAACGTTCTTATTTCCATTTCAGACCAAAAGTTTACATACATGGGGTTTAAAGAATTTTAGGGTAGTTTTGCTTAAGCTTAACACAATAATTAGCCCATTAGTCCACCAATTTTTGTTGGCCTTCTTATTAAACTTATTCTATGGGGTCCAGGTTAGGTTTTTGATTTGCATTTGAGGTTGTTGGGTGTTGCTTAGGGTTTGGGGCTATCAATCTAAAGATTGTGGGTTCAAGTCCTGAGCCTACTGTAGTTTCCAGTATGGGCTATTGAGCAAGGCCCGTCAGTCCCTATGCACCAGGGGTAACTCTGTAGTGATACCTGTTATCACTATGCTGCCAGATGCCATCTTACACTCATCAATCCATTTCCCAGCAAAATAGTCCCATAATATAAGGCTCCCTGCAATAGGAGTATTAGCATTGCTTACCCACAATACACAGAACTGACTACATAATTATTTGCCTTGTGAACAGAGACCATTCATCTGAAAGGTGAATAATTGAGGCTTTAAATGTGATGAACACAAATCCTGTGGTTCTCTGCTGCAGAGGCATGGCTAACCACCGCACACATCTGGCATAACACTCTACAGAGTGGACATAGTTGGCAAACTAACTCTGACTCTGCAAGATGACTGGCCCAGTCACTGACCAGCAATAGGCAACAAAAACCTCGAAATAGGTACAATGACCTTGAATGTAGCAAATCTCAAAATTTCCTGCACTTTACCAAATCCTACCTCTACAAGGAAGCTATTTCACCTTTGTAAGGGACCAGTCCTTTATTGATGTCTGAATCCTGCACAGAAAAACTAAAAAAAAAAAAAAAAAAAAAAAAAACTATACAAACAAAATATAAAACTATAAATGCTGAGGCAAAACATAGCTATTCTACAAAAGGCCTACACTGTAAAAGCTGCAACTGAAAGTAGGAACATGAAGACATATAAGCTATTTTTAGAGCTGGAACTTGAACAGTTACATGACACTTTAATTCTGTGTCTTATGATAATTGCTAGCAGATTTTTTTAAGTTTTGAATTTGATTGACTAAAGCTAGACTGAGAATATATGTTTTGTGTTGCACAGTGATGCTGTCACAGTCATATTCTACATCACTGACTGAATATATCAATCTACTTTCTATCAGACAAGAATGTTTAATTACTATATCATGCAGTTTATTTCAAACTTGTTAACTAGCTAGCCACATACATCTAATGCATTGTATCCAAAGTTCAAATCCAACAGTAGAGGTTCTTTTATGGGCTTGACATAGACACAAAGCTATTGTATAGTATGAGGTGTAATAGCAAGTTGAAACTATGCAACAAGTGCAAAAGTTCAAAGTCCTTATTTAACAGGACGTTCCAGCTACTGTCAGCGGAAACGATAAATCACAAATAAGTATTGATTAAGGAGTTTAAAGATGAACACGTCGATTCATGTGCTTATTGAAAGGAGTTTACATCTCCTACCTGATCATCCGGTGGCCTTTTCAATCCGACTTCATTCCAGGAGACATTCTAAACGCTTTTCCATCCAGTTATCCATAAATGCACTTAACTAGCATATAGTTTATGTTAGTTAAAGTTTTTATGCATCCATTTGTTAAATCTGTAATAAATGATTAACTGTGTAATCTCAGTTTTCCACGTAACAAAGCCCATATAAACCATCACAATCCAAAATGGTGAGAGGCATGACAGAAACGTTATGTTGTGTATAAACGCAAAGCAACTGCTGGAAATAAAACACTAAACAGCGTCCTTTCTTGTAGATATTTCCACTAGTTTTTGTTCAGAAGACCTTCGCTGGGCAGTTACGGTGTCGTATTTCCAATAACCGAGTCCGAAATACAAGGAACCGTTTCTTTCGTAAATCTGCGTCAAAACAAACCGAAGTAAATTTCCCAGATCGACCGTTTACAGGCTGTATCCTGAAATATATAACCCGAAAGTAGCTACACTATGTAGTGCGCAAACGCAGTTCCATGATACACTCACTACGTAGTACACTAATAAGAAAGTAATGCGGTCTTTGGGATCAGCCCCACACTAGTTGCCACATTAAGTCGCGTTGTCGATTATTCAGAAGTGACAACTACGGCAGCCATTCAGACAAAAAGCAACAGTAATTGACAAAAGCATCAACCAATCAACGTCTCTTCTCGATAACAGTGGGTTTAGACTAATGCGTTCGACCAATAGTGTCGGCGTGGCTCACCAAGCCCTAAATAGAGGCTTTTGTATCCCTAAACGACGGATGAGTCGATTCCGATTACAGTTCAGAATCGAATCTAAATTTTATTTTAAGATAATTTTATTTGTTACTGTCAAGTTTACGCGCCACAACAGCTGAAACCGCTACATCCAAAACATCAGACTCATATGGAATATACTCGTTCCGTTTGCTTTTAATGTTAAAGATTAAAGCTGTTTTTTCACATAGAAAGCCACTATAATTTTACCCCGAGTTTAGAAAACGTAAAGAAAACAGAAAACCATTACAAGATTTACTAGAACAGAACACAGAACATTTGACATTTTTTCCCAAAGTCCTTGTACACCGGGGGCAAATTGCCCCAAGTCGGTGGACACCAGGGGGCAGTTGCTCACAAGCACGTAGATGCCCACGGGCAAGTGCCCAAAAGTACAAGCCATCAAAGCCCATTATTTTCCATATTAACTCACTGTAAATCTGCTCAGAGTGATGCTCAGAGTGAAAACATTTCTCCACAGCATTGTAAAAGAAACAATCACAAACCCACAGATCCCATGCGTCCAAAAGTATGCTGACACCTAGGGAATTTGTTCTCTAAAGTAAGTGGACAGCCAGGGATGTGTCCTATATTATGTAAACTATGGTTGGAGACCCAATATGTGTGACAGCTGGATGTGTAAAACTGTGATAAGATCAATTTAAAGATTTTTTTTAAAGCACATTAATTGTGAAGAAAACATGTTCACACTAAAACAGAAATTTGTAAACTAGAGGCTCATACAATTGTATTTAAGATTTGGTTTGAGTGTGTAGTGTGTGTGTGTGTGTGTGTGTGTGTGTGTGTGTGTGTGTGTGTGTGTGTGTGTGTGTGTGTGTGTGTGTGTGTGTGTGTGTGTGATTGTGTGATGTGGGGTGCGCGGTGTGATATGTCATTATACAAACTTGGCATTTTATTCAGATATTTTCCATAATATAGTATAAAGTTAGCTTTGAATGCTTTTTTTCTTTGTTGTACTGATGTTTAATTTTTGCTTTACAGAAGGTAAATTATTAAATGATGTTTTTAATTGTGGTAAAGTTAAATTGGGAAATGACAGATCAACAGTTTGTCCTCGTACTACTCTATGTTCCGCATTTTATAGGCTATTCAATTAAAATTACTTGTATCTTGAAAATTGGGGGGGGCAGTCATAGGCTTGTGGTTGAGGAACCAGTCTTGCGACCCGAAGCTCCCCAGTTCAATTTCCGGTCCCAAAAAGTACCATGGCTAAAGTGGCCTTCGGCCATGCACCCAACCCCAATTGCTCTCCTGGAGCTGTGTATAAGGCTGCCCACTCCAAGCACGTGCTCTCACCTCACTCAGTGTGTATATATATATGTATTTTACTGCACAAATGGGTTAAATGTGGAGGATACATTTCTCTGGTAAAGCACACTAGGCAAAATATTTTTTTCACTTTATCACTAATAACAATCTGTATGGTTTAGTAGCAAGACATAGTTACTTCCCCGTGAAAGGCACATAACAACCCATCTGGATTTTGCCAGAAGTCACCTGAGGGACTCTTAGACCAATCAAAACAAAGAGCTTTGATTTTATTATAGAAGTATTAACATAGCAATGCACTTTTAATTAGGATCATATGCACCCATGACTTTTTAGTTTGCCAGTAGGCTCATGTGTAGGGTAGCCTGCCACCACCATGTTTGGCATGTGTGGCAGATACCAGAAAATAATAACAAATGTAGTGCAACAGAAGAGAGGACTTTCTGAAGAGCAGGCAGGTCTAAGACAACATGTAAGCTTATCAAATGGCACAACTGTACTTGAGGAATTCTGATTGATGTAGCTTTTATGTTTGTATCCCAAATGCTAAATAAATAAAATAAGCAAAAAAGCACTATACACAAATTCAGGGTAGTTGGTAGACAAATCTTTCCAACAAATGCCTTAATATATATTTTAATTTAATATATATATTAATCTTCTAAATAAAAAAAAAAATATGATCAAAAAGAACTCTGGTTAAAATTATAAATATGTGTCTAATTGGGCGGCACTGTGGCTTAGTGGTTAGCACGTCGCCTCTCAGCACTAGGGATTCCCGGTTCGAATCCCCATCTGGGTGGAGTTTCCATGTTCTCCCCGTGTCAGCGTGGGTTTCCTCCGGGTTCTCCGGTTTCCTCCCACAGTCCAAAAACATGGATCAAGTCAATTGAATTCTCTAAATTGCCCCATATAGAGTGTCTGTGTGAGTGAGTGTGTGCCCAGCGATGGATTGGCGCCCTGTCCTGGGTCTATCTGCCCAGCACCCGAGACGTTCTCCCCTGGATGGGCATGGGGAACCCCACCGCGACCCTAATAGAGGATAAAGCGGGAGATAATGAATGAATGAATGTGTCTAATTGTATAATTAGACCTTTAATTTGAAATAGTCAAATAGGATTTTTTTTTACATCTGCATGTTAAATATTATGTCTGTCTCGCCTACCTTGAAGATTTAAATAGTTATAATCAGATATAATTAACGAATGGGTAATTCTTCTTAAATTATATACAGCTGCTATATTTTGCAATTAGATATTAAAATATTTTCAAATTAACAGAGAAAATTTTGGAAAGAAAAGATTTTGATTTTATTTTTAAAGATAATATTAGAATGAACATATGAATAGAGGGGGATGTTCACTTCAGTTTAACTGCATGCTTCTAATCCACCTATCTAATCTTCTCACTGGTGACTAGTTCACCGCTTTGTAGCCATAGTAATTCAGCCGTTGTATAGACTTTATGTGAGCATCATGACTGGAACAGAACACCTCATTCTTTCAGGTAGGTCAAATTATGACGAAAATGCTAGGATCTAAAAGTTGTCACAGCTAAAATTAAAATGGCATTTTTTTCTTTGTTTAAACATTTTTAGCACTTGTAATGGGCATACATTTTGTGGCAGCACATGTGGAGGAACTCGATGACAAGTAAGAAATCTTTGAATCCATGTAGGTCAGAAAGATTATTATTTTCAGTATGTCAGACGCTTCTGAGGCCTGGTCTAATTTTTAACAGGTTTAATGTGTACAGAAAGACTGAGACATGGCTGGTAGAAGTGAGTAAACATATTCCTACTGTTGTACGTTACGTGGTTTATAGTGAAAATTGACAACAGAAATATAGGTGTACTTCATTTATACCTTAAGAGTAATAATATCACAGCAACAGTAGAAACACACTATTATAAACATTTATATTAAACTTATATATATAAATATATTTATATTAAAGTTTATTTCTGGATCTAAAAATGTTTAAAATGTTCAATTCATAATTTAATTGATATGCAGACATCTACTATGTAAAAATGTACATGTATATGGCTAAAGGGTAAGAAGTTTGTATGTTTTAGAATTATTTTTAATACATTGTTTATTTCAGTTTTATGCACCATGGTGTGAATATTGCAAAACATTTGAGCCAATATTTTATGAGGTAGCTGCAGAATTGAGGAGTTCAGGTTCTCTGGTCAATGTGGGCAAGATTGACACTACCATGTACACTGGTGAGTAAACCATGTCAAAATCATGCAATAAATACTAATAATTGTTAAGAACTTACTTCTTAGAACTTACTTACTTCTGAATGACTGGTTGCAAAGTTTTGCATCATCATCATCTGCTTGGGTTACATCTAATATGACCAGATATCTCTTACAATTTAAAATTATGGTAATAGGTAAATTTAATATTTCAAATTAACCAATGTGGCATGCATGCATAAATGTATCTGTACTGTGATAATCTGACCAGAGGTAGTCCAGGGGTTGTCCTGCCATTTTATTTTCAGAGCTGTATGGGGCTCCAGCAACTCTACAGCCCTGATATGTGTAAGAAAATGCATGAATAAGGCTACATTAAAAAATGCTATTAGAATTTCTAAGTCCATTAAATTGTTGGCTGTCATAACATACAACTAATAAAAGATAAGATAAGATAATCCTTTATTGGTCCCACAATAGGGAAAATTCACATTTCTCAGCAGCAGAAGTGACAGTAATTGGGAAAGTTATAGATACATCTAATGTATCTATTACAAGAAGTACTTTAAAAAGAAAAAAATGTAATAGAAATAGAGATCAGTATGTACAGAATTAAAATAAAATAAAATAAAACAAATAAAATGCAAAACTACTTAATTATGTACATGGCATATAATACAGAGGGTAGATGATATAAAAAACAGATTGCACTACAATAAAATTAAATTAAATTAAATGGTAATTGCGGAAAAACAACAGATTGTCTAGCAAAAACTGTATTGCACATATAAGAATAAAATGTTTATTGCACAGTGTTTTTTCAGTTGGCATTGAGTGGTTACTGAGAGCAGTGCTGATTGTACAGTCTAACTGCAGCAGGAATGAAGGACCTGTGGTAACACTCTTTAACACACTTAACAGCCTGTCACTGAAGGTGCAATAAAATGTGCAATAGGTTCTAATAAAAACTGAAACAGTTGCATAACAGCCTTACTAGTTGTGACTATTTACCCTGATCCAGGTAAGTGTAACGAGATACACTCAGCAGCCAGGTAGCAGATATCATCTAAAAGAGGTTTTTTTGGTCTATCCAGTGCAAAATGTTTTCATTTTATGTTTTTATGTAATTTTTGGACATTTCAGTGTTACAAATTAAGTGTAATACCTTTACTAATGAATGCACTGTTCATTTTTTGAGCTTGCACATAATTTTAAATATTTGTATTTTTTTTTTTTACATTTTTTTTAGATGTTGTGACAGAGTTTGATATCCGAGGTTATCCGTCTGTCCTGCTGTAAGTGGTCACAAATGCTTCGCTTTAATTCCAGGACTTGTTTTTATAGTGTTTTATAAATTAACATTGTATTGTTGCACTAAATCAAAGGTGTGTGGACACCTAAAAATCCAGCCTCACACCCATGCATATTTATTCAATTAAGATGCCACCAATTATTGTTTGTGATAAAGACCATTATTGCAGAACCATGTGTGTGGTCTCCTCCACAGCTCGTGGAGTTACAAAAATAATGGCACTATGTCGTTGGAACAGAGGAAATGGGGCTTCATAACCTGTAACCTTCTAAAATTGAAATAAGGAGCTTAGTCCACACACTTTTATTAGTATACATACAACACCATAAGTGGTACAGTAAATATATATTAATAAAGTCATGATTTCAAATATACTGGCAATGAATATAAATGGATTAGTTTTGAAAATGTATATGTGGATTCATTATAAATTCTTATACTTTTTAAGGAATTAATTATAAAAATATAGATACATATTCTGCTAAAATTAACAAGTAACTGTACCCTGGTTCAGATGTGTATTCTTAATGAAGTGCGTTACCACCATCTTATATACATTTTGTATTTTATTTGATTTTGTTTTGTAAGTGTGAAAGGAAACAAGTATTATCACTACAAAGGACAGAGGACGAGAGATGCCATCCTTGAATTCACCTACAGAGTATCTGGGTAATTTTACGCCCTAATGACAAAGTGACAATAAAGACATTTAATAAAAGATTAATAATTTTGAAAAAGAAATATATATGTTAAAACATAATGCACTTTTTAGCTCTGTTAACAAGGTTATCAATTTGGTTTATTTTATATTCTAGTCCAACTGTGCGTGCTCTGACGTCCATTCAGCTCTTTCAGCAAACGTTGAACACACATAAGCTTTTCTTTCTCTATGTGGGAGAAAAGTCACCCCTAAAGGTATATTATTTACAAACTACACTTTATTAAAATATTAATAATATAAAATATTATATTATTAATATAAAATATTATTTACAAACTACAGTGTCGGCTACTGCCATTTGGCAGATGTGTGACATTTGGTAATTAAAACTGTGGTATAATAAAATATATAAAAAAACAAATGAATTTGTATTTTATGTATTTTAGTTAAAGTGATCCATGTTATAATTCAAACATTTGATCATAGATATTTTAGATTCTTCTTCTTCTTCTTCTTCTTCTTCTTCTTCTTCTTCTTCTTCTTCTTCTTATTATTATTATTATATCCATTATCTTCCGCTTCATCCTCTATTAGGGTCGCGGGGGGGTTCCCCTTGCCCATCGGGCGCTGGGCAGATACATCCAGGACAGGGCGCCAATCTATCGCTGGGCACACACTCACTCACTCACTCACTTACTCACTCACACAAACACACTCTATATGGGGCAATTTGGAGAACACAATTGACTTGATCCATGTTTTTGGACTGTGGGAGGAAACCAGAGAACCCAGAGGAAACCGACGCGAACGTGCTAACCACTAAGCCACCTATTATTATTATTATTATTATTATTTGTTATTAATTTAAAGGTGTAACAGGTGGTTTGAACACGACTTGTTTTTGCTCCATTGTCTATTTTTTTCATTTACCCTATAAATAGACTTCTGTTGGTCCTCTGTTGTCTATTGGTCAGGACCATCACAGAACTGGTATAATTTGGGTGGTGTACTGTATTGTTTATTGTCAGTTCTGCAGTGAAAATGATGCGCTGAAGGGTTTTTGTGCAGCAGTGCTACTGCAGTTTTATTTAAACACCTCAGTAACACTGCTGGAATAGGAATAATGCACCAACCAAGTAATACCTGCTTTCTGGTGCTACTATTAGGGTCCTGACCATTAGGGAACAGAGTAAAGGGGATGTACACAGTATGTACCTTATGTCTAAATTTTGACTGGTAGTGCGTATATATACAGTGAGTAAAATAAGTATTAGAACACCCTGCGACTTTACAAGACTTTGCAAGCCAGCAATTTTGCCGATTGGCAGGTGTTCAAATCAATCAAAATTGTGATTTGCAAAGTTGCAGGGTGTTCAAATACTTATTTTCCTCACTGTGTGTGTGTGTGTGTATATATATATATATATATATATATATATATATATATATATATATATATATATATATATATATATATATATATATATATATATATATATATATATATATATATATATATATATATATATTTTCTACATTGTGGTGAATAGTTAACTAATTAACTTTTTTGTACGATTGCTATACAGTAATTCTGCATTTTTCTTGTATTTCAGAGCCAATTTCATAAAGTGGCAGCTGAATTTCTAATTTATAACTATTTCTTCTCGGCCCCTAAAGAAGTGTTATCACAGGTAGTTATTTTTTTTTATTAAATTTACAGAATTCAGATTTCATTCATTAATCTTTTGTATACTTAGGAAGTCACTCTGCAAGATACCCCATTTGTTGCAGTGTTTAAAGATGGAACACACTACATTTACAATGGTAAGTGCATTATTAAATCGTAAATAATTTTGGAAGAATGCACTATTTACTAAAAAACACTTAATTTAAAGCTGGTGGTTATGGGGAACAAAAAATGCTATCTTCGACTTAATCCTTCATTAGGATTGCAAGAAAGTTGCACATGTCCATCCAGAGGAGATTGTTTTGGGCTCTGGGCAGATACACCAAGGACAGTGCGCCAATCCATCGCTGGGCACACACTCACTCACACAGACACATTATATAGGGGCGATTTAGAGTAGCCAATTTACCTTGAATCCGTGTTTTTGGAATGTGGGAGGAAATTGAGGAACCCAGAGGAAACCCACTCGGACACGGGGAGAACATGGAATCCATCCAGATTGGGAATTGAACATGGATCCACAGTGCTCAGAGTCTAACATGCTATCCACTAAGCCACAGTGCCAGCAAAAATTCATCTATGTAATGGTGGGGCAGTTGATAGGGCAGTTAAAAGTCAAATAACAAACCATACTGCATACACCTACATTCAAAATAATCTCACTCACATACAGAACATACAGACGTAGAACAGCAGTCTGTCAATCTTGTTCCCTTTCTGTAGCTCACACTCCTTTTATATCCACTGCTTACTGCAAACAGAAGAAACAGACAATCACATAGATGACCTGCAGGTTCCAAAATCCCTTTTTGAAATCGAGTGTTGAGTGAAAGAGAGCAGCGCTTAGAAGATTGAGCAGTATTAAATTTAGACAGTTTATTGACTTTTCCATAGTACTCACAGAAATAGTCTGACATGTTGGCCTGGGTGATAAAAATCACTGAACTGTTGTGATCACTCTGGTACTCATCAATTCCAACAATGTTGGGCATAGCCACATGTTTATCCTGAACTACTTTTATGTTAAAGTAAACACTAGGAGCAGCTGTGTAACACATACAAATGTTCAAAATGCATTGTTTTGTGACCTGTGAAAAGCTATAAAATGATACACAACACAGTCCCCCTTTGAACTGAGAACAGCAAGAGGAAGGGAAGGAATTGGGACTGCAAGGGATTGGGGCAAAATTGAATTATGACATTTTAGACAATCTAGCGACTCATTATTTTAAAAAGTAACTAACAACAAATCTAGCAACATGTTCTAGTGTTATTGGAGACGTTTGCAGACACATGTTCTTTAGTTTCTGTCCGCAGCAAGCAGTGGATTCTGCCATGAGACTCATTCTACAACATTCAGTGCTCAGTCGCACATTAAGAGCAGATCTGCACCGTTCCATATCCACACTGCAAATAAACTGAACATGCCCAATGCTGCCACTGACCCCACTCTCTGATTACAGAACAAGATGTAAATATAAATGCAGATAAACATCTAGTTAGGTTATTAAAAATTCATTTAGCGTGTTGTCATAGTATGGAAGGGAATAAGGACCGGAGACAGGATTGCACCACAACAGTAACAGCTTTAATGTTGACATGAACAACCTACACACACATATACCGAACTTTAACAGTACATTCGTACAGTATGTAGACATGCCGTCCCACCAGTCCAGTCACGTGTGGGAGAACTCTTTCCCTGCGGCATGTGCCATGTCTGCTTATAAAGGCACACGGTCATCAGATGGAGCCATGTTGGGTGAGCTAATCAATCTGCCCAATCAATGTGTGGCTCAGCCTCTCCTACCCCCAAGCGCCACTGTCATTGGTATTTTTTTTTTCTCACTTTTCTACTCTCTCACAGTACAAAGTTTATTGCTTAAACACATGACAAATGACATTTAGTGACTAGGACAGCCAATAGGCACTTTTTTACTAAGGAGTTGGTAACAGTGGTGGTGAGCACTTCTTCTTTCCCGAGATAATCCATCCAGCTCACAGGTGTGGCAAATCAAGATGACAGCATAGAGTATTGCACAGGTGTGCCTTGTGCTAGCCAAAATAAAAAACGGTTGCTTCTCTCGCCAAATGCAATTCAAAGAATATTGCAGTGCATCCAACCGACCCCCACCACAGACCATGTATAACCGCACCAGCCCAGGACTTCCATATCCAGCAGCTTCACCTCCAAGATTGTCTAAGACCAGCCACCCAGACAGAATTTGCAACAATCAGTTTGCATAACTGAATAATTTCTGCACAATCTGTCAGAAACCATCACAGTAGCACAAAAATCTTAGCTTAGTGCAGAAAGCACAAAGACTAGCGCTGACAAGAATAGCATCGCTCTCAAAAGTAATCTTGGTTAAGGAAAATGGGTGCGGGTTTTTAGGGTGTTTGGTAGGCTCACCAGCTACCATTTGCAACATCTACATGAATGCATGTCTGATAAAAGTGGGACATGATTTAGTATCTTATCCTACATTCAATGTCCCACCATCAAATTATAATAAGCGGCCTTAAATAACATTTCTCAGTGGCTATGTTTACAACAGTAGTATTTTTTGTTGTGCAATTGTTTTGTGCTACTCTGTGTTACCTGTCAAATAATAAAAATATGGATAAGAAAGTGTAGTGCCTGACAGCAACCTCTATCTATCAATCACTGTTACTTGATTAAAAGCAGAGCCTCATCTCCTCTGCAATAGAAGAAAATCCCAATCTGAGATTCACCAAAGGAGAGGCGTAACCTCTTCTCACATGTCACATGTCTTCCTGATTCTTAGCTGACATAGATTGACAGGAATTCACCTTCTAATTTAATTTTGCAAAACCCCATTTAATTTGTTCTTACAGACTCCACTTTAAACTTTTCCCACCTGACCTCAATTGTGACAGGTATGATGGAACATTTTTTAAAATATCCCCATGCACATGTCACATCTTTATCATTATCCTGTGTCATTTTCTATGCATTTAAGCAGATTAAGCTTTGATGAATTGTGGTCTGATTATAGCCTGGATCTATCAAAGATTGATGTTTACTCCATTTAACTGGTACTAGTGTGCTGTAGATCACTGCATAATCATGAGTCCTATTTTACTTAACCCATAAACACGAACATTGTAATATCAGTTTGATGATTGGAATTTTTTTTAAGGAAGCAGCATATATGAGAAGTATACTCAGTAGAAGCAGATCCGTGAATGTGGAAAAGGTAATTGACATGTCAGCCAAAGGTTTTGCTAATGGATTTTATGCAAGAATTTGAAGGGGGAAGTAAGATAGAGACTGTGTGGATAGTTTGCATCTCTATCCCGCCTGTTGATTCTGGTTCTGGCATGTTCTTCAACAGGGCGTAACAGCTCTGTTTCAGCCATATGTGGTGACCCAATTAATAGAAAATATGAAGTGGAATGAGCAGGTGGTGCCAGCAGCCACACTGAAGCAGAATTTGCCAGGGTGGTGTTGTTTGGCAGAACATGGGGAAAGTACTGGGAGTACTGCCGCCAGAGTACTAAACACCTGTTACTCTTGTGTCAACATCAAAAGAAGGGCTGGAGGACAATGGACAGAGATAATTCGTCTTAATGATGTTTTCAGCAGCCAGGGTGGCACGCACAGGTGGCTAATTGCCAGAGAGTGGATGTCAGGAGCCTGTGGATAAATGAGTTCCACAGGTGGACCCACAGGTATGGAGGCAGAAAAAGATAAAGATGCTGATATCACTCTCACCTTTATCAATTTCAGATTGAGGACTTGTCCAAGTTTAGTCAGTACACCGACTTACCTACCCTAAAGTATGTGCTGAGCAACCTCTATCTAAGTGGCAATATGCTAATAGTGTAAGTGTTGCCATGTCACTTTCAACAGTTTCACAAGCTCAACATGCATCTCACCTGGTTTTGCAGGGTTTAACAAGTTTCCCATAAGCTATATGTTTGACATCCCGCAGAGCTATTAAGAATGGCTTGTTTTTTGGCAACAGCTGTAATCAACCATTATCAATGATCAAAATGATCAAAATGTTTTTATTGCAGCCATGTCCAACTAAAAATCAAAGGGAGTTATTTACCACTGATCAGCAAAAACGTACTGGTTTCATCATTGCCACATGATATCTATGATATTAAATGTCAGAAAATTATAGACTAACCAAATGTTTAGGCTTTCTTTATTAGCAATGTGCCAGAATTCACAACAGCTCAATTTCTTTCAATTTTCTTTTTTGCTATTTTATAGATTTTCAGTTCTGCTGCATTCTTAACACAACATTTGTTAAGAAAGAAACTAATGAAAAATATGACCCTAGCAACATTGCTAATGTGCGAGTTAAAAGAATGAAATCAAGTGTGATTTCCTTCCTAAAATCAAAACTCTAAACAGTTTTCTGAATGTTTAATTTCTTGCCATAAATTAAAGCCTTGTTTGAGGTTAAATTCCTCTATTTGCTTGTTGCACATTTAAGTTAGTATGAAGTGTAACGAGTAAAATTAGGCGGCACGGTGGCTTAGTGGTTAGCACATTCACCTCTTAGCGCTAGGGATTCCCAGTTCGAATTCCAATCTGGGTGGACTTTCCATGTTCTCCCTGTGTCCGCGTGGGTTTCTCTGGTTTCCTCCCACAGTCCAAAAAACATGGATCAATGTAAATTGAATTCTCCAAATTACCCCTTATAGAGTGTGTATGTGTGAGTGAGTATGTGCCAATCGATAGATTGGCGCCCTTTCCTGGGTGTATCTGCCCAGCGCGACCCCAGTAGAGGATAAAGTGGAAGATAACGGATGGATGGATGAATAAAATTAAAGACATCACAAAAAGGAATATACATTTTTGAGCAAAATAATGAGCAAAATACCATGGATAAAAAAAATTATTTTCGTAGAGGATACCAAACAACTACAGTTTGAATGGTCAAGATTCAGTATTTTTATTGCAATATTTAATATGTGAATATATATGTATTTCATATTTATCTTCCAGAGGAACAGCACAGCAATCTTTCTGTCTGGGTGGACCAAGAGCGTTTTCCTTTGTACTTTCAGATGGACAACTTTGATCTCTACCAGATGGGAGAACGAAGTATTATAACACATTGCAATACACTTTATCATCTCACAATTTTAACATATGGATACGTTTAATTACCAGAGACATACTTATTTAAACTCTACATGTGAGTATTTATTACTGTAAAACTAACCTTGAGTAGATAAACTCCAACTGGATGAAGGAAAATACCAAGAAATGGCAGGAGACTAAATAAACCAATATAATGTGTATTATTACCATTAATACCACTAGCAATCAAAACACAGGAGAGAATAGAGTTTAAAAATAAAATGATAGTTACAGTAAATTGTAATTGTACTGCACAACATACTGTATATGCCTTAGTTGTAGCATGTACATGTGGCACAAGTGTTTCACTGACAGCAACTCTTTAATAAGCCCCCTTTAATAAGTGGAAACAACATGCTTAATGCATTATCTGTGCTATAAGATAACTGTTTTGTGGAGATCAATTTTTTTATGGGTAGATAAATTATGGGTTCGATTACAATACCAGGCATGGTTCTACACTCTCCAGTAAGTTCCAAAAGTTCCTTCAGTTTGGTCGTGTATCCAATACACCAGCTCCCATTTAGAAATGACTTTCATCAATTTTGTTATATCTTCTTGATACCAGTTTAAATGTGGGGTTTGAAAATTATTCACTCCTAGAGCTTTTTTTAGAAACGCATTACATGGCATCAGATCAATGGCATTCAAAATCATACAAGATCTGATCAGCAGCGTTTACCTTAACAAATAGAATGACAACTGCATAATTGTTTGCATTAACCTCTGACAAACTTTTTTGCATGTTGATATAAAAAGGTCAAGTGATAAAAGCATGTGTAATAAAATTATATTTTAATACTGAGATTTTCATGCTGTTTTAAATCTATTTAAATGAGTCAGACCATAATTAATTATACATGCATTTTCCGTTGACCACACTCCATCTTTGCCCTTGACCTTAGTGTTGCAAAGGATTTATTGTGAATTATATTATCCTTACGAATCCCCATCTGGGTGGAGTTTCCATGTTCTCCCCGTGTCTGCGTGGGTTTCCTCCGGGTTCTCCGTTTTCCTCCCACTGTCCAAAAACATGGATCAAGTCAATTGAATTCTCAAAATTGCCCCACATATAGAGTGTGTCTGTGTGAGTGAGTGTGTGCCCAGCGATGGATTGGCGCCCTGTCCTGGGTCTTTCTGCCCAGCGCCCGAGACGTTCTCCCCTGGATGGGCATGGGGAACCCCACCGCGACCCTAATAGAGGATAAAGCGGGAGATAATGAATGAATGAATATTATCCTTATAAAAAAATTATGATATCAAACCCCATAAAGGCAACCCATTGAGGTAAAAATGTTACAGTAAAATGCACATTTCAGAAAGTGCGCAGTAGTTTTTTTTTGTTCACATGAAAACCTCTGTTCACATGAAAACCTCTGTTCACAAGAAAACAAGCTTAATGTACATGAACTCCAGTGGGTTGAACAGAACTTCAAACACATTATATACTATATGTGCCAGGGACCTGACAAACTATTAATAATAGAGTAGGCAATCATGACAAATTTTTGAGTGCTACATTTACATACTGTTACGCTCGCCTACCTCGACCAAAAGCGGCTGCGCAGATAAAGCGCAAAGCCGCAAAGCCTTAATGCGCTGAAGGGAGCCAGGCACGCAGGTAGCAGAACAGAATTTTATTTAAAGGTGTAGGGACACCATAAACAGAGGAGGTACAAAACAGACCGAACATAAAACTAACGACGTGCACTGAGGAAGGGGAACACAGGAGATATACAAACAGACTCCCGACCACGTGCACAAAACTAACAAATGAACATAAAGAGTTAATTAACTTAAATCACGACCCTGAATGAAAGTTAATGAACTGGAATACAAAACAGGTGCCCTAGGCACCTGTTACAGTACCCCCGCCCCTACGGTCGCGCAACGAGGGGACGCGTCCAAAAGAAAAAAAAACAAATCCCACGACACGGCGGCCCTTCTGCGACCATGCAGGCACCTTCTGGTGGCCTGACCCGGAGAATGTGGTGTGGCAGGCACCCTCTGGCTGCGTGACGAGGCGATCGGCCTCTGTGGACAGGGCGTGGGAGGTCCGGTGGGCGCCCTCTTCGGATGAGGCATTGAGAATGCCCTCTGGCTGTGGGGCGGCGTGCGGCCCCCTGTGGATGGGCTCGGCGGCGTGCGGCCCCCTGTGGACGGGCTCGGCGGCATGCGGCCCCCTGTGGACGGGCTTGGCGGCATGCGCCGCAGGGGCCACGACAGGTGTGCATGCCGGCGGGTCCGTGGCGGGAACGCATGCTGGCTGGACCTCGGCGGGCTCATATGCTGACTGGACTTCGGCGGGCACGCACGCTGGATGGACCTCGGCGGGCACGCACACTGGGTGGACCTCGGCGGGCACGCACGCTGGGTGGACCTCGGCGGGCACGCACGCACGCTGAGTGAACCTCGGGGACACACACGCTGGGTGGACCTCGGCGGGCACACACACTGGAGGCACTGTGGCAAGGGGGGGTGGCACACTCGAAGAGGCTGGTGTGCCCAGGCCGGCTGGCACCCACTGGCATGTGGGTGTGATGAGCACCCTCTGGCAGGCCGGCCGCGTCAGCACCTCCAGTATGCCGTTTGTTCTCCACCTCCGCCTTCGAGATCGCCATCCTGCATACAGTACAGGTAGACCCCCACCGCCACACCCAAGGACAGAGCAACAGACGAATACGACACTGGGTAGACAGACTGGACAGGGCAGACAACGGGATCGGGTACATTCACACCACAGACACCAGTGGTGGCTCTGGTACCACCCCCTCGCAGCGCGACTCAGACATAACGCGCTCCGGCACAGTCGCGGCCGTCTCACGTGACTGACATGCAGCGCGCGTACCGTGCTCAGCAGCTGCGCAGCGCGCACGCTGCGTCTTGGCTCCGCGCCCGGGTCTCGCAACAGGGGGTTTAACGAATCGGACTGGACCGTCAGTCCAGAACTCCTCAGTGTTAAGGAGGGTACGTATAGGCAGAATATGCCCATACAGGTACGACTCGCCCGCCTCGTCATCGGATATCTCGATCAGATCAAGACCCTCCTCTGCGCAGAGCAACTCGTATCCACTCCTCCACATCCACTCATCATCGGAGTCGTACCACAATTCAGTGACACCACTGAATTAGAGCCGTCTTTACGGCTCCGGGACGGCGAGCTGCGCATACCGGTGTACTCGCGGACATGACAGAGGGCGCCACGAGTACGAGGGTTTACGGCCCCTGCAAAGAAACATTTTTAAAATGCTTACCTGGGCTCTGGACTCCCCAAATTGATTGGCACGTCATTTCTGTTACGCTTGCCTACCTCGACCAAAAGCGGCTGCGCAGATGAAGCGCAGAGCCGCAGCGCCTTAATGCGCTGAAGGGAGCCAGGCACGCAGGTAGCAGAACAACAGAATTTTATTTAAAGGTGTAGGGACACCATAAACAGAGGAGGTACAAAACGCGAGCGAATATAAAATGACATGCACTGAGGAAGGGGAACACAGGAGATATATACAAACAGACACCTGACTACATGCACAAAACTAACAAATGAACATAAAGAGTTAGTTAACTTAAATCACAACCCTGAACGAAAGTTAATTAACTCGAATACAAAACAGGTGCCCTAGGCACCTGTTACACATACAAAATGAGCTCAGAAACTGTACACAAACTGTATTATCTTAATTTTTGTAAAATGACATAATTATCACTAATTGCTATTGCAGTCACTTACATCCAACTGATGGCTTTTGCAGGTAAACTTGTAGGTTTAGCTGTAGTGGATGAAAAAAATCCATCTGATAAAAGTAAACGGTAAGATTTCAGACTCCATACGTACCATGTATATATATATATATATATATATATATATATATATATATATATATATATATATATATATATATATATATATATATATTTATATATATATATATATATATATATATATATATATATATATATATATATATATATATATATATATATATATATATATATATATATATAAACATTTTTTTGTTATTTAGATACAAGACCCTCCTGAATATGGTGGCAACTGAGCGCAGAGTTGACATTGGAATGTAAGAATGTGCAGTTAAAATTAACACAGCAAAGTTTTATAAGAATTATAAAACAATAAAAGAATTATTGTTTACAATTAGCAGGAAAATCTTACAATCTGTTTACATGTTTACATGTGTATAACAGGAACTTTCAGTTTGGTTATGTGGATGGAAATGACTACATCAATGGCCTTATAATGGGGTGAGCTTGATAACCTGTCTAAAACCTTACTAGCTAATAATATCTAAAATAAAGAAGTGGCTGTACCTTTGTTAATAAATGCCATGTTACCAAGTGTGTGCAGTGTGTAATGTCTTGAGTGCAGTGAGTGGCATGAAAGTGGAGTGTATGTGCGGTCTGTGTGGTATGCAGTGTGGCACATGTGTGTTGTGGAATGTGTTGTCTGCAGTGTGCAGTGTCATGTGCATTGTGGTGCAACTAACCACGGCTTTTTATTTAAATATTTGTAAACATTAATGTCACATTTCTTATGCGTAGGGAGCTACTGATGCCCTCCCTCATTGTGTTGAACATGTCAATTGATGGATATTATTTACCTGAAAAACAAGTAGAGACCATCGAAGATGTGCTGCAGTTCCTCGATAGTATTCTTACCCGGAAATCAGAGGTCTAATCACTTTTACTTTAAAACACGTGTGAATGTATATAGACAAAAGTACAAAAGCTTGAAGGCATGCCTCTTAAGCATTGTCTTAGATATTTCATTTACTTCAACCATGCATTTTGGACAAGCGTATGCTTTCAACTTTGTAAGGACAGTTATGGAACAACAATCACATGTAACAAGAGCCACTAATTTAAAGAAAGAATACAATTGGTTACTTTTACTGACTTGATAAATTGCTCTCTCATGGAATCATAAGTACTTAATAAACTCTTTATTAATTATTGGACCATCAGTCACATACGTTTTTTCCAACAACTGCAGAGACAGCAAAATTTAGACAGGGCAAAAAAAATCATGTTCTATATTGAATGGAAGTTTTGAATGATTGTTTTGCTTAAATTAATATTTTTTTAGTATTTTAGAAATTAGTAAAAAAAATACCTATGTACGCTCTGCAGACACAGAGGGCTTTTATATATTAATACAGGAAAATTTCTCAGCTTTCTAACTCATGTTGTGCCATATTTTAGTTGCTTGGAGGAAATGGATTCCGCCGGCAAATGAAGAGACTTTACTATCGTGCAACATCCACCATAAAGGTAATGCATACTGATACTAGAGAAGAAAAGGAATGAGTTTTGAACAAACATTTTCTGTTTATATTTATTATAGTGTTGTCCTAGTTATCGTGTGTATAGTTGATTCATAAATGTCATGCAACTCTGTTTCTCCTTCCCAATTCCCCTCTCTTTTCTTATCCTATTATCTACTTAGACCAGCTTTAGTTCTGCTCCCTATGTCACCTGCTTCATGTTTTTCTTGCCAGTGGGTACGATTGGATTAATCATTATAGGGATCTGCACTAAAAAGGTAGATGATGACACAGCAGAAGTCGGTGAAAAGAATCAGGTGAAAGAGCCAGGTGAAATCACTGGCGGAAAAGCAGTTTTGGATAAAAAGTCTGAAGATAAGAAAAAAGACTAATATTATACATGTCTTTCATTATGAAACAATTTCTTGTTATAATTTCTTTTTTTGATGCCGTCAATATGTTAAAAAAAAAAATCCAATGACTGAATTTAGAATCCTACCTACATTGCATTATTTTATCACTGTCAAGCTTATACACATATAATTAATTAAGCTGATTTGCTTTCTTTTCATATAACAGCATTGTGGTGAAACACTAGCAGCATTATTAATAAATTTGGGTACAAAAAATTTGCTGAGCTTTGATTTGCTGAGCTGTTTGTTTAGCCATGACATTATTGCCTATAATGCACACCTCTGACCGCTTCACATTTGTAAGATTAAAAGAAAAAATAGCAGTATAAAAGGCCTGTAACTTTCCATCAAAGTTAATGATCATTTCATCATACTGCATCCTAACTTGACTCAACGAAGAAGCTGAAGCAACATTCTTGTTCTAAACAATAAAAATGAAAAGCATCCAATCTGTTCCAGCTCACCAGCAAAAAATGTTCTAACATGGTAGAATAATATTTTAAATCATGTACCATTAATGAAAATATACAGATTAATATAAACAACAAGCCATTTTCTGATAAGCCAATATTTGTTCTTGCTGACTTTAAAAATCATACTAGATTACATTGTGGAACATTAAAAAAATTGTTTCAAATAAACACATTAATGAAGTAAACCTTGTGTTTTTATTATAATGTTTTTTTAATTTTATAAAAGTCATGAGCTACTCGAAGTTGTGTATTATTGTGAATAAATCATGGGAAAGAGGTGTTATAGAACGCCTAATAGAAGGCCTAAAAACACCTTGTGATTTAATCACAATAATGCACACTAATTAATGCCTTATTGCTTTATCAATATTTATTAAGTAAATGCAAATACAGTACCTTATTACCTGCTGTACTTTTGGTTGTCTTTAAATGGACAGTGCACAACTGATAATGGATTAGCTAAGACAATATCACTGAGCCCCCCAAAAATAAAGAGCCCATCTGGTTTGTGTTGTTTATTTTGCAGCTTTTTTTAAAGATCTGATTTCTTCAATGAACTACTTCACAATTTATGTTTTTTTTTTTTATATAAAATATTTTGTTTACATGTTTTTCTTTACTTTTTTATGTTAAAAACAATATACCAATTTTTGGCTGTTTCTATAGTTTGTTATAAACTGCAGTTTATTTTATTTTATTGAGCAGTTTATTTTATTTTATTTTGCATATACTGATTTCGATTTTGATATACGGTGGCTTAGTGTCCCAATCTAGTTGGAGTTTCCATGTTCTCCCCGTGTCTGCATAGGTTTCCTCCGGGTTCTCTGGTTTCCTCCCACAGTCCAAAAACATGGATCAAGGTAACTTGAATTCTCCAAATTACCCCATTTACCCCCTGTGTTTGTGTGTGTCTGTGTGAGTGAGTGTGTGCCCAGTGATAGATTGGCGCTCTGTCCTGGGTGTATCTGCCCAGCGCCTGAAACGTTCTCCCCTGGATGGGCATGGGGAACCCTCCCCCCCCGGTGCCCCTAGTAGATAAAGTGGAAGATAATGGATAGATATATTGATTTCTATTACATATTTTTTATTTGTTTAATTTCTTCTCTTAATAGATATATTAGATATATCTTTTTAACTTTCTCAATCACTGCCACTTTGCTGCTGAGAATATGAATTCCCCCATTGTGGGACCAAAAAAGGGCATGTCTTATCTTAAACATGATAATCAATAATTGTGCAACCATTTGATTATTCAAAAAAGAATTCAAATGCTTTTTGCAGTAAAAGACTGCAATCGCTGTGAAAGCCAATCAAGTCACTATAATCCACAATTAATTCATAAATTCATGTATTCTGAACCAATTGTTAGTTGCTTAAAGAATCTGTATCCATCCATCCATTAGCCTCCGCTTTATCCTCTACTATGGTCACAGGGGGGTTCCCCATGCCCATCCAGGGGAGGACGTTTCGCGCGCTGGGCAGATAGCAGACGCTTGTATCCAAAGCGACTTACAAATGAGAACATCACAAGTGAGTAGTTATGAAGAAAGCCAGCTACACTGTAGAATTATCAAACCTGATCGTTATATGATGCTGTGCCCCCCCCCCCATTTTTTATTTTTTTTTTTACAACAGGTATTTGTTAAAAAGATGCGTCTTCAGTAGCTTCTTAAAAATGTCAAGTGACTCTGACTTACAGACAGCGTTGGGAAGATTCCAAGATTTTGCAGTGGTGAACGCCACGGAGTGAGAATTTGCTCCTCGGTGAGGTAGAATCACCAGGCGACAATCATCACTAGAGCATACACTAGAGTGTATTTTGAAAAGATAGAGTGAAGGTAAGAGGGGGAAGATCCAGAAATGGATCACAAACACACATTATATAGGATAATTTGGAGAACCTGGGGGAAACCCATGCAGACACAAGAATCTGTATCCTGCACATAATTATTTTGTTCCCTTTACAATTAGAATCACAACTATTAATGTTCTCGTTCTACTATAACAGTAACCGTTAGCAGACTACAGATTATTTCAATAAGTATGTGAAATTTAGGAGTATTCTAAATTTGTTTTTATCAGCATCTTTGCCAGATGCCAGACGTTGCCAGATGTAAAGCGCCATCTAGTGACAGAATAACGCGAATCATTAGGGGAAACCTGTGATTTTATTACGTTAGATAAAATTCACGTGCATGGGTGATTAGACAGAGTATATTTAACTAATATCTATGACATTGGTCATGTGAAATTATCACAGTTACAAAGTTGTATTATTTACGTCGCTACCGGTGTCGCGTAGAAACCGGTTTCCATCAGTATGTACACCCGCGCATGCGTATTTACAATCACAGGACTGCCATTATGGGTAAATCTGAGCTGCAACATCTTTTGGTGTAACACTAGCCGCATACGCAGAACTGTAACGCGATCCCTTCCAGGATGAGGTTCTACCGGTACCTACCCACCCTTTATAGACTGCAACAACACTTTATTTTAAAATACTACTGACAGAATAGAGACAACATGTGGAATATGTTTCCAGGAAAACACGGAGGACGAAAGGATTAGATGAGCGACGCAAACATGAACACTTATGTAAATCGGTGATGCACTTTTTCACAAACTTCTCAGCAGACGGATTAAGCATTCACATTACTGCTACATTGTACATTGTATATAATGTTGGAATCTTTAAACGTGCATTGTACGTTTTTTTCTGTAAGTCCATGGACTTTTTAAAAGTATTTCTAAGCTTCGGGCTTGGGATGAGCCCAAAAATGCTAAATGAAAATGACCTGTTTTAAAAGTGGGTAGAGATTACAAACACAATCCTTATTTTATTTATTTATTTTTTTTTTACAAAGAAGAACAGTACAAAGAAAGAGAGAGCAAGAAAGCATACATAGAAGAGTGAGAAAACCTCTTGTGTTTTTGGATCATGGCCGTTGAGTGCATGGTAAAGTTTGTGGTTCTGCTGTGTCTCCTGATGTCTGGTGAAGTTTCTTTTTCCAGAATTTTTGGCACTTTGGCCAAATCCAACCGCAACTCTAAAAGCAAAGAGCATTCAAAATTTATTCCAGACAACGTCACCAGCACGTTTGCAAAGCCTGAACTGCACATGCCAGATCATGTTCATCCTAACCTCTATTTTGACCTGGCACAAGTGCGGGGGTTGAAAAAAAAAGCTGCAAGTACACACGGCCAAATTTTTAAAGTTATTCAAAATGCCGTGAGCACCATGTTGGACAGTCCAGTGCTGTACCTGCCACCAACAAATCATGAAGAGTTTGGTAAAAAATGGAATGAGATTTATGGTAATAACCTTCCTCCATTAGCTCTCTACTGTTTGCTTCAGCCTGAGGACACAGCTGCTTTTCAGTTCTTGGTTAAATACATGGATCGAATGTCGGAATATCCTGATTGGGCAGTGACCAGTGCTCCAAATGATGAAGTTCCAATAGCTCATTCACTTACTGGTTTTGCCACAGCATATGATTTCATTTATACGTATCTGGACACACAAAGAAAAGTTAGATATCTTAAAAAGATCCGTGCAGTTACAGAGCAGCTTTTTGAACTGTCCAAGCACAGGGGTTGGGGCAGACAGTTTCTTCAGAACCACCAGACAACCAACATCCTTGCCATTCTTATTGGAGCTATCGTCACTGGTTTGCATAATGATCGGGAAACCATGATGTGGAAGCAAGTGGCAGTGAACTACATGGAAAAAACTATGTTTCTCTTAAACCACATTGTTGATGGTTCCCTGGATGAAGGTGTGGCATATGGAAGCTACACTGCTAAATCCGTTACTCAGTATGTTTTTCTAGCTTCACGCCATTTTGATATTGACAACACTGGAAACAACTGGCTCCAAGCTCACTTCAAGTTTTATTACTTCACTATGTTGCCTGGTTTTCAAAGATCAGTGGGCATCGCAGACTCCAACTACAATTGGTTTTATGGACCTGAGAGTCAACTAGTTTTCTTGGATACATTTGTGCTTAGGAATGGATCTGGGAACTGGCTGGCACAGCAAATCAGAATGCATCGGCCAAAAGAAGGCCCTATGGTGCCATCAGTAGCACAGCGCTGGGCTACTTTACACACCGAGTTCATCTGGTATGACCCAGAACTTGTCCCCCAAGCCCCACAAAATTTCAGAAAAGCAAGCATGCATATCTTTTCAAACTGGGGAGTGGTGACATATGGTGCAAGCTTGCCTTCCAGCCAAGACAACACATTTGTGTCTTTCAAATCAGGAAGACTAGGTGGGCGAGCAGTATATGACATTGTTCATGCCAAGCCCTATTCCTGGCTTGATGGCTGGACTAACTTCAACCCAGGTCACGAACACCCTGATCAGAACTCTTTTACCTTTGCCCCAAATGGGCAGGCATTTGTCTCCGAAGCTCTTTATGGGCCAAAATACAGCTACCTGAACAATGTTTTGGTATTTGCTCCTTCACCAACAAGCCACTGCAATGAACCATGGGAGGGACAGCTAGGGGAGTGCTCTAAGTGGTTGCGATGGGGAGAGAAGGAAGTTGGAGACAGTGCTGGTGAAGTTATTGCAGCATCTTCGCATCAAGACACCATGTTCGTTAGTGGCGAGGCAGTGTCATCTTATTCATCTGTTATGAAGCTAAACAGTGTTTATCGAGCCCTGGTTCTACTTAATTCTCAGACTTTATTGGTCCTTGATCATGTTGAAAAACAAGAAAAGTCTCCACTGACTTCATTTAGTGCCTTTTTTCACAACCTTGACATTGACTTAAGGTATGTTCCTCATAGGTCTCTCGGCAGATTCAGTGGAGCTATGATGGATGTGTGGGATGCACATTATGAGATGTTCTGGCTGGACGATCAGGGAGCCAGTCCAGTAGGCAGGATACAAGAAGTGGAGCAGGTCGCCGAATTCAAAAAAAGATGGACGCAGTTCATTAATGTGACTTTTTCTATGGATGGTTTAGTCACCAGAGTTGCATATCTAATGCATGGACCTTTTGTTAAAGTTTCAGCATGCAGATTTATTGACAGTAGCAAAAATGGAGTTAAACTTTCTGTTACACTAAATGAAACAGAGACCACTGTGACTGTTGCAACAAATTACAAAGACATAGGTGCCAGACACAGCTACTTGGGTTTCGCAGGATTTGCTAAAATGGAGAACAAACAAAGGGTTATTAATTTTGGTCAAGGAATCGAACCTTTAGCCAGCCAAATTAACAAAGATACCACTTTTAATTTAGGTTTTTTATTGAATGTGCTATCAGTCTGGATTCTTTGTTTTGGAATTACTTTTCTGACCTTAAAGCAAAAGTTTAAAGTGTCCTCTCGTGTAGTTTTCCGCTGGGCTGTAATTGCTGTCCTATTTTTCTGGGTTTTGGAATTTGTTGTGATGTCCTATCGTTGTGAGAAGTTGTTATGTGGCATTGTGTGGAGTGACATTCATGTAGCCAAGGAGTCTGTTACAAAAGCTGTCCTGCCTTTCTACATGTCACACCCTCTACCATTTTTAATCATAACCTCCCTGCCAGGCTCTGGAGCTGAGATTCTTCAGCCCCTTTATGACAACAGCTCAGACTTTGTATACCTGAGTATTCCTTCAATGTATTTTCGCGTCCCGGAAGCCACTTTTGAACCTGACTCTTTTGTAGACGCCTGCGAGTGGTCAAGAGGAGATGCACAAAGTGGGAAATATCGAGCAATTCAAGGGTGGTTCCACTCTATGGTGCATGGCATCAAATTGCATCTGCAGAACATTCAGCTTTACAAGATTAAAACTGACATTCGGGAATCAAAGCACAAGCGGAGGCTGCTAACTGAGCCAAGGAGCAAAAACAGAGAAGTGGAATATATTAAGGCTTTAAGGAAGCACTTGGTGTCATTTCCAAATGCCTGCCCTGTTCTTAATTTAAGAAGTGGAAGCTGGTCCTTAAAACTAGCATTTATTCATGAAGTTGTAGGACATACTCTTCGCACTGTTCAAGTGATTCGGGATCCCCGGGCTTGGATCTACCTCATGCTGTATAACACCAAACCCAGCCTTTATTCAAGCAAGAAAATTAGAAAACACTTGCTTAACATGCTCAATCAGGCTACTGACCAGATAGGGCAGAAGTGTGACAGATTTAACAAAGCCTTTCAGCCTCTGCAGTCTCTTCTTGCTCAGCCGGGCACAAGCCCCGTACTGCTTCTCGCTCACCTCTGGCTAGGTCACACCGTTGCCAGCCTAAGGGTTAGCTCAGACCTGCCTTCAAATTCTTACCTTAGAGTGAAATTTGAGGACATTGTTGAATTCCCAGAAGATACAGCAGAAAACATACACAGATTTCTTGGCGTGCCAGTTGCACCAGCTGCAGTAAACCAGCTTTTGTTTGCTACCTCCACAAATTTGTTTCATTTAGTCTATGAAGGGGACATATCACCTGCCAAAATTAAAATGTGGAGAAAGAACATGGCCATAGAAGAGATTCAGCTTGTAGAAAGGGTTTGCGGAACTGTCATGGACACACTTGGATACAAGAGACATGCTTCCTTTGTGTGATATAAATATTTTTTTTCCTTAAATAATGATGAAATATTTTTGTATGATTTTTGAAAAAAGAATTCTGTATAAAATATGCATTCCAAAGAAATACCTAAGAATTTCTTACACTAGTGATTATGACAAAAGTTATAGATTTTAAAAATATTTAATCATTTTTAATGGAAGTCAAAGTGCATTTGTTGGAATAAGGAGCATTTTTAAATAATGCATTAACAACGTGTTACGTACAACGATGTGATGTGTTAATTTTTTATTTAATGAAATCTATGTTTATGGGGACAAAGTTGCATTGATTTTTTTTTTCATTTTGATGTGTGAAATAAAATGAACTCCATGCATAGGGTATTGCTTGAGCTGACATTTAACTTGTCGATGAATTCAAGTTTTACATTAAGCTTGTAAATATTTGGCTTACCTTAATTAATCTTGCCATTAATTAAAACATATTGTTAGCCAAATAGTCATTGTTCACAGGTGTTGCCCTAGTACTGACCTTAATCTGTTTAAAAAAAGATTATTACAGTGATTAGACATACTCGCACCAAAAACTTTTTAATTCAGTTTTGTGTTGCGTGTGTAATATTCTGTATGCATTTGTTTTGTTCTTTTTAACATTTAGGTTAATGAGTATACATAAGGCTATGCCATGTTTTGAAACTTAATAAATAAGTAGCTCACATAATTTTAATTGATTTAATCCTAATTCATTATGAATTAAAATTTTATGTTACTCTTTTCACTGATTTCACTGCTAGACTAAGAATAATCCACTAAACAAAAATGCTCAGCCACCAGCAGCCTGTAGGCAGCATCTTGTGAGCACTGATGTTGGATTATAGGAAAATTGAAATGTGCAGCAACAAATGAGCCAATGTCTTTGACTTTAGATTTACAGTTTATATTGCAAGAGACCACTAAGTTCATGCCTCGTTTCTACCATGTGCCAAATTAGTTATTCATGTAATTATTATTTTGTGTCTAATTAGAACTGCTGGTAAATAAATATGCTCATCTGATACAAATTTTGTCATGGTATAATAACATTACTGCTTTTTTGATATATACAGTCATATGCAAAAGTTTGGGCACCCCTATTATTCTTAATCATTTTTAGTTCTAAATATTTGGGTGTTTGCAACTGCCATTTCAGTTTGATATTTCTAATAACTGATGGACACAGTAATATTTCAGGCTTGAAATGAAGTTTATTGTACTAACATAAAATGTGCAATATGCATTAAACCGAAATATGACAGGTGCAAAAGTATGGGTACCCTTATTATTTTATTGATTTGAAAACTACTTTTTACTGACGTACTGAAGCACAAAATTGGTTTGGTAACCTCATTGAGCTTTGAACTCCATAGCCAGGTGTATCCAATCATGAGTAAAGGTATTTAAGGTGGCTAATTGCAAGTTGTTCTCCTATTTGAATCTCTTCTGAAGAGTGGCATCATGGGCTCCTCAAAACAACTCTCAAATAATCTGAAAACAAAGATTGTTCAACATAGTTGTTCAGGGGAAGACTACAAAAAGTTGTCTCAGAGATTTAACCTGTCAGTTCCCACTGTGAGGAACATAGTAAGGAAATGGAAGACCACAGGGACAGTTATTGTTAAGCCCAGAAGTGCCAGGCCAAGAAAAATATCAAAAAGGCAGAGGAGAAGAATGGTGAGAACAGTCAAGGACAATCCACAGACCACCTCCAAAGAGCTGCAGCATCATCTTGCTGCAGATGGTGTCACTGTGCATCGGTCAACAATACAGCGCACTTTGCACAAGGAGAAGCTGTATGGGAGAGTGATGTGAAAGAAGCCGTTTCTGGAAGCACGCCACAAACAGAGTCGCCTGAGGTATGCAAAAGCACATTTGGACAAGCCAGCTTCATTTTGGAAGAAGGTCCTGTGGACTGATGAAACAAAGATTAAGTTGTTTGGTCATACAAAAAGGTGTCAAAAAAACAGCATTCCAAGAAAAACACTTGCTACCCACTGTAAAATTTGGTGGAGGTTCCATCATGCTTTGGGGCTGTGTGGCCAATGCCGGCACTGCGAATCTTGTTAAAGTTGAGGGTCGCATGGATTCCACTCAGTATCAGCAGATTCTTGAGAATAATGTTCAAGAATCAGTGACAAAGTTGAAGTTATGCCGGGGATGGATATTTCAGCAAGACGATCCAAAACACCGCTCCAAATCTACTCAGGCATTCATGCAGAGGAACAATTACAATGTTCTGGAATGGCCATCCCAGTCCCCAGACCTGAATATCATTGAACATCTGTGGGATGATTTGAAGTGGGCTGTCCATGCTTGGCGGCCATCAAACTTAACTGAACTGGAATTGTTTTTTAAAGAGAAATGGTCAAAAATACCTTCATCCAGGATCCAGGAACTGATTAAAAGCTACAGGAAGCGACTAGAGGCTGTTATTTTTGCAAAAGGAGGATCTACTAAATATCGCTTATGTTATATTATGTTATACTCAACTGCTGTTGAGGTGCCCATACTTTTGCACCTGTTATATTTTGGTTTAATGCATATTGCACATTTTCTGTACAATAAACCTCATTTCAGTCCTGAAATATTACTGTGTCCATCAGTTATCAAACTGAAATAGCTGTTGCAAACACCCAAATATTTAGAACTAAAAATGATTAAGATTAACAGGGGTGCCCAAACTTTTGCATATGACTGTGTATGTATGTGTATATATATATATATATATATATATATATATATATATATATATATATATATATATAGGAGAGAGAGCGAGAGAGAGAGAATACATAATGGAAAAACATAGAAAGCAGGAAGTGTATATACATATATAGTATGTAATGTAATACATAAAACTAATTTTATGAAAATCTGTGTTGACAAGTCAAACTCAGTTTTTGCATTATGGTCTGTGCTTTGTATTTTTTAACTTGTAGGAATGTATATGGTGTCATGTCAGGATGTAACCTGTGAAGTGTAACTTGGTGGCAATCAATAAAGCCATATGACTTATGGATGCACACTGCCAACACTCAAAAAATAAAAAATTTAAATATACATAACTATGATATTACATGAATTAAAGTAACACATAAAATAGTCAGTTTGTATGTAGTGTTTTAATAAAGGGTTTGGCCGATTACCAAGCAGCACTACAAGTGTAAATGTAATCATAATGTGTTAAGAAAAGCTTAATTTTAACACTTACTTCAGATGCAAAACTTCAAAAAAAGTCAAACAAAAATAAAAATGGTCTACCTTTCTATACAGACCAACACTTTACATTGGTAAATGACTGTTGTTCTGTACAGGCTTAGTGTATGTTCACTGAAACTAAACAAAGCTTTTTTTTTATCATATTGCAAATTATTGTATGGCATAAAATATTCATACTCAGCTCATCATCACAGATGCAATATATTAGATGTCTGCTGGCAAAAGGCACAGTGTTCAGTAGTGAAGACATTTCTCCTGTGAGTTAGTGGCAATAGAGATGTCTATAAAGCCTTAATATATTTTGAATTAAGACACACAATCTAATACAACAAGATAAATATTACATTCATTTTTAGGGTATTCTGTTGTCCTACAACAGTTCAACAAGAAACAGTAATAATACACAACATATTAAAATTTATTAATCTATTTGGTTCTGCGAGCAGAAATCATAGTCATTGGTGGCTCTATCTAATCTAGTCATTGGTGGATCTATTGCCTACTTTCTACATGAGACAATATATGCAGTGATGTATTGACATTTTTTGTTTTGTGCAAAAAATGCATTGCTGTGCTGACTAAATTCAAGTTAGGGTAATTATTAAAAAAAGGATTTTAAATAATATTAGTTTTGGGGTGGCACGGTGGCTTAGTGGTTATCACGTTCGCCTCTCAGTGCTAGGAATTCCTGGTTCAAATCCCAATATGGGTCGTGTTTCCATGTTCTCCCCGTGTCCGGTTTCCTCCGTGGTCTCTGGTTTTCTCCCACAGTCCAAAAACATGGATCAAGGTCAGTTGAATTCTCCAAAATCGCCCCATATAGAGTGTGTTTGTTTGTGTGTGTCTCTGTGAGTGAGTGTGTGTCCAGCGATAGATTGGAAATTTAATATATTTGATATCATCCATTTTTCTGTCAGACCTGATCACTTGCCCAGCTCCTGCTGAAAATACAATGTAAATATACCACCACAGTATTTCACAAGTATCAGACCTGGAATATCTGTCATGAGGTTTTCTGTCAGCCTGGCATTTCAACTGGCTTAAAGTATAAAATGCACGATCAATTTATTTTTTATTTAATTTATTAAATACATTTTATTAATTATTTTATTCTTTTTTTCAGAAATAGCAAACAATACAGAAAAAAAGCTATCTGTGTAAGAATATTTTATGTCTTGGGCGGCATGGTGGCTTAGTGGTTTGCACGTTCACCTCTCAGCACTAGGGATTACCTGGATGGGCATGGGGAACCCCCGCGACCCTAATATAGGATAAAGCGGAAGATAATGGATTAATGGATGGATGGAAGATGCGGTATTAGATTAATATTACATTTTTCATGAGCTAATCTCGAAAATCTTAACTCTTTTCTTATATGATTTTTTTTCTACTATCAAATATTAAACAATAAACAACTTCCAGCTCATTCCCATTCTTTTTTTTTTTTAATGTGTGATTTATCAAGCTGACTGAACAAGTTTACAATTAAATCACTGCAAAAAATGTGGAAGCTAGAAAAAAAAACATCCAAAGGTAATCTATATATATATATTTTCAAGACAGATATCTTTAATAGGTAGGTGGCTTCTTCTGGGTGTCCGCGTGTGTTTCTTCCGGGTTCTCCGATTTCCAAAAAACATGGATCATGGTCAATTGAATTCTCCAAATTACCCCGTAGAGAGAGTGTGTGTGTCTGTGTGAGTGAGTGTGTGCCCAGGGATAGATTGGCGCCCTGTCCAGGATGTATTTGCCCAGCGCCCGAAACGTTCTCCCCTGGATGGGCATGGGGAACCCCCCTGCGACCTTAGTAGAGGATAAAGAGGAAGATAATGGATGGATTTCTTTGTTGCATTTTGAGCTACTTCATTTTACTTTGTGCCGGAACCAAAGCTTGTGCTTATTTAGGATATGTGGTACTTTTGGTTTTGACTGCCAAATCAGCCACAGTGCCTGTTCGAACACTAGGTAACGAGACATGATTTCTTTTCATGAGTCATGTTTAAGTATAGGCCTGCAAACTTGCTCTTTGTCAGCAAAAAAAAGAGCTTTAAATGGAAAAAGGTGAATTAGATCCTACAACTGCAGGGGGATCCTGAGAACCATACAAAATAATTTATTCATAATGACACTTTTAAAGTTTCAAAGGAAGAGAGTATTGCAAATAGCCATTGTGTGGATGCCGCTAAGGGAAAAGGCAGTTCCAAAGGCAATGAATGGTAATAAAAGGTAATTAAAGTACCAGCTGGAGGTTCCGCTAATGGTGTGTGTGCAAGTATATGAGAAGGGATAAAGAAAGTTTAAAGTGGCTCATGATTCCGGCTGCAGATACATCAAGCAGCATGCTGCATATAATGTATTTACATGAATAAATCCCATTCCTGTATCTGATCAATCATGTCTCACAGAGGATGCCAGAGGCTGTTGAACAATGGTATACTGTCTCCCATCTCAGCGGTACCACTGGCATCCTCCGCTTGCCCCATTCACGCCACTTCATCTCACTTCCCCCAGACAGCTGAGGGATGTTGGCCATCCTTGCTGGAGAACATGCCTGTGAAGCCCACAGACTTCTGCTTTACTCTGAATGCTACCTTATCATCCTGGGATTCGGCACAAATCTGTCACACTACGAAAGATAATGAGAAATGAATAAAGGATTCACACAGAAGGATTTTATTCCTAGATTAACTAAACAGACGTGACTGTCAACAAATAAACACGCCATTTCTCTTTCCGTGCTGTCTAATCCAATGCTGCCATCGGCACGTTTCTATCACTGATGGGCACTCTTTCAATTCCCCATGTATCACTCCTATACATATGCCTACACAGAAACCATTAGGAATCTCTTAAAACTTTATTAAAATTACAAGCGCTGAAGAGCTGCTTTGTGACAGTTTTTTAGTGAAGAAAAAGCAAACTTGTATTTTCATGGAGAATTTCTCACTCTACACCTTCAAAAGTGTTTTAACACACATGCATTGTGTTTGAGAATTTTGTATAAGCATTTTAGATCTGGTTTATGTCCTAAAAATGTAACCGAATCAAATATATCTTCATGTTAGCCAGCATAAGCAAAAGTATATTTGCTGTTTGACAGATGAAAATAAATCATATGAGCTCCAACAGCATTATCAAACAAATTAGGCTCTTATTAAATAAAACATCCTTCTTACTCCAAAGATACACTTCTGGTGTGAGAATAGCCATAATGTCTCAAAATTTAATTAATATTTTTTCCAAATTTAAGTTTTACTTTTAAATGCCATGGTAGCTCAGTGGTTAGGGTGTTGGGCTATTAATCTGAAGGTTGTAGGTTCAAATCCCAGATCCATTGAAGTTACCAGTGTGGGTCCTTGAGAAAGACCCTTTACCGTTATTGCTTATCTATATCTTATTACCCTTATATGAACCCTGTGTTCTGACCCCAACCAAGTTGGGATACTTGTAAGTTGCTTTTGCTAAAAGTGTCTGCCAAATGCAATGTAAATTGTATTTAGCACTTTAACACAATGAAAGGATGAAATCCTACATTTTTTTTCACTTTTCATCAACTATCTTTCATTTTAATCTCAAGAGTATGCTTTTATGTTATCCATTATGTATATGTTTCATTCCAAAACTTTCAATCAGACTGTAGTTACAAGAACATTTTTGGACTGTAGACACCTGTTTTAGAGATGTGCACCAGTAGAGGGCGATTTAACCTAACATTTATCTGTAATGTAAGCTGCTTCAAAAATTGCAACTGTGATAGTATTAATTAAATGAAGTGATGCAGGTAATAAGCATTGATTAGTCACTTTGAAAACAACAATGAGTTTGAATGTTATGGTGGAGTGTATGTACTACCTATAACCATTTTCTAATAATACACTAAAAACAAACATTTTTTTTTATTAAACATTTATTTAACAGACAAAATATGATGAAAAATGATCAGATTTCTAAATAAATCCTAGAAGAAGATGACAAGGACTTAATAAAATAGGTGAAATAAAAAAAATACTTAATATTTAATTTGCTTGTAATGTTTCGACATATATGACTGGCAAAAGTGTGGGAACCTTTAGGATAAGTGGATAATTTAAATGTGAAAATGGTATGACAATCATGTATGAGTATGCTTTGTTTCATTTTAAGAGTAGAAATCTATGAAAGTGTGATTTATTTGCAACTTGTTTGTAGTGTATCATGGCAGAAACAGAGCAGATTTCTGAGCACCTCGGGAAAAAGTTTCTGATGTTCATCAGGTTGGAAAAGTTCACTAAAGAATTAGAACTTCAATAATTTACAGAAATGCCAGTCATTACAATCAAGGTGTGTAGTAGTCCACCATCAGGAGAGCAATAAACAACAATGATGGTGGGCATAGAAGGAATTTAAGAAAAAGGCTGATGCTCTCCCCAAGTGTGTGTATATGTGTTTCACTGCACATATACACTTCTCTCAGTGTGTGTGTATATGTGTTTTTCATTGTAAGGATAGGTTTAATATACAGGAAAAAATTATCTGTGTGTAAGCATAGTAGGCAAAAAAAGATTACTTAAAAATGTATATATCAAACGTTTATTTTCTGAATGGATGAGACCAAAGTAGATCTTTTCATTAAGTAAACCACTGCATTCCAGCATAAAACCATAAACCTGTCTGTTAGAGATGGTGGTTTTATAATTGTTTGGGTGTGTTTCAGTACATCTGGGCCATGATTCAGTCATGGAACAACACATTTAAATTTCTACCATATTTTTATAGTTTAGGACAATGACAGGACATGAGTGGTTGTATACAATCTGTCTAACTGTGGTTTATAAACCAAACACAGCATATTTGCACAGCATACCAAACCAACTGTAAAGTATGGTGGTGGAGAGGTGAGGATTTGAACTGTATAGCAAAAGCATTTTGGGACAAAGATCCCAAATGCACCAGCAAGTTTACAAAATGATACCCGACAAACAATGTTGTGCCATGGATCAGTCATTTCCATCAGTCATCAGTCAAGTCCAAACCTCAATGAGATTGAACTGCTGTGTTGGAGATCCAGAATGATTTCATTAAACAACTACAGTGTAATTTGACATGTTTAAGGTTATAATGTAAAATAAATATTTATTTGCTTAATATATTACAGATTGAAATAGATAGTCATTTGATGTAGGTAAGATATATGCATAAATGTATTTATTATAACATACTATGAGGCTTTAATCATGTGTATGTGTTGATCATGTGACCATTAATTTCCTAGGCCTCACTTTTTGTGGATTTCCTCGGGGTTCTCCGGTTTCTTCCAATGGTCCAAAAACATGGATCAAGTCAATTGAGTTCTCCAAATTGCCCCATATAGAGTGTGTATGTGTGCGTGTCTGTGTGAGTGAGTGTGTGCCCAGCAATAGATTGGCGCCCTGTCCTGGGTGTGTCAAGCCAGTGCCCGAGACTTTCTCCCCTGGATGGGCATGGGGAACCCCCCCGCAACCCTAATAGAGGATAAAGTGGAAGATAATGGATGGATAGTTACTGTTCCAAGTAAAATGATCAAACTTAAGTTTCACACTCTTATACATGTTGTTTTATTGGCTAAGTGTGGAGTTATTTCACATGCACCTGGCTGTGGGAAGAAAGCCCTTGTTTTGTGTTTTGTCTATCCATATACCTATATAAATCAAAGCATTGATGATCAACACTCGTATGGTTTTCTTTTTTTCCCCTAAACTTTTGTACTCCACTCAGAGGGCTCCAGCATCAGGGACAGAATCATTGGTAACTAGTAGCTGATGACTGGATCAGCTTTTAAGATTTGGAACCTAACAACATTTGGAACCCTTTTGGGACACCAGCATCGGGTGTCTACACCTTGTGGAAACCTGTAGAGTTAATGATGTTATAGCCTCAAAGGGTGGACATTATATTAAACCTTATGGATTTAGAATGGGATGCACTCAAGCTCATTTTCACATAAAGACATATGAGCCAATATGTATGGCATTATAGTGCATTTAACAGCATTTTGGCATAACTCCATAATTCAGAATGCTAGTGTATAATTTATAGGTTTCAAGCATCAATAAAGAAATTAAAAGCACAGGAATAAATTGATCTTTAGAAGAAAAAAAAGCAACACAGCATTAATTAGTAGATAAAAGCATCACTAATTTAAAAGTGCACACATTACACAGTTGAAGGCCTATGATCTTTACATGTATATGATGTACACGATCTGTTTTCCTACATTAACATCTAAGAGAACTTCATGTATGTGTATACTTACTCTATCACTTTAGAACCTTGAATATTAGTGTAATTCGATTATCAGGTTCAGCTACAACCTAAAAGTCACCCCCACACTGCTGAAACAGCTTTACATTTGCATGAGTCATTCTGAAGTGCATTAGAATGCTTTTAATCTAATAAGAGAATTCAGACACTCCAGATGGGAATCCAAACCTGGTTTCACTCCAGACTCCATGCATCCCAAGAGGCTACTGAGAAACATGGCCTATGTTTTAGCATTCACCCTGAGTGTAAATGCTCAGCTCTGTGATTAGTTTACTTGTAGCACAGACTTTGATGAATTATGTTGCATTGCAGGACCGGTGCCATTTATTCTTCTTAATGTCAAGCCCTTAGAAAATGCACCCTGATAGAAGCACAACAGAGCTACAAGTAATACAAAATAGAAGTTGCAGTGTAGAGATGATTACAATGTTTGGACATTGCTCCATGGCTATGAGCCAGCTAATTTAAAGGCTTAAAATTTTAAAGCACAATTTCAGTGTTATAGTCTAATGGAGGACACTTTATGTAAACAAACTTTGTGTAAACACACACACACACACATACACATATATATATATATATATATATATATATATATATATATATATATATATATATATATATATATATATATATATATATATATATATATATATATATATATATATATAATTCTTTGGGGCGGCATATGGCTTAGTGGTTAGCACGTTCGCCTCTTAGCACTGGGGATTCCCGGTTCGAATCCCCATCTGGGTGGAGTTTCATTGTTCTCCCCATGTCTGCGTGGGTTTCCTCCGGGTTCTCCGGTTTCCTCCCACAGTCCAAAAACATGGATGAAGTCAATTGAGTTCTCCGAATTGCCCCACACATGACACCATAGAGCATAATGGCTAACTGACCCAATTTAGCCATTTTAATTTAGGTTACTAAGTACTCATTTTGTTTCCAGCGATTTAGACATTAATTGCTGTGTATTTAGTACATGGTAGTTTAACTTGTTATACTGACCACAATAAATTGTCATACAGTATATTCAGCAAAGTCATATATCTAACTACTCACTTGTGGTGAGAACATGGAAACTCCACCCAGATTCGCTGAGGGGCGAACGTGCTAACCACTGCCCTTACATGTATATATATTGCTCCAATGTCAAAATTTTCCACTTACTACTTGGTCTATTTGTCTATTTGGTTAACTTTTTCCACTTACTAGTTTTACATTAATAGACTGTAGTACATGTTTTCTTTTTCTTTTTTTCTTAGTGGTTAGCACGTTCACCTCTCAGCTCTAGGGATTCCCGGTTCGAATCCCAATCTGGGTGGAGTTTCCATGTTCTCCCCCTGTCTGCATGGGTTTCCTCCGGGTTCTCCGGTTTCCTCCCACAGTCCAAAAACATGGATCAAGGTCAATTGAATTCAAAAAATTGTCCCATAGAAAGTGTGTTTGTGTGTGAGTGAGTGTGTGCCCAGCGATAGATTGCCTTGTCCTGTCCTGGGTGTGCCCAGCGCCCGGAACGTTCTCTCCTGTATGGACATGGGGAACCCCCCCGCGACCCTAGTAGAGGATAATGCGGAAGATAATGAATGGATAGAACTTGTTGGTACTCTATTGGTCAGGACCATCACAGAACAGGTATAATTTGGGTGGGGAATTTTTTATTGTCGGTTCTGTAGTGATACTGATGCAGTGAGGGGGTTTTAGTACTGCTGTAGTTTCATTCCAACACCTCAGTGACACTGCTGGAATGAGAATAATGCGGCAACCAAATAATTCCTGCACTGTGGTGCTACTATTGACCATTAGAGAACAGATTAAAGGGTCTAAAACAAAATGTACTCTAGATGGTCTACAGTCTTTAATAGTAGAATGACAAGGTCCGTCTTTACTGTAAGTGGAACTGATGAATGGAAATTAAGTGGAGCAAAAAGGAGGTGTGTCGAAACTTTTTTTCTGACATAGAACCAAGCTGTCGTGTGATTGGATGTATTGACAGCTACGTGTTGCTGATTGTATAGATTTCGCAACATATGTCCCATAAGTGCAAGAAAACTCATCTCCATCATGGTTATCCACCATAGTTGGTCATGCTGTACAATGCATGTTAAATAACTTTGTAAAATCAACAAAACAATTACATTACTTGGTTCTGTTTGCTTGCTTTCTGATGATTTGGAGTTTTGTGATCTAAACCTCTTCTAGGTTCAAATACAGCTTGTTTTTGAGGAATCTATAATGTAAACCTAGATTGCATTCACTTTAAGACTACTTGCAACAGGATATTGATGGCAAGTAAGACCAGTGCAATGGTCCTAAACTTGCTGCATTAGAGCAAGCCACCTTTAGGCAATCTATTCTTGCATCCATTCTTCTGTCCAGATTCTTTTTAGCTGCTTCCAGCATGACATCCTTCATTTGCTGCCACAGTGCATCTGGTATGTATGGTTCCTCTTCTAGTATTGCTAACTCCTAAAACTTGACCAGTTCAAGCATCAATACCAAGTGGAGGTTGCCAAAATATTTTAAGTTCCAGTCAAACTTTCTCTTTCACTTATTTCCTTTTGAGCCTCAATTCAATTATCATCATCACAAGATTGTGAACAAAGACACAGTCTACACTGAGGCAAGTGCCTGCATTGTTGATTGACTGTTTCCACTGCTTATTAATCAGCATGCAGTCAATCTGAGCACTGGTCTACTGATTTGGGGATGTTCAACCCGATTTATCAGAGGTCTTTCCATGTGTATGACTGTTGACCCTTTTTGTGTGTATTTTTTTGTTTGAATTAATATTAATACAATTCATAGAAAAATGTTTTATAAATGTTGTCTATGATGGTTAGGCTTTTTAAATGATGTTGCGAGGCTTGGGCTAGTCAATAATTTTTGACTCCATTTAAGATGTGTTTTTGGCGTTTGTTATTGTGCAGTGAAATAAATGATGAGAAGCTTGTATTCTGCTGCATCTTGTTGAGTTACAAATTTTACCAACCTCTGAAAAATACCTACACCAAACCCACAATACATTTTACAAGCAAGAAAGTTGTTGTATAATCAGTTTTTATTGGTCCCCAGCTTAAAATCAAGATGAGTTTATTTCCAATGCTGCACACCTTCTCTATTGCCTTTTACATCTTAATGAATACATTTGTATGTTCAGTATTGTTCAGTGTGCTTTTGATCCTGTTCCTTTGCTCTCATCTACATTTGTGAGAGAAACTTTTCTTTGAAAGTGTCTTCTGCTTTCTAGCCTCGAGAGACTGGCTGAATAATTGAAACGTAAAATCAGCAGAATTATGGCTTTTAAACATAGAGTTTAGAGGAAATAGAGATGGGAAATAACATCACTGCTTGGTTTTATAGGGAGAAATGACATTTGACAAAAATGTAACAGGTTGGTGCTATTTTTACAGTCACTGCAGGGTTTGACAGGATCATGAGTGTTTGTGCTCAATCTTGCTGAGACTCTGGTCTTTAGAGGAGGATGCATGTGAGAGTGAAATGCTGCAGTGCATCAGTAGGAGCAAACAGTAATGCTGGGGCAAATCATCCTCAAAAGGACAAGAGTAAAGGAAAAAATAGTGAGAGATTCAGAGACAAACATGACTAGATATCGGAGTCGGTTCTGTCAACTCAGCTGCATAGTTTGTAATGCCCCTAGCAGTTTCCCTTATTATTTATTTTATATCCCTTACCTCTAAATTTGCTGTAAAACATTAATATAAGGTTTGAGAAAACTTATGATCAATACCCATATATTTACAAATTTAGTACAAATTTGTCAGCTGCATATTATATATTTTTTATATTATATTTTTTCAGTTGGATAAAGGCAGTAAATACAAACTGTAAAATCACACTATACGAGGTATAAAACTACAATAAACCCCAAAGAAAATCACAGCAGATATACTTTGAAAATCAAAGTAAACAATCATGTACTTTAGAAAATCACAGTTTACAGAAAACAATCATGTTCTGTACAAAACAGTAAACAAATGTACATAATGTATACAGTATATATTTATTATTTAAAAATTATCAGTGCAACATCTAGCTTTAGCGTTGAGACTATGAGTCTACTTGCATTGTCTACTGCATTTCAACACTCTTTTGGCCAAAGCCGCATATTTTTACGCCATGCGTGCGTGCACGTCAATCCCCTGCTCCCCTGTGGTGTGCTGCTATTGTTACGCTAATGCTTCAAAGAAAGTCCAACCCCTAAATTTAAATACTCTGACAAGTTTCAGGCTGCAGACCAGAAAGCAGGTTTTCAAATGAATTATGTACTAAAACAGCACATAATCATTATTATTCATTATGTGTGCTCTGGCGTCAGGTTGTGCTATATATAAAATGGTTATTCCTAAAAGTGATACTCTAAACAAGAACCAAAAGGTTAAAAAAAGATAAACAAATGAGAATTGTAAGCAAAATTATTTAAAATAACATTTACTGTACAGCATACATGTTTATAGATAGCTATATAAATAACAAGTGGTGTTCATGGTTCCTCTGCAATGAATAAATTATCTTTTTCCTTCAGCACGTGTAAGCATCGGGTGCGTAAAATGTGAGCACTTCAAATACACAAAACCAGTGTGGAAGCATAATGCATAATCATTTTTTCATGGAGTATGTTGTTGAGCATACAACAGACATAATCAGTGTGTGCAAGCATCGGGTGAGCAGAATACACACTGCCGTCTGCAAAATATTTAGGGATAATTGATTGCTGAATTCTGTAAAACAAGGATAAAATGTGAATACTTCAAATACATGAAGCCAGTGTGGAACAAAAATGCATAATCATTCCTTCATGGAGCACGTTGGCGAACATGCAACAGACATAATTAGTGGGTGCAAGCATCAGGCGAATTCTGTGGATAATGTTGATGTGTGGTTTACTTTTCAGATGGACTGTGGTTAACCATAAGTCCATTGATTTCAATTTGGGCACCATAATTTTTAGTAGTTTTAGTTTTGGGACAGTCTGTAATTGCCTTTGTTTAAACAAAGATGTTCACCAAATTATCTCAGTTGCCTTAAAAATTATTAAAATAAATGAATAAATAAATCAAACATGAATGACTTTCTTCAAAAATGCTTTAGCTTAAATTACGTTTATATTCGCAAACAAAGGTCAAACACAACAAATGAGAGGCAACATACAGCAGCACTTTATTATCTGGTGTGAACACTATTTGCCTTACGCAGAATCTCCTTTAAATAGAGTTGATCATGCCATACGCCATCAAATGTGAGCATTTGCTCGGTGAAGTCTGTTACAATCTGCGTTCAGGTGGAGAGGACAACGAACATGCAGATAATTAAAATTTGTAACAAATTTAGATTTAGACAAATTTATAAACAAAATTAAAATACCCTTTGTGCACATAAAAAAAGTATTCAATCTTTGTGTTCAGCAAATACAGATGTTACACATTCCCGTTCACGCCCCGCCGTTCCGCTCTCTCCTTCACACACACCCACTACACCGACACGCCCACTTCCCGCTGCTACACGCTCCGCACCTCACACACCCATCTCCACACCTGATACGCATTCTAATAATCACAGATCACCCTCTCCAGATTATTAGGTGCAGATGTGATTCGCTGACGACAGCGTCCTTTTAAGCCGCCAATCCGGATCCATCGGCACAGAGTTTTTTGGATTCATCACATTCATGCACACTGCTCTCTTCAACCCGTTACTTTCCTGTCCAGGACATCCTGATCGTCTTCTGGCGAGACTGGCTTTTCATCTTTCGTTTACTTCTGACTCGCTACCTCTTCTCAGGATCGCACACCACGGGAGAAGTAAGAACTTCGGGGACTTCGCCGTGCAACCACCGACCGCCCCCTCGTCCGCACGCCACGCCGCTCACGCGCCGCCTCGACGTGAGCCGCCGCTTTCCACAGACTGTGGGAATCTATTGACTGTTTTTGCTTATTGACTATTTTTGTTTCGTTTTTCCAATAATCCCGCTGAGAGGAAATAAACGTTGTGTTCTCTATTTTTCAACACGCCACGGGACGCTTAACTCAACGTGACATAAAACTCTGCCCCATACGGAACTGCTATGATGGAGTCGACGAAGGAGGTCCTACAGGCGCAGGGACGCGCCATGGCTGAACTCCAGAGTGGACTGGGTGAGATGTCCCGGGCGATCCAGACGCTGATGGGCCATCTCACCGAGCTGGAGCGCGGCGGCTCCGTCTCTGGAGCCGCAGGACTGCCATCACCTCAACCGACGCTCCAGCAGGACACCGAAGTGCCTCCCCTACCCACCGCTTCCCCATACAACCTGTCCGAACCTGAACGGTTTGACGGCAGTCCGGGTAAATGCCGCTCTTTCCTTATGCATTGTGCCCATTACTTCCGCAGCCATCCATTTTCCAGCGAAGTAGACAAAATATCGCTTATAATCTCTCGGCTGACTGGCAGGGCGAGCGAGTGGGCTACAGCCATCTGGGAGGCACAGGGTCCCGAATGCCGGTCATTTGTTGAGTTCCATCAGGCATTTCATACTGCTTTCGCCCACCCTCTGGAGGGTGAGAAGGTGGGCACGCAGTTATACCGGCTACACCAGGGACCCCGATCGGTGTCCGAGTACGCTCTGGAGTTCCGGGTTCTGGGCGCTCAGACTGGATGGAGCGGCTCTGTCCTCACCGTAATCTTCCGGAAGGGTCTGCGCCGGGAGATACAAAAGGAGATCGCCGGACGGGGTTTCGGAGCCTCCTTAGACGACCTCATCCGTCTCGCCGTCCAGATGGAGCAGCACCTCACCACGGTTCTCCCGGGTAACAGCCCCGCTCGTCCTTCGGCGGTTCCAGGTGGATGGAGGGACTCCGTCGCAGCGCCACCACAGCAGCTCCAGGATCTGGAGCCGATGCAGCTTGGACGTTCCCATCTGACTCCGCAGGAACGTCGGCGCCGGGTTCGTCTAGGTTTGTGCGTCTACTGTGAGAGCCCCGCGCACTCCCTACAAGACTGCGACGTTCGCCTTGACCGCCGCGGCCGTGCTTCACGCACACGTTCGCAGCCGTCTCGTGAAGCATCCTCTGTCGCGGTGAGAATTTTTGGGGTAGTGAGTCAGCAGTCTCTGTGTTTAAACTCTGTGTTGTTTTTTAAAGGTTTGTCTCGGACGGTTGCCGCGGTGGTGGATTCCGGCGCGGACAGCAACTTTATTGATCGGCTCTTCTGTCGTCAGTGGGGCATACCGGAGGTGCCTCTCGAGACCACTTTTTCCATCCAGTCCGTGGACGGCAGCCCTTTGCCCTCAGGGGGGGCTAAAAGCTCTACACCTCCCCTCCGGATGGGGATCGGAGAGGACCATTTTGAGGAGATTACATTTTTTATCATCTCCTCTCCCTCTGTCCCCGTCATTCTAGGGTTACCCTGGCTGAGGCGGCACGATCCAGTTATCTCCTGGGACGAGCTGCGGGTGTGGTCATGGTCATCTCGGTGTCGACAGAGCTGCATTCAACATTCATCTTCCGCGCCAGCTGTGCTCGGCTTCCGGGGTGCCACCGGAGTTCCAGCTTCCTCCTGAGGTACCTGAGGCGTACACTGACCTCGCGCAGGTTTTTAGTAAGTCGCGTGCTAACACACTTCCTGTCCATCGCCATTATGACTGCGCTATTGACCTGGTGCGCGCGCCCTTATCCCCTCTCAGTAACTGAGACGTGGGCCATGTGCGATTATATTGAAGAGGCCTTGCGCAATGGCTTCATTCGCCCCTCCAAATCTCCTGCTGCGTCGGGGTTTTTCTTCGTGCCTAAACAGGGAGGGGAATTGCTCCCTTGTATTGACTTTCATGAACTCAACAAGCCACAAAACGCATACAACCTTGTGCGCATTAGGAAGGGAGACGAGTGGAAGACCGCTTTCATCACCACCTCGGGGCATTATGAGTACCGGTTGATGCCCTTTGGTCTCACCAACGCCCCTGCGGTCTTCCAGGCCTTCATTAATGATGTGCTTCGGGAGTTTCTCCACCAGGGGGTGATCGTTTACCTTGACGATTTGCTGGTTTTCTCGAGGGATCTGTCCTCCCATGTCGCCTTGGTTCGGCGAGTCCTATCGCGTCTCCTCGCTAAGGGGGAGAAGTGCGTCTTCCACCGGGACTCGGTCTCCTTTTTGGGTTTTATCATCTCCCATAAGGGGATCGAGATGGACCCGGCAAGGTCCAAGCGGTCGTGGACTGGCCGACACCAAGCTCACCCCGGGAGCTACAACGGTTCCTGGGGTTCGCTAATTTTTATAGGCGCTTCATTCAAAACTTCAACCGCATTGTGCTGCCTCTTACCTCCAGCCTCAGGGGTGCTCCCTCCACGTTGCGCTGGAGCCCGGAGGCGGATCGGGCCTTCAATTTGCTCAAACAACGGTTCACCACTAAACCGGTTTTGGTCCATCCGGACCCCGGGCGCCAGTTCATCGTGGAGGTAGACGCCTACTGTAGTGGGTCAGGTGCCGTTCTGTCCCAGTCCATGGGGGGTCTAGCACAGGCACGCCCCATAGCGTACTTCTCCCGCAATGTAATTACGGTATCAGGGAGCGAGAGCTTTTGGCCATCAAATTGGCCCTGGAGGAGTGGAGACATTGGCTCATGGGGTCTTCCCTTCCTGTGCACATCCTTACTGATCACAAGAACCTGGAGTACATCAAGTGTGCGCGGCACCTCAATGCCCGTCAAGCCTGGTGGGCTCTATTTTTTAGCCAATTCGATTTACAGATTTCTTTTCGTTCAGGGTCTGAGAACAACCGGGCCAATGCACTGTCCAGACTTCACGGCCCCTCGCAATCTGATCCGGACCTCGGGACGTCTATTATAACCCTCTAGTAAATTTCTAGGCATTATCCGTTGGGAGGTGGATACTCAAATTCAGGAGGCGCTGCGCATTGTTATGGTGCCTTCCAACTGCCCAGAGGGTAAGACGTACGTCCCTGGTCCCTTCCACGCACGTATTATCACGTGGGCCCACTCCTCTCTGTGCACTGGACATCCAGGTGTCCTTAGAACCATCCAGCTTGTCCAACGGAGGTACTGGTGGGAGTCCTTGCAGGCGGACGTCCAGTCCTTTGTGCGCTCCTGTGCCGTCCGCCGGTATGACCCCCCGGGAGCTTCCAGCTGGCAAGCTGTGCCCGTTGCCAGTGCCGGAGCGGCCTTGGGCCCACATCGCGGTAGACTTCGTGACCGGTCTCCCCTCTTCCAATTGCTACACAACTATCCTCTCGGTCCTCGATAGGTTCTCCCGGGCGGTAAAGCTTTTTCCCCTTAAGGGGCTGCCCTCTGCGTTCGAGATGGCCGAACTTCTGTTTTCGAGGGTGTTCACTTCGTTTGGGATCCCGGAGGTTATCCTTTCAGATAGAGGTCCCCAGTTTACGTCAGCCGTTTGGAAGGCATTTTGTGAGAAACCCGTTTCAGTCCATGCTGGGATACCAGCCACCTTTTGCGCCCTGGAACGGGGGGGGGGGTCGGAAGCGCCGACGGTTGATGCCTGGTTCCAGCGCAGCGAGGAGGTCTGTGGTCAGGTCCACCAGCGGGTCGAAGCAGTAATCCAGAGATACAAACGCTTCGCGGATCGATTTCGGGGTGACACCCCTCATTACAGTGTAGGTGACATGGTGTGGCTCAGTACCCGGGACATCCGGTGTCGTCGGGGTACTCGGAAACTCCTGCCCCAGTTTCTGGGACCATTCTGGGTCGAAGAAATCATTAATGAGGTCACGGTCCGGCTGAAGCTCCCGCACCATTTGCGGGTGCACCTGACCTTTCACGTCTCCCTTCTTAAGCCTTTTGTTCCAGGTCCCCTAGACACCAATTGGACAGAGTCCAATAGAGAGACACAGGAGGAGAACGAATCCAACATCTACATTGTGTCCTCTCTGTTGGACTCCCGCCGGCATCAGGGCAAGGTGCAGTATCTGGTGGATTGGGAGGGATTCGGTCCTGAGGAGAGGAGCTGGGTCGCTGCCGAGGACATCCTGGATCCGAGCATTGTCCAGGAGTTCTACCGGGATCACCCCGACCGCCCCGCCCCTCGACCTAGAGGTCGGCCGCCTCGCCGACATCCACGGACCGTGTCTCGAGGGAGCAGGTCCCAGGTGGGACCGCCTTTTTCTGGGGGGGGGGGGGGGGGGTGATGTTACACATTCCTGTTCATGCCCCGCCGTTCCGCTCTCTCCTTCACACACACCCACTACATCGACATGCCCACTTCCCACTGCTACACGCTCTGCACCTCACACACCCATCTCCACACCTGATATGCATCCTAATAATCACAGATCACCCTCTCCAGATTATTAGGTGCAGGTGTGATTCGCTGATGACAGCGTCCTTTTAAGCCGCCGATCCGGATCCATCGGCGCAGAGTTTTTTGATTCATCACGTTCATGTACGCTGCTCTCTTCAACCCGTTACTTTCCTGTCCGGGACATCCTGATCGTCTTCTGGCGAGACTGGCTTTTCATCTTTCGTTTACTTCTGACTCGCTACCTCTTCCCAGGATCGCACACCACGGGAGAAGTAAGAACTTCGGGGACTTCGCCGTGCAACCACCGACCCCCCCTCGTCTGCACGCCACGCCGCTCACGCGCTGCCTCGATGTGAGCCGCCACTTTCCACGGACTGTGGGAATCTATTGACTGTTTTTGCTCATTGACAATTTTTGTTTAGTTTTTCCAATAATCCCGCTGGGAGGAAATAAACGTTGTGTTCTCTATTTTTCAACACGCCTCTCTCTTTTCCTCCGGCAACGGGATGCTTAACTCAACGTGACAACAGAAGTGTTTAATTTTTTTACTTTTGTTCAGTAAATATTTTTTAATTTATGTTTTTCTTCATTATTTTATGAGCCACTAAATGTTGCTTACTTAAAAAGCTTGTCAGATTATCCCAGACATATAGTTTTGAGTATATATTTGGGTATATATTATTTGGGTGTTTTAATTAATATGTTAATCTTGATTGTTTCAATAACTGGTCGTGACACATTCAGGTTTACCATAGAAGAATTTTATAATTAGAAAGTGTTCACATACTTGTGGCTATATAGTGTATTTAAAAAGAGTTTAGGGCCACTTTAAGTGTGCAGGTAAATTTATTGTCTAGGGAGAAAATGAAATTATCTTGAATGGACACTCATGCCACAGAGCACAAATGCAATTTCATTATGACCTGAAATAAAGCTTTTTAATATTAAGACTTATTTCATCTTTCCTCTGACCTCCAAAAGATAAGGCTGATAGTAAATCAGCTATATGCCAAGGTTGGGAGATTAGATCTTCAATATAATCACCTTCAGCTAAATTACACAATCAGATGATTACTGTCACTAGAATTGAGCCAGTATAGTTGCTATTGCTTCCACCTAAGGTTTGCTGAGTGCATTATATCTTAAGAGACATATAAGAACTGAATAGAATCTTGTTGATAAAAAAAAAAAAAAACACTAACGACTATAGTTTCGTAACCTGTAAACAACTCCAAACTGCAAGTTTAATTAGATTTCTTAGTCAATTTGCAGCAAAGGATATACTCTCAAAGGAGGTAATAACAGTGCTTCTCTGTTATTGATGGGCTTTTGTCTGTACAACCAACTTCTGGTTTAAGCTACAAAAATGGTAGATAGTTGATCACAATCAATCATTGTGTGAAGGTTGCTTTTTCCCCTGCAAATTACAGATTGTCTCTATAAAAAAAATTCTAAACTAAAATAATGTATATTAATTTAATTCTATTTCAACAGGTTATAATGACAAAAAATAAATATTAATTGTATGTACATTTCAACCTTTATAACAGGGTGGCTTAGTGGTTAGCACATTCGCGTCTCAGTGCTAGGGATTCCCGGTTCGAATCCCCATCTGCGTGGGTTTCCTCCGAGTTCTCCCGGGTTCTGGATCAAGTCAATTGAATTTTCAAAATTGCCCCATATAGAGTGTGTCTGTGTGAGTGAGTGTGTGCCCAGTGATGGATTGGCGCCCTGTCCTGGGTCTATCTGCCCAGCGCCCGAGATGCTCTCCCCTGGATGGGCATGGGGAACCCCACCGCGACCCTAATAGAGGATAAAGCGGGAGATAATGAATGAATGAACCTTTATAACCCTATTTTATGTAAGAAATACATTATGCATTTTGAAGCATCTAAGCAAAATTTAAATATCCTTGCTGGCACATGATCACAATTTGCTATTTTCAACATTCACCACATAAGAAAAGAATATAAAGACAAAAAATAATAAGTTCCTAAAATTAGGTGTCCCTAATTTTGGGACTGTTGGGGGGGCTGGGTTTGGTTGCATTACATTAGTAAAAAGTAACTTTTTGGCTTGGATCTTAGGAGAATATGTATTCATTAACATACAAGTCCAAACAGTATGGAGGAAAAACATATTTTAAATCATACTACAGATATTATAATAACTAAAAGACTCTAAAGACATTTCATGTTTTGTCTGATCAACTTCATTTTACTTGTCAAAAAATATCTTTTTTTATCCTTTATTAACCAAAATGTGGAAATTTGCAAATATTCATTCCTGCATTCCAGGTAGTTATGAATTTATACAGTTAAATAATGATGTAATTTTAAAAAGGTGACATTAACAGGTCATTGTAATAAGTATTTTGTACAAAAGAAGCATACAGGAAATGTTAAGTCTTTCATGAGCACAGCTGATCAGAGATATTACAGTTTGTCAACAAATGCAAGAGAAAATTATTAAAACCATGTTTCCCAAAGAAGTGTTGAAAGGGATTTGCATATTTAGTGCAAACATAGACTGAACGCCCACAATCTTCAGTACCTCAGGCTGTACTGCATCATGAACCGTCATTTAACAATAGCTGATATAGCCGAATGAGCAAGAGATTACGTCCTCAAACCTTTGTCAAGCACTACAATGTGGTGTTATATTCATAAATGCAAATAAAAACTTACTAAGAAAAAACAAGAAGGGACATTGGCTCTTTTGGGCTCTGGGGCACTTAGGAGGATCATTTCAATAGTATTTCAATTCTTTTGATATGTTTTTGATTATGACTGATATCAACAACAAGTGCAACGAATGTCAGTCATGTTATGGGGCTGTGTCATTACCCTTGGCAAAGGTAATTTACACCTCTGTAATGGCAGCATTGATGCAGTAATATACAATGAGATAAAAGAGCAGCATATGCTGCTTTCAAGACTTCATCATATGCAAATCACATGCTGCAGACATTATAAAGGCATGGTTTTAGTATATGCTCACTGATTTTAGTATATAATAATGGACTGGCCTGCCTGCAGTCCTGACCTTTTTTCAAATAAAAAATGCATCAAGGATTTTGAAACAAAAAATAATCCAAGGATCCAATACTATTGCACATCTAGACATGTTCGTAGAAATAAAGGCACAAAATAACATCTAAAACACTTCAATCACTTTTGTGTTTTTATGTGCATTGGTACCCAAAAGAGGCAGCACAGTGGCTTAGTGGTTAGCACGTTCACCTCTCAGCGCTGAGGATTCCAGGTTCACATTCCAATCTGGGTGGAGTTTCCATGTTCTCCCTGTGTCCATGGGGGTTTCCTTCGGGTTCTCTGGTTTCCTCCCACAGTCCAAAAAACATGGATTCAAGGTAAATTGAATGCTCTAAATTGCCCGATATAGTGTGTTTTTTTTGAGTGAGTGTGCCCAAAGATGAAGTTGGCGGCTTGTCTTGGGTGTATCTGCCCAGCGATCGAAACACCCCCATGTGACCCTAATAGAAGATTAAGCAGAAGATAATGAATGAATGGTACCCAAATGAGAAATTGTCACGAGAAACGGAAATAGTATGTGCATAATTTTGATAAAGCTGCTTTTAGGACTTCTTGAACAACAGCCACATGATGGAGCAGTTGTTGCCAGCAGGGACTATTGTTATCATATTTCTTGACTTTACTCTTAATATGACCATGTGAGACTTTTACTATACAAACCTAAAAATAAACAAATCTGAAAAAAGAATGAAAAGGTGGAATGTAAAACGTTATTAAGACTTGGTCTTGTTAATATCACCACCAAACAAGCCGACAAATACCATTCATAATTGCTAAAAACTAATGAAGCAATTGATGATGGCAAGAGCTATGGAGGCTAAAAGCTGCCTGCTTGTTAAGCTCTTTCTAGGAATTCAGTTTTGATTATCATACTTTTTATTTTGTTCATCATCTGACTGCTGTAAAATTTCTCACATTATCAACATTTTGCCCGAGATCTCGTCAGTATATCTCTCTCCTTATCATAAATCTGTTCACAGCTGACACTGACAACCAGCACTATTTACTCCTTAATTTCAGTGTAAGCCAGCTAGGCACATGTGTTAAGTATTGTGATACAAATCTGCATCCCGGGTCAAAACACAATCAGTCGAGTCTGTCTTTACATCCCTGCACAAACAATATACAGTTGAAATGTGTATTTTCATTTCATAATTAATTATGAAATAATTAAATTGTATTTTCATTTCTTAACTGCTTAATCCTCTACAATGTTCAGAGGTAGTGGGGGGTTTGGGGCGCTTGGCAGATATACCCAGACAGGGCGCCAATCTATGGATGAGCACACACTCACAAAGACACTCTATATGGAGCAATATAGTGCAGACAATTTACCTTGAATCCATGGTTTTGGTGAAAACCAGAGAACCTGGAAAAAATGTGCTAACCACTACACCACTATGCTGTCCGATACCTTTTCATTACGCCTATATATGTTTCTTTGACATCTATTAAAAACATTGATTTCACTTTGTAATTAATTTTGGTCTTTCAGTTATAACTGTTTCTGCTTTACTGATAATGTTACGGTCGGTTGACCGGGCAAGGCGGATTCGCTACTCGGAGAGACAGGACTGGAACAGAGATCAGTAACAAACCGGGTTTATTTCCACAACACAGGGGTAGACAATACTTTAGGGAGCACAGACACAACGGAGGCAACACGAGCCAGTGAATGATGACATGGAGACGCGGCGTATGACTCAGCCTGACGTCAGACAGTGTCGTGTTCCAATCCAGAGTGAAATTGCGTAGAGGAGAAGGCAGGCGATGAACTGCACACACAAACAGAGACACAACGAGACAGGGTCCAAACAGGACGAGGCAACAAGGTGCGTTCGAAGCAGTGACGGGAGCTGGTACAGTCAGGGCTTGGCGTGGCACAAGACTAACTGGCGGTGAGGGGAGGGCGTGCAGGGCATAAATAACGAAAACGTGATCAATCCCAGGTGCGCATAATTACAGGGGCGTGAACACACAGACCAACCCACACCACGTGACCAAAACAAACATGACAGATAACAACATCTACCAAATTTACCATTTTCTTTTTGAAAAATTGTTTTCATTAAGAGTACTTGTTAATTTACACAATTCATCCGAAAGGCAATTAAGTTAAGGTGATTGCTCTGTGCAAGTCATTCCATACTTGACCCCTAATTTGAATTTCTCTTTACTTATCACAACCAGATCTACTACTACTCATACTACTAATAATAACTGATGTCTAAAAACTTTTGGACATTATTTATTCCATCCATCCATCCATCCATCCATCCATCCATCTATTATCTTCCACTTTATCCTTCATTAGAGTCATGGGGGGATTCCCCATGCCCATCTCGGGAAGAATGTTTCGGGTGCTGGGCAGATACACCTAGGACAGGGCGCCAATCTTTCACTGGGCACACATTCACTCACTCACACAGACACACTCTATATGGGGCAATTTGGAGAATTCAATAGACCTTGTTCCATGTTTTTGGTTGGACTGTGGGAGGAAACCGGAGAACCCAGAGAAAACACATGCGGACACGGGGAGAACATGGAAACTCCACCCAGATTGGGATTCGACCTGGGACTCCCTAGTGCTGAGAGGCAAATGTAGTAACCACTAAGCTACCATGTCGCCCACATTAGTTATTAAGACAAAAACAAATTTCAAACTGTTGGAAAAAAGAAATATAAAATACATCAGGGCAAGTGCATCCTTTATATCATGCATAATGTCAAATGTTACACATTTGGATGCACAAGTGACTAAATGAATTATAAGAAACAAAAGGCAAAAGAGGGAGTGCTTACTAACCCGGTCAACGAACAGCTGTGTTGACCATGCTGAGATGCTCGGGGGAGCCTCTAGAGATTATAATAACATTACTCTCAGCACTGGAACAATAATAGACTACAGGCCCATGCACAGCTTAAGGAATCAAGCATTTAAAAATTAAAGCAAATTTCAGTGCTATGTTGCTATATTTGTGGCTAAAAAAACATTTATGGTGGTCCTGACCAATAGGGAACAAATTAAAGGGGACACACAAAACCTTGTTTGACTAAAGTGAGCTATTGTGGAAGTTGTAGTATTGTACAAAGTGCATAGGGTACGTCAAACTGATAAAATGAATAATGAGTGTAGAAATAAGGTTATCCAATAAAATGGCCAACAAGTATGTATCTTCTTGTGTGGTGGTATTCGGTGTTGCTGACTTGTTGTTACAATCGGGCGGCGCTGTCCGTCCGATGGTGGCGCAGCGTGGTGTGGTGAGGTGGAAATGAAGCGAGCCAGGCGTCAAATATATACAAAAGTATACATACAATGCTGGCCTGCTGACTCAGGGCGCATGCACACTTTAAGTGTAGTCAGCAGGCCACATGTGCACCCCAGATGATGCACCCCACATGACCCCAGATGATGCGCTGGACACCACGCCTACACTCCCAGACTCCCTCCTTTCCGCCACCTGGACACAGAGGGAGAGGACCAGTACCGCAACACCGCACAACGTTGAATAGCTCGCGAAGCGGATTCCTGGCGGTGAGAAAAAACTCGTGGAGCAGGTGATCCGTGGAGTCAGGAGGCTCGCACGGAGGAACACGTGCAGGATCGCGCGTCGGATTCCTGGCGGTGAGGAAAAACGTACGAAGCGGGTGATCCATGGAGCCGGGAGACTCGCACGGAGGATCGCACGGAGGATCACTGCCCTGCCCGTGGTGAAGCTGTCTCTTCACCGCGTCCAGGTGCTCGCCTACAGAGCGGGAATCGGGGCGAACCTGGCCAGGAATGCCGTCTCAAACCGGCTGGCCGAGTTGAGACAGTCGTCCCCTGTGGCCAATAGGCCCTCGGCCCACCTCAGCGCAGGTCCTAGGAGTCGGGAGGGGTAGAACTGCACCCTCTCTCGGTCCGAAAGCTCCCGACTGGTCACCAATTCAAACACCCTGCGACAGCCGATAATGTAAGGGAGTGGCTTCAAAGTAATAATCTCGAGTAATAATCTCCCCATAATCCGGGACCCGGTCGATTCCCCTCATCGCTCCAACCTCCGGGGAGTGAGCACTGCAGCAGAAACTAGATGGCGGGGATAGCGCCAAGCTAAAGTAGCCGATTGCTGCAGTCGGGGAAAGGGCTATTGGCGGGGCTAGCGCTGGGCTAAAGTAGCCTGGATGCTGCAGCCGGGGACTAGGCTAATGGCGGGGCTAGCGCTGAATTAAAGTAGCCGATGCTGCAGTCAAGGAAAGGGCTATTGGCGGGGCTAGCGCCGAATTAATATAGCCGGTGCTGCAGCCAGAGGATAGGCTATTGGCAGGGCTAGCGCCGAGATAAACCGAACCACGCGGCTAAGGGCGGAGCTAGCGCCGAATTAATACAGCCGGTGCTGCAGCCGAATGATGCGGCTGATGGCGAGCTAGCACTGATGCTAACGCCGCTAAAGCGATCCTATGGCCGGAACGGACAATAACCGAGATACACGGCCGCGGAGCTAATAAAAAAAAAAAAAAAAAAAGGGGCGCTTACCCGGATGAGGACACCTGGACTTCACGGGGTGTGGAGGCCAGCATTTCTGTTACAATCGGACGGTGCTGTCCATCTGATGGCGGCGCAGCGCGGTGCGGTGAGGTGGAAATGAAGCGAGCCAGGAGTCCAGGTAAGCAGACACAAAGAAAGTTTAATGCTGAATCAGTGGGAACGCCACTGAAGGCACACCGGGACGTGCCGGGAGCAAAACTATAATCAGTCCAATCATGAAACGAACCAAAACACCCGACGTAACACAAATATATACAAAACACTTGTCATCTTTCTTAATTCAGGAAATAAATTCACTCATAACATCTGAAGTAACAAAACATGAATCTATAACATTGTTATTTCATTATGATTACATTGATTAGATTTAATCCATGCCCTCCCACTTTGGTACCATAATAAAATTGTAACTGATGTAGGCAAACAGTGTGATACATTAATACTTAGACAACATTACTGTCCAAAACCCAAAACACAGATTGCTACAGATTTGATTTCTATAGCCTCATCCTGCCAGCAGCCAATTCATATTCAGTGCAGAAGCGTACAAACTGTATTTGCTATTTATGGTTCACGATGGGTGCATCAATATCCACTTGACACATTTCTGACACACAGCCAGCTGCAAAATCAGACATAGCACATAATTCTATCTAGCCTCCCTTCTGCTGACTTACATTTGCTCTGTGAACGTTTTATATATTCTTGAAGCTGGCATTTGATCATGAGGTATCAGCAGTTTTCTGAAAATTGCAGAATGTTTTAAAAATGTATAGATGTAGGTGAAAATGACATAAAACCCACCATTAGGACAATGTGCCTGGTTAATATGTGAGTTGGAAAATGCACTTCTAAGAGCACTGATGAATATTTACCAATGATCAGCTATATATATACAGTATATATATATATATATATATATATATATATATATATATATATATATATATATATATATATATATATATATTTATACAGGCATCACAATATTTGTTTTAGGTCTATATAAAATATTTATTACAAATGGATTTAAATAAAGTAATAATTTACTCCTATTAAGCTCCTATTCAGTGTTAAATTTAAAGGTTAATTTTATTAAAAGGTAGATCAGGTTCTTATAATAAATGCATAAACTAGAACTGACACTGACATTGCTGGTGTGTACCTAAATTTCTTTTTTATATTTAAATTATGAGAAAAGAGCTAAATTTAAACAGTACTGTGTATTATAGCACAAAAGCAGTACTATAATATAATATAATATAATATAATAAAGTTATTTGCTGTTAGGAGTCTGGCTCAGAGAGAACAGAGGAGACGTTGATGCAGCAACAACTGGGGTTTATTAACCAATCAACAGCGGCGACCGAGTGGCACGTGACGGAGTAGGTGATCGGCAGCGGGATCACTGGGGCACTCGCTGAATGTCACGTGCGTCGCTTGATTACCAGGACTGGCAGCGAACCTGGTATCAAGCAGAAAAGAACACAAACCAACACCAACACAAAATATAACACCGGGAGATATATTAAACAAAGAAAATGGAAACTAGCGTGAAAGGAGGAGCTAAATAGAACAGGACAAAGATAGAGGAGGTGAAGTGCTGTACGAGGCGGCAACCAGGGTGAACGACGGGGAAGGAAATACACCGATGGGGGAACTGGAACCGGGAGACAGAGGAATGGTTAGTGAAAGATGGATTAAATATGTTATATTCACCGACAGGGGAAGTGATTAGTAAACAAAAGTGAGAATGTGTTACGGAGGCTAAAAACAAATGACGGACACGGACTTTCCTCTCAAATGCCACAGGCACACAGGAATCCTAAACTAAGGGAAGGAGGGAAAGGACGGGGACGAGGGAAGGGAGAGAGGGGGGACGAGGGAAGGGAGAGAGGGAGGACGAGGTAGGTAGAAGCGGGGAACAGAAGGAGGAACACGCTACTACTAAACACACTCGAAATCGCACTCACCCAATGGCGACCAAACACGGAAGAAGACACGGAGATAGAAATCAGGGAATATCACTCGGAAACAATGAACCTCACCTGGTGCACGGAGAGCGCACGCTGCTTAGAAGGCGGGGCTATGGGAACGCGATGCTGCGATCTCTGACATAGCCCCCTCCCCGAAGAGGTCGTCATGGGGGAGCCAACGGGGACCACAGCAGACAGCCTCGTGGAACGGGCTCGAGGAGGACAGGACATGGAACTACGGGTGACTCTACTGGGACGGGGGGGACTCTTTGGGAGGAGGCAGGGGCGTAGGAGGTACGTCAGGGGCCGGATGGGACGGAGGAAGAGGTACCTCTGGGTGGGGCTCGGAGTGGGGACGACCCCTAGGTCCACCCGACAGAGAACGGGGACGATCCCTAGGCCTACCAGACAGGGAATGGGAAGGTCTACTTCTCTGGGAAAAGGAATGGGGTGGTCTGCCTCGGGGTCGGGGAGCAGGGCATTGGGGGTGCGTCAGGTGGAACTGGTCGAGGAGAGTCTTGTCCAGTATGTCCGTCCGCTTTGTCCAAGATCTTTCCTCAGGGCCGTAACCCTCCCAATCTACAAGATATTCTAGTCTGGAGTCAGTCCTGCGTGAGTTCAGTATCCTGTCAATGGTGTAAAGGGGACGGTCATGGGGAAGTTCTTGGGTAAGTTGCTGGTGGGGTTGGGAGTCAAGGGGGCCGGGGGTGAAGGGTTTGAGGAGGGAGACATGGAATGAAGGGGAGATTCTGAGTCGGGGAGGAAGCTGTAGGGTAAAATTCACGTCATTTATCTTTTTGATGATGGTGTAGTGACCAATAAATCTGGCATTGAGTTTTTTGCTACTCTAATTTGAGAGAATTCTTTCAGCCCATGGGAGGAACGTGGCCCAGTTGTGTTGATGCTTCTGGCAGTAAGTACGCAGGAATTTGCTGAGCTCTTGGTTAGCCCGTTCGCACTGCCCGTTACTCTCCGGGTGGTAACCCGAAGTGAGGATGATCGAGGCCCCCTGCTTCTTGATGAATGCCTCCCAGACGGCCGAGGTGAATTGGGGACCTCTATCCGAGACGATGTCCTCTGGGAGGCTGAAGTGTCGAAAAACCTTGTTGAATATGGTCTCTGCCGTCTGGAATGCTGAGGGCAGTGCGGGCAGGGCGACGAATTTCAAGATCCTAACACCGAATTTCACCCCCTTGGAGAAGCGTTCCACAACCAACAGGATGGTGGTGTTACCTTCGGAGATGGAGATGGGGGGGCCACCAGTACTTCTGCCGATTCTTGTCCATCGTGCGTTCCACCCCTGGATGACCCGAGCTGGTGTTTGTGTGAACCCATGAGATGAGTTGCTGCCGGAAGTGTAGGAGAACGTAGATCTTGTTGGGGGGGATCTTAAACCTATTGGGTGGGGGTTCCCTCTGGTTCACCTCTTGGATCTCACCGTCAAGCTCCCAGGAAATGGTTTGTGCAGAATGGATTTGACAGGGGGTTCTGCCCTGTCCAGGTCCTCGAATTTACGGGAAAGGATGTCCGCCTTGGCGTTCTCCTTGCCCGGCCGGTAAGTAACGGTGAAATCAAACCGGTTAAAGAATAGGAACCGCCGGGCTTGTCGGGCATTGAGGCGACGTGCGGACTTCAGGAACTCCAGATTGCAGTGGTCCGTGATGACCTGAACAGGGAACTTAGCACCCATCACCCAGTGTCACCACTCTTCGAAGGCGAGTTTTATGGCGAGGAGTTCCCAGTCTCCCACGTGGTAGTTTTGCTCGGCTTGCGTGAGTTTGCGTGAAAAGTACGCAATGGGGTGTAGTCTCGGAGGTTCACCTTGTCGTTGGGAGAGGATGCCGCCGACACCCAGGGAGGAAGCGTCGACCTCGACCTCGACGACAAACGGAGACTCAGGATCCGGCTGGGCGAGCACCGGGGCCGTGGTGAACGCCTTCTTAAGTCTCCCGAACGCTGCTTCGGCCTTCTCAGACCACGTTAGTTTCTTGGGTTTACCCTTAAGTAGACTGGTGAGGGGCAGTACGGTCTGGCTGAATGATCTTATGAAGCGGCGGAAGAAATTGGCAAATCCAAGGAAACTTTGGAGTTCTTTCACGGTCTTCCACTCGAGTATAGCTTTGACTTTGCTGGGGTCCATTTGGATGCCATGATCATTGATGATATATCCCAGGAACGCGATCTCTTTCAGGTTGAACTCGCACTTCTCTGCCTTGACATACAACCCCTGCTCCAGTAGCCGTTCGAGAATCCTTCTGATGTTGTCAACGTGGGACTTGGGATCAGGCGAGTAAATGAGGATGTCATCTAAGTAGACGACAGCACATCTCCCCAGGAACTTCCTCAGAACGTCATTCACCAGGCATTGGAAGACAGACAGTCAGCCCAAACGGCATGACCAGCTACTCATAATGTCCTGCAGTGGTGCTGAAGACAGTCTTTCACTCGTCCCCCTCCTTGATCCTCACCAGGTTGTAAGCGGAGGTCAAGTTTGGTGAAGATCTTGGCGTTTCGCAGCTGCTCCAGTGCCGATGGGACGAGTGGGAGAGGGTAGGTGTACCTCTTAGCGATCTTATTGAGCTCCCGGTAATCGATACAAGGGCGGAGAGTGTCATCCTTCTTGGGCACAAAGAAAATGCTGGAGCTGACTGGGGACTTGGAAGGCCGGATGAATCCCTGCGCAAGTGCCTCAGTGATGTACTCCTCCATTACGGCTGTTTCCTTGACGTAGAGCAGGTAAGGCATAGAGTGCGGGAATTTGGCGCCAGGCAGGAGCTCAATGGTGCAGTCATACTCACGGTGTGGGGGCAGACGACAGGCGTGACCCTTGCTGAACACTGTAGCAAGGTCCTGGAACTCAGGGGGGGACGTTAGCTGGCAGACCGTCATCTGTGGACTTGGTAGCTGCCACTGTCTGTACCTTGGTGGGCGGTGTAATAGAGCAGGTGTGGCAATGCGGTGACCAGGTGTTAGGATCTTTTTGGTTTTTGGAAAGCAAAAGAACACGCCGATGCAAGATGGCCGTCTCAACTGGTTTATTGAGAACAAAGAGAATTCTTTCTGGACACCGTCAGAAAGTAACGCTGGCCAGCGGTCTGCCCATTCAGCTTTCAGGTGCTAAGTACGCCTTCAGGTTTGAGTGAGAGAGAGTCCACTCCAGGGTTACCTGCGTATATATTGTTATGTCTAGTTCCCGCCCCTTAACTGACTAAGCCAATCGCAGATTATCGCCCTAGGTTTTAAATCAGCCAATTCCAGCCCAGTATTTTCCCAGTGGTGGCAAAATCAGAGGAGTCCTTTGTTTGTCTTTCGGCCATATTGGGACTCTCATTATGTATAAGAAATTTAAAATTTCTGACACAGGCCAGAATATCCAGAGGGTCCCAGGTCAGGGAGGGGTTGTGGTCTCGCAGCCACGGTTGACCTAGGATGACGGGTGAGATAGTGGCGGACATGACGAAGAGGCTCTGTTTCTCCCTGTGGAGCATCCCTAGGCGTAGGGAGATGGGGGCGGTGCGGTGGATGATGCTCCCCACGTTCTCCCCGTCTTGAGGGGAACCGTGAGCACCCAGAGCTTCTGCACCAGTTTTTTTCCGAGGAAGTCCCCCTCCGAGCCCGAGTCAATCAGTGCCGCTACCGAACACACATTACCCTTGTGAGAGAGTATGATAGAAATGCGCGAACTGTATTTGTGGGTGGGCTGGAGTGTGCTCACCTTAGGGGGCTTGGGGCTTCTGGGGGACTCCTTGGGCCTCATCTCCTCTCTATCGGTCTCTGTCTGCCTCACCGGTCTCAGGGGGCACTCCAGACATTGGTGTCCAGCCTCTCCACAGTAAAGGCACAACTGGCGCCGGATCCGCTCTCTCCTTTGTCTCGCCGTGAGCCAAGATCGTCCCATCTCCATGGCCTCCGGTTCAGGGGTGGTGGAGGACTGGCGCGGCTGGCTTGGAGGCGGATGCTGAACAATCGGTATGTCGTGAAAGTCCAGCTGTATAGCTAGCTTGACGATTTCCTCCAGACTCATATGCAGCGAACGGTTGACCAGTTCTCTTTGCAGCTTGGGATGAAGACCAGTTTTGAACTGCGAGATGAGCGCTACATCATTCCAACCGCTAGAGGCCACCAGCGTGCGGAACTTCAGGGCATACTCCGCTACGCTCTGACTACCTTGGCTGAGCCAGCTCAGCTCGTCCCCAGCCGAGACGCCATGACGAGGGTGGTGGAAGACACTGCGAAACGTCGAGAGGAAGCGTTGGAGGTCGGAAACCTCAGGACCATTGGCTTGCCAGATGGCCGTAGCCCAGGAAGATGCTGCACCGATGAACCAGATGGAGATTCTGGACCTGTTGGGCAAGAGACTGAATTGCCTGACCCTGGGCGTTGAGCTGTTTGAGCAGCCGCTGGATCAGTTTTTCTGCCGTCTCCATGGTGGCGAAGTATTCTGTTAGGAGTCTGTCTCAGAGAGAACAGAAGAGACGATGATGCAGAAACAACTGGGGTTTATTAACCAATCAACAGCGGCGACCAGGTGGCACATGACGGAGTAGGTGATCGGCAGCGGGATCACTGGGGCACTCGCTGGATGTAACGTGCGTCGCTTGATTACCAGGACTGGCAGCGAACCTGGTATCAAGCAGAAAAGAACACAAACCAACACCAACACAAAATATAACACCGGGAGATAGATTAAAGAAAGAGAATGGAAACTAGCGTGAAAGGAGGAGCTAAATAGAACAGGACAAAGATAGAAGAGGAAACAATGAACCTCACCTGGTGCACGGAGAGCGCGCGCTGCTTAGAAGGCGGGGCTAGGGGAACGCGATGCTGCGCTGCGATCTTTGACATTTTATAAGACTATTTTAAGATTAATCTCTCATTCCTGTTTCCATTCTGAAAGCTTAAAAATTATAAAACATCTGAATAAAGAAATATATAATTCAAATTATGGTAAGAAAACCTAACATAAAATATAGCAGATGCTTCTAAACAACAGCAATTTGTTAAGTTTGCTATGATTTATATAGTATGTAAAATCTGGTTGGCGTTACGAGACAGATCATTTCTTGGTTTTAAGAGCAGCAGCAGATGTGTGGCTTTCAAAATTTTATGGTCTTTAAAATTCTATAATCCTCTTCTAGGGTCACGTCCAGGGGAGACCGTTGTATGCGCTGGTCAGATACGCCCAGGACAGGGTGCCAATCTATTATTGGGCACACATATAGGGGCAATATAGGCAAGGCAAGGCAAGTTTATTTAAAGAGCACCATTCATACAAAAGCAATTCAAAGTGCTTTACAAAGTAATGAAAATAATGAAAGCCATTTAAAATAAATAAAAGTAAAATAATTAAAATAGTGTATTTAAAGAAAGTACATTTGAAAAAAATCAGATTAGAGCACCCACTATATGTTGAATCCATGTTTTTGTACTGTGGGTGTAGAAAACTCATGCAGACACAAGTGCGCACTCTCTGAGGAAAAACGTTGCTACACTGCATAATAAGAGCAATGTGACCTCTGCAGTATGTTCCTGTTTGTAGGGGCCACGTGTACATTTGAGGTATTGTCTGTTGGTATGTAAGGTGTGCACATTCCCTGAAGTAATTTATATTGCTTTTGTTATATTTGGTTGACATAAAATAAATTCAGTTTAACAGTTTTAGTCCCTGGACCAGTACCCTGGATCAGAATTTAGAGGCAAGAACTTATTTGACATCCATGCTTTGATTTCCTTAATGCAGACCCAATCTTACTGAATAAATAAACATGATTAGGTTAAGCCGACAACTGTGTGTTATCTGCATAAGAGTGAAAAGCTAATTCCAAGTTTTTCAAGTTGAACCCAATGGGACCATATGTAAGGGAAATAGAAGTAGTCCCATTACACTAGTAGAACATCATAGTTTATGTTTGTCTTTGAATGTATGGATTAGCTGCCTCTTCACATTTGGGGTTAAAGATATTTAAATCTTGTTTTTTATGACTTCCTTATCAATTATTTTTTCATTGATTGTTGAGTATTGACTTGATTAAACTATACAATGTCTTACATGATTTAATTCTTATGTTTTTAATTTTATCATTAAATACAATTCATAAAATTGTATGAATTGCTGTTTAACTGTAACTGAACCTGTGAATCTGATTTAGAAGCATACAAAGCGTTAGTTTAGCAATAGTACTAAAGAGAATTGCTGGTTGCTTTTGTTGTTCTCTATTAATTTGAAATAATATTTAATCCTAGTTGCAATCCTAAGTGCACAGTCATATGGTCCTTTCATGCAATCCTAAATACTTCTAATTTAGTTTGTCTCCATTTATGCTTTATTGTTCTAGTAGTTTGCTTTAAGAAATGTCTTTGAACATTATACTTTTGAACCTTTTATCTTAAATTCTATTTATTTTAAGTGGAGCTGCACTGTCCATAGTCATACAAAACATACTGTATGTTCAAGGTGTTAAGGTGTATTTTCATTTTCTTCTTCCCTTCTCCCAGTGTTGCTGGGTTTGAGTCGCTTAAGTCATGTGACAGTCTGCATTTTGCAAATGTTCCTCTTTTGTGTTTTAAATATATAATTTTGTTATTTTTTTATTTTATTTTGCCTTGCTGTTCTTCAGTACTACAGCCAGAGGCCTGTTGTGACATAAATTTCTTATGAAATTAAATTAAATTTAATTAAGTGGACTTCATGTTTTAGGTATGTAATAAAACTATGTTATCATTAAAAAAGTATTGTATTTAATTGATCTGAACAAACAATGGAATTAATACATTTTTAACATATTTGAAATATGTACATGTATTTAAATAAAACATTCACAACATGCATAGACAAATCTCAGTATACTCAAAGAAAAAGCATTTTTTGCTATAGGATTTTCTGTGTCTTCAAATATACCATCCATTTTCACCTAATGCATTTGCATACTGTGTAGCAGGCATTATGTAATTTTAGATCCAGTTATGGTGCAATATTACACCACCATAATACACTGCCTGGCCAAAAGAAAGATTACCACTTGGATTTAACCAGGATCTGGGGTTGCTGCAGTTGGTCAGGTCTAGGTTCATCAACGGCTAGGTTATTCTATCAGTAGATTTCTTCTCCCCTGATGGCACTGGCATTTTCCAAAATGACAATGCCAAGATTCATCAGGCTCATATTGTGATTCAGGGATCATAAAATATCAGCCCTATTGTGAATCTTTATGATGCACTGGAGAAGTAGAATGTGCATTGATCCAAATCTTCCATTACCATTACAAGATCTTGGGGAAAATTCCATGCAAATCTAGACCGTAATAAATGATGTGACATTGCAGAAGCTTGTGTAAATGATGTCACAGTGAATCTATGCTGTAATTAAAGCTATAGACAGTCAACAAAATATAAGCGTGTGTGACAGTGCTGCTCAATAACAGTGAAATTACTACTAACAACAGAAACACATCATTTACATGTAAATAGCTATCATCCCAGCTATCATTTGTTTGCGTTTCTGATTCTTCCTAGTAAGCATAAGACTGACGTTTTTATTTCGCAAGGTACACTAGGATTTCCCTGCTTTATACACAGCAGAAGTTCCCTTTCTTAAGCCCAGCAATTCACACTGATGTCAGGGTCTGATACAAGCTCGGGTTTATTGGCAGGCCTAAGAGCTATATTTGTTATGTGTTTTATTTTTGACATGCAAATCCTGATATGCATGAGCATAGCAGTTGTATTGCTGTAATAAACCATTTTAATTTTTTGTATCACAGTATGTTTAAAGTGTCTGCTTAAAACACACATATTTTAGAAGCTTTGAGATTTTTTTAGCCACAGCTGGAGCTCCAAAGAAACCTACCGCTGAGTCCAAAATAGCATATTTATTCTAGGATATCACAATGTGTTTTCTTGCCTACTGTTTTACCTACTATATTGCCCAGTATTGTAGTAGGTGATTTAGGATATGCAGAGGACATAGAAAAAATACATAGTTCACAAAGAAATAACCATGTCATATATGGGAATAAAATTCAGAACCTTTAGGCCGTAAATTAAGAACACTTAACACTGCACTATTATTGCAACTCCAAGTGCAAAATACGTGACCTTAAACAGGTTTATTTGCAGCAAATACTAGAGGATTTTGATCTATTTTCTATAACCAACTACCAATCCTGTACTAATTATCCCTAATGAGGTAATGTAGCAATGAAATTATCTGGCAGTGACAAGGTAGCAAGCAAGACAGCAAAATAGACCAATCTGTCGAAATTCATTAGATTTGTATTGAACCAAGAAAAGGATCAACATAAGAATCAGCCTAGTGCACTAAGAAACTGTGTGTGTGTTTGTGTGTGTGTGTGTGTGAGAGAGAGAGAGAGAGAGAGAGAGAGAGAGTAAAAGAAAATAAATATACTTCAGTTCTATAGATGAGAGGTAGCATTTTAAGTGCTTTCTGACAGTTTTGTATTACCTGCTAAAACGAGCTGACGTTTACATTTGAAAACCTGCCCACCTGCCAGAATATCATTAATTCTCAATGCCTAATCCTATTTGCTTGCCAACTTTGTAGTGTGTCAAAGTGTGCTCAAAGTTTGGCCACACTGTTCAACAATCTAGAGAGGGATTTTGAGAAAATATTGTGATCTTTCTTCAGTTAGAAGAAATTGTTTTGTCAGAAATAACAGACATCACAGCACCTAAGTTTAGTCACTATAATGTGTTTTAATGTCCGAAATGTTAGAAAGCATTGGCACTTCAACACAAGTTAATAAAGTTGATATATACAAGACAATGCAATATACATTGACCAAATTCTTTCAGCAGTATGTAAGGAGTCCTTAGCACACCTCACCTGTTTTATGTTTCATTTAGTTAATTAGTTTGTTTTTTTCTTTGTTTGGTTTTGTTTGTCTGGTTTCAGTTAATATTCTTTCTGTTTCTATTTCATCCTCAGACCGGCATTGTTTCAGTTGTCATGCATTGCCCATGCTTATGTTCATGGTTTTGTTGGGAATCGACTCAATAAATTGGGATCATACAGTGCTACAGGGCTTTTCAATGCTCTCGTGGCAGCGCACATGACAAAATGCCGGTCACAAATGACTTTTTTGGAGTATATTGTGGAAAGTTTAAATTTTTTCTCCTCATTCTGGCTGCAGCCGGGTGTGCAATTAAGTGCCCCAACCTCATCAACCGCCATCCCAGTGGCAGGGCACAGAGGCAGGGCTCAGCCATGCTGTATCTGCTGTCCCTGCTGTCCCTGTGGTGTGTGTGTGCAGTCTGGGGAGAGTGAGCGTTCTTTTGTCTGTGGGGTGTCTGAGGTGTGTGCTTCTGTCAGTGGTGTTCCCCAGTGTCGTTCTCCTCCTGTGTGTGTGTCACAAATATCCTAGATTGTGTTGTGTGTGATGTCTGTCCTTTGTGCTGGGATTCTGGCAGCTGTGTTTTGTGTCCAGGAGGCGAAGGAGAGGGAGACGGAGAACACAGATCCTCGCTCTTTCAGCGTACCTGGCCCTCAGTCGAATCTGGGACTGTCGGTACACTCTTCGGCCTGCCTTATACCCCACCTGTACGAACGGTTATCCCTCAGTGCAGACCCCCTGTTGTCGTATCCTTACTTTGTTGCCTGGTCCTCCTGAGTCACTCATTTTTTGTGGGGGAGGACTGTAAGGAGTGCTAGGCACTCCTCACCTGTTTTACCTTTCATTTAGGTATTTTTGTTAAATGTTTCTTATTTAGTTAATTAATTTGTTATTTCCATTGGTTGCTTTTTGTTTGTCACATGGTATGGTTTCAGTTTATTTTCTTCATGTTTCCGTTTCGCTCTTAGACCGGCATTGTTTCAGATGTCATGCATTGCCAGTGCTTATGTTCATGCTTTCTCAATAAATGGACTCACTTATCCACGCCTCCTGGGTTAATTCAGTGCTAAGACGCTTTTTATCGCTCTGGCGGCAGCACGCATGAATTACTTTTTGCATTTAGCATCTTCACCTCCAAGTGAAGTTCTCAGACTCAGTTCTCAGTAACAGTTCTCAGACTCAGATGTAAGGTAAGTACATGAACAATTAAAGAAATGTAAGAGTTAAGTATATTTTATTTGTAAATTGCAATATATATATATCATCATTTGATAAAACATGTTTGTGTAATTTTAATTACTCTCCTCATCTCTGCAATTGCAATCATAGACCCATTGAATTGCTTTTGTACTTACTGCCTATTGTCACATCCTGATGGTGCCATGGCTTGAGTCCAGAACTAAAAGTATATGAAATGTAGTCTTTTAGTGCAGAAGACACCGGGTGAAATCTGACAATGCCACAACACGACAGGAATGTAACGCAGGAAGGAAGGGCTTTTAAATTTACAAAGGATGATCACATGACAAGACAAACAGCTGAAACATGATTGTTAAACTGCATTATCAGTAAATAAGAATTATCACAACTGCAGCAGATTACACATGAAACTATATTTGTTACCTAATAATATTGTTTAAAGACAAAACAGTTGGCAAAAATTATTACTTTATCCACTTTATCCTTGTATATGATGAATATTCTGGCTTTGCAAAAATAAACTATGGTGTTCCACAAGGGTCAGTACAGAGATCCTTGTACATGCTTCTGTTCAAATTATGCATCCATCCATTTTCTTCTGCTTTATCTTATGTTAGGGTCGCAGGGGGTTCCCCATGCCCATCCAGGGGAGAAAGTTTCGGGCGCTGGACAGATACACCCAGGATAGGGTGCCAATCTATCGCTGGGCACACACTCACTCACACAGACACACACGCATACACACTCTATATGGGGCAATTTGGAGAACTCAATTGACTTGATCCATGTTTTTGGACTGTGGAAGGAAACCAGAGAACCTGGAGGAAACCCACGTGGGGATTCGAACCGTGAATCCCTAGTGCTGAGAGGCAAAGGTGCTAACCGTGCCGCCCCCATTCAAATCAATTATTTGCAAACATAGAATTAGTTCTTTAGGTGGATTTCACACAGTTGTTTCTTTTAACCAATCCTAATGATGTTTATTTAATCAATAATCTTAAAAGCTGCATTAAAGAAATTAAAAAGTTAATGTGAAATCATTTTCTGTTGGTAAATTCTGATAAAACTGGGACACTTTTAGTTGGATCCCAGGACAAATTAAACAAGATTTTTACTGAGATGTCTGAGTTTATACCAGTTCATCTGTAAAAAACCTAGGTGGTGAAATTTTTTTGGATCTCTCTTTTACACAGCATATACTAATAAATCATTACATACACTACAACAGGACGGCACGTGGCTTAGTGGTTAGCACGTTCACCTCTCAGCACTAGGGATTCCGGTTCGAATCCCAATCTGGGTGGAGTTTCTGTGTTCTCCCCATCTCCTCCGGTTTCCTCCGGGTTCTCTGGTTTCCTCCCACAGTCCAAAAACATGGGTAAAGGTCAATTGAATTCTTCAAATTACCCCATATGGAGAGTGTTTGTGTTTGTGTATGTGTGAGTAAGTGAGCCCAGCAATAGATTTATAGATAGACAGGCGCCCTGTCCTGGGTGTATCTATCTCCCCAGCGCCCCAAACATTCTCCCCTGGATGGGCATGGGGAACACCATGGCTTCTCAACTTCGCAACAGCCTTCTTTTTTTGTGTTTGTGAGTGTTAAATGATCTTTAAAAGTAGATTAATTTATTAACAAAATAATCCTTGTAGAAAAACATGAAGATGTGGAGCTCAGGTTAAAGTTTGTTGAGTTGTTAATTTGGGAAAGTCAGTGCTGGCATTTCACCTTCTCACTCATTTTACTATTAATAGAGAGTGTGCAGCTAAAATGTTGCTATTTAAGGAAGCCCTCTTGACTAGATAATCTGCAGTCTCTGCCACTTCTAGTTATAATACTATAATTAGTAGTACCAAAGTCACAAACAGCACTGTTTTTAATTCTGTCTGCTATTTGAGTAGGCAGAATTACCTCTGAGTACATTCAGAGGGATTTCCACCCAAATGACTAAACTGAATTAATATATCTATTTTTGATTAGACAGACTTTTTTTTTTTATATTGCACTTGGAGACAATCCACATGACCCTCTTAGTCTTTTGCCACTCCGGCATTTTCCCCTTTGGCAGAGATTTATTACCTTATCTACTTCCTTTGTGCTGTTGCAGAATGAGAATCAGAATACGTTATTAATCCTCGGGGGAAAATTGCAGTTTTTACAGATTCTATATTAGTCATGTTTATATATACAAAAGTAGAAATTAAAAATTTACAATAAGCGCAGTATAATTAAACTAAAAGTACCAAAAATATGCAATAATGTTAAAGTAAATTGGCATAGTTAATTTAAAGTGAAAGTAAAGTGGCATGTGTGCAGTATGTAATATTTTTTAAAAATATAAAATTTTAAAATGTAGTTCACTGCATGGCAAATGTTAGAATACTATAATATTGCACATTTTAATAATTATCATGATTACGTTATAGCACATAAAAGTTGTTTTACTGAGTGAGGAGTTTGATGGCCACAGGTAAGAATGACCTCCTGTGGCACTCTGTGGTGCATTTGGGTGGACTGAGTCTTAAACTGAATGTGCTCCTTTGTCTGACCAGTGTGTCGTACAGTGGGTGAGAGGCATTGCCCATGATGGCCTTCAACTTGGACAGCATCCTCCTCTCTGACACTGCCCTCAGCGAATAAATCTCCACACCCACGTTACAAGCCTTATGGATCAGTTTGTTCAGTCTGTTGGCATTAGCCACCTCCAATCTGCTGCCTCAGCATGCAACAGCATTAAGGATAGCACTCGCCACCACGAGTTCCTGTTCAGGAAAGAGAGGAGGTTGGTATCCCAGGGAAACTTCGAAGGGGGAGCGTCCAGTAGCCGCAGATTGGTGAGAATTAATGGCATATTCCACCCAGGGAAGGTGGGTGCTCCAAGACCTTGGGTTTTGTTCAGAGACTCGTCACAGGGTGGCCTCAACTCCTTGATTAGCCCTCTCGGACTGGCCGTTTGAATGGGGATGGAAGCCGGAGGAGAGGCTGACGGAGGCTCCCAGACTTTCACAGAAAGTACGCCAGACTCTGGAGGTAAACTGAGGCCTCAATCCGAAACAATGTCCAAAGGGATGCCATGGATTCGAAATATCTGGTCGATAAGGACATAAGAGGTCTCCAAGGCGGTTGGAAACTTTGGCAGAGCAGCAAGATGGACGGCCTTGGAGAAACGGTCGACGATGGTGAGTATAGTAGTCGTAGCATGGGATTCAGGCAGGCCCGTGACAAAGTCCAATGCAATATGGGACCAAGGATGGCCGGGTATGGGAAGAGGCTGGATAAGACCGGCAGGTGGCTGATGAGAGGCATTGCATCGGACGCAATTTGAGCAGGCAGCGACATATTCCTCAACATCCCGTCTCAATGTGGGCCACCAGAAGCATCGACCAAGGAGACTCTAAAAACACTAAAATCATTTCTCAAAACTGACTGTTACATTAACGCATAATTAAACGCTTTTACTCTGTCTGAAGAGTACAGCGTGCGTTTGTAAGTTACAAAAACTTTAGATAAAGGGGGTTGGGAATTTCTCTAGCGGCGCTCTGGCTCATTGGTAACAATGGACACTAAGTGGCGCACTGCAGGGGAGCGGGGGATTTGCGTGCACACACGCACGACGACAATTTTCGTGCTTCCAGTGAGACCAGTGTTAAGGTGCGTGTAATCAATGCAGGGCCTTAGAGTGCTATCTTTCTTATCCACAAAGAAGAACCCCGCTCCGAGGGGCGAAGAGGATGGACGGATAAGCCCCGCGGCCAGGCATTCGGTGATGTAAACCTCCATAGCCTGACGTTCAGGTCTACTGAGGGAATACTGGCGTGTCGAAGCACCACTGGGGAACGGGAAGACTGGATGATAGACAATCTGATGGATTCCATATGGTTACCCGCCGTGGCCATGCGAACTGGTGAAGTCGTGTGAGTGATGTGAGCTAGACAGTGAATGTGGCTAGACAGGGCCTCGAAAATAAAACCTGCTTTACGGGCGAAATTTAGATCGATGAGATTAGTCTCAGCGCCAGAATCCACCAGGGCTGATACCTCAAGAGTGCCACCGGCACATCGTACTCACTTTGACTGAAGGGTCCCCCCATTTAAGCGGAGCTTGCATTCTGCTCGTCGATGGTCTGCCCCGCCGCAGTAGAGACATAGTCCTGCTCGGATCCGGCGGTTGCGTTCCTCCGTAGAAAGATGGTAGCGCCCAATCTGCATAGGTTCAGCCGGAGAAGTAACAGGAGAGCCAGTAGAGGTATGACTGGTGGTCTCTGGGTTGAGGTGTGAGGCTTGGTTGATGCCTGGGGTTCGCTGGCGTTCGCGGAGGCGGTTGTCAATTCGCACAGCCAGGTCAATAAGTCCTTGCAGGTTGGTGGGGTCATCCCGTGTCGCGAGCTCGTCCTTAAGACGCTCATTTAAAGCACGACGGAAAGCCCCCTTCAAGGCAACATCATTCCAGCCTGACTCGGATGCCAGCGTATTAAATTGTACGGTGAACTCTACCACAATACAACCAGGAATGGAGCAGGAGGTCAGTACACAGATGATCAGAACAGGAGAACGCTGGATTGGACACGAATACACGAAGGTACAGTCAGACAATCTGGCAACGTGGTAGAGGAACTTGGGGTATTTATAGGAAGTGATAAAATGATGAGGGCGTGGCAGGCGGGAAAGTAGGAGACAAATACGGTCTAATTCCTACAGCCAGCGGCTCAGCGTGAGGACAACAGACATGTTTCTTGATGGTTATGTGACTGGAGTAACACCAGCTGTTATTAACGAGCAAAATGAGCACTCCTCCTTTATGTTTACCACTCGGTCGGCACGAACAGTCTAAAAACCATCTATAGAAATGTTGTTATGTCCTGGTGTCGCCGTGCCATAAAGCAAATTAAACTTTCTCTTTTACAACTCGGCATTTGATTGCAGATTACCCACAACTATAATATACAGCTTCGTATTTGTTAGGTTTTGGGTTTTTATATTATCTTTATCTTTTAAATATTTTCTGTTTTTTGATATGATTTTTTAGATTACATAATACATATCTTATAGATTTCGATGGTGGATCTGCTTTTGTGAACACAGAGAGGTAGGGGGCATACTGAAAAATTGTGATTGTTATAGTTTTTGTATGTCTATAGTTCCACGTCAGCCTAATTATGAACTCTATAAATTAAAAACAGGGTTTTTTTTGGCAATCCTGTCTGTAATTATTTTTGTGGTTCGGCATGTTACATTGATGCCTAAATTCAAGACAATACACCGGTGGACATACCAAGCATATTTTCCATCGGGAATGCACATTTTTGGCCACTGCTTCAGGGACCCAAGTTGGATCCAAGGTAGCAGTGAAGCAGAAAATGCCAGGATGGAAGTGTTTAGTACAGCTTAACTAGGTTGCATGCAACCTAGTTGTCAGTGTGGGGATGGCAAGAGGCGAGATGTCACATGGAGTCAATGTTAGAGAAATAACACTCATCTGAATCTCATGATTACAGCATGTACCAATCTTAGATGTAAAATAAAAGAAAGTCCAGAAATGTTTTGTAATATATGAATAAAAACATATACAATCATGTCCAAAAATTTTGAGAATGATACAAATATTAATTTTTACAAAGTCTACTGCTTCAGTTTTTATAATGCAATTTGCATATACTCCATAATGTTATAAAGAGTGATCAGCTTAACAGCAATTAATTGCAAAGTCAATATTTGCCTAGAAAATGAACTTTATCCTCCAAAACACATTTCAACTTCATTTGCAGCCCTGCCTTAAAAAAAAACCAGCTAACATCATTTCAGTGATTGCTCCATTAACACAGGTGTGGGTGTTGATGAGGACAGGGCTGGAGATCAATCTGTCATGATTAAGTAAGAATGACACCACTGGACACTTTAAAAGGAGGCTGGTGCTTGGCATAATTGTTTCTCTTCTGTTAACCATGGTTAACTCTAAAGAAACACGTGCAGTCATCATTGCACTGCGCAAAAATGGCCTAACAGGGAAGAGTATCGCAGCTAGAAAGATTGCATCTCAGTCAACAATCTATCGCATCATCAAGAACTTCAAGGAGAGAGGTTCCATTGTTGCCAAAAAGGCTCCAGGACGCCCAAGAAAGACCAGCAAGCGCCAGGACCATCTCTTAAAAGTGTTTCAGCTGCAGGATCGGGCTACCAGCAGTGCAGAGCTTGCTCAGGAATTGCAGCAGGCAGGTGTGAGTGCATCTGCATGCACTGTGAGGTGGAGACTCTTGAAGCAAGGCTTGGTCTCAAGGAGGGCAGCAAAGAACCACTTCTCTCCAGAAAAAACATCAGGGACAGACTGATATTCTGCAACAGGTACAGGGAGTGGACTGCTGAGTACTGGGGTAAAGTCATTTTCTCTGATGAATCCCCTTTCCGATTGTTTGGGACATCTGGAAAACAGCTTATTCGGAGAAGACAAGGTGAGCGCTACCACCAGTCTTATCTCATGCCAACTGTAAAGTATCCTGAAACCATTCATGTGTGGGGTTGCTTCTCAGCCAAGGGAATCGGCTCACTCACAGTCTTGCCTAAAAACACAGCCATGAATAAAGAATGGTACCAGAATGTCCTCCGAGAGCAACTTCTCCCAACCATCCAAGAGCAGTTTGGTGATCAACAATACCTTTTCCAGCATGATGGAGCACCTTGCCATAAAGCAAAGGTGATAACTACATGGCTCAGTGAACAAAACATAGAGATTTTGGGTCCATGGACTAGAAACTCCCCAAATCTTAATCCCATTGAGAACTTGTGGTCAATCAAGAGACGGGTGACAAACAAAAACCTACACATTCTGACAAAATGCAAGTATTGATTGTGCAAGAATGGACTGCTACAGTCAGCATTTGGTCCAGAAGTTGATTGAGAGCATGCCAGGGAGAATTGCAGAGGTCCTGAAGAAGAAGGGTCAACACTGCAAATATTGAACGGTCAATAAAAGCTTTTGTTACTCATAATATGATTGCAATTATATTTCTGTATGTGAGAAAAAACATCTGACAAACACATAAAAACTAGAGGGCAGCAGATCATGTGAAAATAAAATATTTGTGTCATTCTCAAAACTTTTGGCCATGACTGTATATCAAAATGCAGGGCGGCATGGTGGCTTAGTAGTTAGCACGTTCGCCTCTCAGCGCTAGGGATTCCTGGTTCGAATCCCCATCTGGGTGAAGTTTCCATGTTCTCCCCGTGTCCGCATGGGTTTCCTCCAGGTTCTCCAGTTTCCTCCCACAGTCCAAAAACATGGATCAAGTCAATTGAATTTTCCAAATTGCCCCATATAGAGTGTGTTTGTGTGCATGTCTGTGTGTGTGAGTGTGTGTGTGTGCCCAGCGATGGAATGGCCCTAAAATAGGAATTAATAAAAATGAATATCAAAATGCTAAAAGATGGATGATGTGATGTTTGATAAAGAGTCATCAGTTTTTTCAACATTTGTTGTTTTAACACTGCATTCTAAAGCTCATACTGTCACTATGAAACTTCAAAAACAATAATTCACCATAAATGAGCAGGAGTGAATCATAGTTTTGGCTCAAAGTTGTTTTCCCATATCACAGTGACTGTTTTGGAGACAGTTTAGGAGAAAAATTATGACCACTCTTTGTGTGAATTTTTTGTAACTCTTTGTGTTTTTGTGAATTCATTGTTTTTAAAAACTTTACTTAGAATGTTCTGTTTCCAGTAAACAACAAACCTATTATATTAAATGCCACAGAGCCACTGTTTTCTAACAAAATGTTTCCACACAAAACTCTGTTACAGAGAAATACACACACTGACCCAGTTTAAACTTCAGCAACATATTTGCTTAACTCAGCCTGAATGTAGAAGTATGATTAAGTGAGGTAATGGGGTCAACTATAGCTGAATCATGGAATATACACGAAAGTGGAGAGTTGGCTGTTTATCTGTAGAGGATATTTAATGTACCTGACATGTACTGCTATTGCCAAAATTATCTGTTTTCTTGATCTGCATAAATATTAAATCTAGAAGATGAAACAGAATGGCGAGTTTTTACTGATGCACATTTGGTTAATGGTTCCAAAATGTTTATGACCCATCATAAATCTGACACAGTGCTTTTCGTGAATGCATTCTTAAAATCAGTACACTAGTTGAAGACACATTTCAGGAATATTTTGCAGATTTAATGACTAACACAGCTTCAAGTTAAAATGAATTATTTTGTAAAATAAAATATTTTCATAGGTGACATTAGTTTCATGGGCCTTTTGTGTGTGTGTCTGTGTGGGGGGGGTTATTCATTAATTATTTAACTCTTATCATTAATAGGTAAAAACATTAATTAATGCTAAAGATTGCTCATTGCCCAACAGCACTATGGGCCTCAGTGCAGTTTTTAATCCTTCCTTATTGTGCACTCATTAAAACTGCCCAATTTCTTTTAAGAAGCCTTTTAGTTGCGTTATAAAACATCAAAGGTAATTCATCAGCAGTGACAAAATCCTTTTTGAACATATGAGACTTTAATCATTTATGAACCTCTGAAAAAAATAAGTACTAATTACTGTCTCTAAGATATTCATTTAACATCTGGGACAGCTTTCACAGATTTATTTTGATGACACTTTATAGTTTAAAATTACTTTTTTGAGACACAGGGTCATAGAGAGTGAAAAATGACGATTCAAACATAAGACATGATGTTTTACCCATTTTACCCTTTACTAAGCGCAACATTAAAGCATATAACATCTGTGAGGGAAATTTGACATTTTTAATAATATATTTGCAATTGTGAAATAACTGCGCAAATGAATATACATCTGTGTATGAAAAATATTTTCTACAATGTTATTCTTTCTGTAGGCATCTGTGGCTTAATTTTGTCTCTCTAATACTGTGCTAACCAAGGACAGTCCTATGTAATGACCAAGAATATGTGACTTATGAGGTGTGACTTTAAAATAATTTTCCAGAATGGTGTATAAATACTATTCTCATATCTCATTACTTTGGTCTTTGCCCATTTTAACATGTTTCAGCAATGCCCTATTGCAAAAGTCTTAATATATTTGAAATACTTTGTAATAATAATTTATCTTGTCTTGAAAGTTTTTTTAACCAGAGGGTATTGGCAGAAAGAGAAATGAAGTTAAGAATTTAAGAGATGCACTTACAGATTAAATGTTATAAAGAAAACTTTTTTTATATTTATGAGACTCAAAATATTATAACAATTCAAAAATCTTCTTGTGGGAAAAGCAGAAAACACAGATTCCCAAAATAATCTTACTAGTGTATAATGACCTCCTTTATCTTTTATAATCCCATATTTGGTAAGTGTCGTCACGTGGTATGGGTGTGTCTGGTATCCACGCCCTGTAATTCTGTGCACCTGGATTCTAATGACTGTGTCTATTTAAACCCCGTTAGATCCTGTTCCAGGCGGCACGGTGGCTTAGTGGTTAGCACGTTCGCCTCTCAGCGCTAGGGATTCCCAGTTCGAATCCCCATCTGGGTGGAGTTTCCATGTTCTCCCCGTGTCTGCGTGGGTTTCCTCCGGGTTCTCCGGTTTCCTCCCACAGTCCAAAAACATGGATTAAGTCAATTGAATTCTCAAAAAAATTGCCCCATATAGAGTGTGTCTGTGTGAGTGAGTGTGTGCCCAGCGATGGATTGGCGCCCTGTCCTGGGTCTATCTGCCCAGCGCCCGAGACGTTCTCCCCTGGATGGGCATGGGGAACCCCACCGCGACCCTAATAGAGGATAAAGCGGGAGATAATGAATGAATGAATGAATAGATCCTGTTCCCATTGCTAGTTGGTCTTGTGCTCATGCCTATGCTACGCCTCGTCCTCTCTGGCTCACTCTCTCAATCCTCGTCAAGCTCTCGCCTTTTTTGTTTTGGTTTGTGTCTGTTGCCTGGTACTCCTCCTGTTTTGTGTTCTGTGTATGCAGCTTGCCACCTTGCTGCTTCTACCGGGTTCAAGCCACCTACTCTCCTAGTCCTGCGCTGCGGATTCGGACGCGACGCCGTTGTCGTCAGACATCACACCACTATCTCCGCGTTACCAGTGTTATCCGCCAGCGTCTTGTCTCACCACGTACTATTTATCCCTCTGTGTGTGGCAATAAAACCCTGTAGACTGTTCTACCTCTGCCTTCAGACTGTTTCGTTCCGAGTAGCGGATCCAACGCGGATTGGTCTATTGACCGTAACATTACCTGCCTAAACGAACCTTTGTGCCCTCTGCCGCCTGCCCCACCATTCTCAATTGGGCCCATGAATCCCGTTGGGCTTGTCATTCTGGGCTGACACGCACGGAGGACATCATTCGACGCCGCTTCTGGTGGTCCTCCTTGTCTTCAGACGTACGACAGTTTGGCAGCGCCTGTGCTGTGTGCGCCCGCAACAAAGCCTCCAATCAGCCCCCCTCTGGACAACTCCTGCTGCTCTCCATACCTGTGCACCCCTGGTCCCACATCACCCTGGTCTTCGTCACTAGTCTGCCCAACTCGAAGGGCAACACAGTCATCACTACTATTGTGGATAGATTCTTGAAGTCTGCGTCTAGTGGCCCTGTCCAGACTTCTGTCGGCCTTGGAAACGGCAAAGTTAGTCTTCGTGCATGTCTTCAGTGTTTTCTGCATTCCGGTGGACGTCGTTTCGGACCGGGGCCCGCAGTTCATTTTCCAGGTATGGAGAGCCTTCTGACCTCTGGTGGCCACCCGCAGTCCAACGGCCAGGCAGAAAGGGGCAATCAAATGATGGAGAACACCCTGCGCTGAATTTCCGCCCAGGAATATGTGATCAACACTACACGCAACCACTGGTAGGTCGCCTTTCAAGGTGGCCCTTGGCTACCAACCGCCACTATTCCCCGAGGAGCAGCATGAGATTGCTGTCTCCTCTGTCAGCCAGCACATTCGCCGTTGTCGCCCTATTTGGAAGAACACTCAAATTCCTCTATGCCAGGCCCAGACCACGTCGATGTTCTTGGCCAATCATCATCGTCGCCAGGCCCCTACCTCTGCCTTCAGACTGTTTCGAGTAGTGGATCCAACGCGGATTGGTCTATCGACCGTAACAATGTTAAGGTTGCCCATGTCCATCTGCTGGGAAGATACACCTAGAATGCAGCCAATAAATCAGTGGGCACACACATACTCACTCCCTCACAAACACTATATAATGGCAATTTAGAGCAGCCAATTTACCTTGATTCCTTGTTTTTTGGCAATGTGGGAGGAAACCGGAAAACATGGAGGAAGCCCACCGGACATGAAGAGAACATGAAAACTCCACCCAGATCTAACTGGGCTAACTGTCATGTGCTTTAACCTTAATGATAGCTATCTAACATAGGAGAGAACATGTGTTAATTAAGGATGAAACCAGATTAGAATTGAATATTAGTTCACCTTGTTAAATCTACACTTATTATTTGGTGACTCATGAATGGTTCATAAACATTCAAGTTTATCTGTCAAGGGGCAGGAAGGATTGTCAAGAGGAAAGGACTGCTGCAAGACTGCAGAAGAATTTGGAGAAAATAGAGGTTTGATAGTAAGTTTTCTCTAGCACATGAAACAGAAAGAAGGCTGTTACATCTTCGTGTGTTGTTTTTGGTTGTTTGTGAGAATTGTGTTGATGTCATAAGACCTGGAAAAAATTGAAGGATGTGTACAAGGACTTCTGCTGCTGTGGGGCCATTTTTATTAAGCTGGAATGTCAAAGCATAATGAGGTAACCCTAGGGCAGAGGCTGAGCACTCTAAAGTCAATGTCAGCTGCTCTGGAAAAGCACACTCACCACGTAGAATCTTGTCATGGTAATAGCAGGTACCCACAGTCAGGAACATATAGTCTACAGTAATCAATGACCCCTAAAAAACTAAACATGGCCTTCCGTGTGAAGCGAAGAGGGATGTGGTGGTTTATAGCATGATTATCATCAGACAGAAATCTTTCACCAAAGACACGATAAAACCTAGATACATGACTAAGAATAATAAGACCTTAAAGTCACAAGTGGTGATATCTGGTATTAGAATTTTGGATCCATTCTGGCATGTTGGCCTAGTGTCAGCACAGACGAGAATATTTTTTTACATATTGGAGCAAACACCAGTGGCTGCCACATTGCCAATGCATCTCTTTAAAAAACAGAGATAACATCAAAGGAGTCAATGAATCCTTGAGGAAGACATGTCCTTGTATGTTACCTGCCTTTAAAAGTAAAAGGTAAATGTTCTTGTAAACTCTTAAACACAGATCTAGTACAGTAAATTAAGTATGATGTGCTGGTATATTCTGTGAAGCTGCTTTGTGACAATGTACTGTTGTAAAAAGCGCTATATAAATAAATTACTTGACTTCTATAGATGTTATAATAGATGGTGCATCTGGAACATAGGTGCAGCTGGGATGATGATGTCAAATGATGCATTGCAAGTCCTGCCTGAAGTGCCAACCTTACCCCCAGGCATTCTGACAAGATTCACAGGAGTTTTGTATAGAGACACTGTTGAAACAATAACACATTGTGTTTACAGAGATTCAATGACATGAGTAATTCCTTCCTACTGCAGGAACCAGGAAGAGGAGGTGTATTCTACCCATTCCAAAAAAGTGAGATGTTAGTGCCTGAAGAAAGATAACAGGTGTCTCAACACAAAACATAAACACAAATACAAATTAAAGATGATCTTGTTAAAGAAGATTAAAAAGAGAATACAGAATGACTACAAATTTGTACATGGTTTAAAGATATGTTGTAATAAACAACTGTATCTCGCTATCTGTGTATTTTCATTCACTCTCGACAAGCAAGATCCTGTAAAGCCTTAATGAAACAACAAACAAATGAAGGGCAAGATTCACCTGCCTTTTGTTTACATTAAGTAATTTAAGATAAAGCATGCTGTGAAGCTTAAAGTCTCAAAAAAAATCACGCAACAGTGTTGTTTACCAAAATCAGCTTCAGTGTTTGGTGTTTGAGCATTTTCTGGCTCAGCATCTTTAACAGAAAGAGAATCTACACCTGCGATTAGCTCTTCCTCAGAGACATTGTGCTTTAAGCAATGTGTCAAAACCATTTTGTTATCTTGATCAGTTAATTAAGCATACTTAGGGAGTCCTCTGAGACACCGCGCAAAAAGTGCAATTTTACCAAGTCAGAAAATTTTTAAAAAGTGTAACAAATCTCTGTTTTGACAGATTTCTAAGTAAGATAAATAATCTTGTTTCTAGAAACTATTTCATATTTTAAGAAATCTTAAAAGATACACACACTTACTAGAGTGGCAGATAATTTTACTTGATTCATACATTTTTTCTTGATTGGTGTTCATTTTTCTTATTTTTTGCTGTGTAACAGCATCTATAAATGGGCATTGTTCTCTCCTGGATTGGAATGGGGAAAAAAGATATAAAATATTTTCCGAAATTTTAATTGTAAATGTAATTGAGGTACACAACCTGCTTTTACTCCTCCTTGGATCACCACCTTACCGTGGTGGAGGAGTTTGCGTGCTTGAATGATCCTAGGAGCTATGTTGTCTGGGGCAAAAAGCCCCTGGCAGGGTCTCCCAAGGCAAGTTGGTCATAGGTGACAGGCCAGACAAAGAGTGGTCCAACAAAAACCCCCATGAAGAGAAAAATCAAGAACAGGTGTACCCTGCCCGATATAGGGTTATCAGGGCACCACCCTAGAGCCAGGCCCGGGGATGGGGTTCGTCAGCGAGCGTCTGGTGGTCAGGCACTTTCCCATGGTGCCCAGCCGGGCCCAGCCCGAAGGAGTTACATGGGTTCCCCCTCAAATGGGCTCACCACCTGTGGGGGGGGTAGTAATGGGGAATCGGTGCAGTGTGTATCGGGCGGTGGCCTGAGGCGTGGGCCAGGGCGTCGCGATCCTCGGTTGCTGAAATTGGCTTTTGGAACTTGGAACGTCACTTCACTGGCAGGAAACGAGCCTGAGCTTGTGCGGGAGGTCGAGAGATACCGGCCATATATAGTCGGGCTCACCTCAACGCACAGCTTGGGTTCTGGGTCCAATCTCCTTGAGAGGGGCAGGACTCTGTTCTTTTCTGGAGTTGCCCATGGCGAGAGGCATCGGGCAGGTGTGGGCTTTCTCGTGGCCCCCCGGCTTGACGCGTGCATGTTGGGGTTTTCTCTGGTGGACGAGAGGGTAGCTTCCCTACGCCTTCGGGTTGGGGAACGGGTGCTGACTGTTGTCTGCGCTTATGCGCCGTACGGCAGTTCAGAGTACCCAGCCTTCTTGGAGTCTGTGGGGGGGGGGGGTACTGGAAAGTGCTCCCCCTGAAGACACTGTAGTCTCTGTAGTCTGGGGGACTTCAACGCTCACGTGGGCAATGACAGTGAGACCTGGAGAGGTGTGATAGGGAGGAACGGCCTCTCTGATCTGAACCCGAGCAGTGTTCAGTTGTTGGACTTCTGTTCAAATCACGGTTTGTATATCACAAACACCATGTTCGAGCACAAGGGTGTCCATAAGTGCACATGGCGCCAGGATGCCCTAGGCCGCAGTTCAATGATCGACTTTGTAGTGGTGTCATTGGACTTGCGGCCATGTGTCTTGGACACTCGGGTGAAGAAAGGAGCTGAGCTGTCAACTGATCACCACCTGGTGGTGAGTTGGATCAGATGGTGGGGCAAGATGCCGGTCAGACCAGGCAGACCTAAACGTATAGTGAGGGTTTGCTGGGAATGTCTGGCAGAAGAACCCGTCAGACGGATGTTCAACTCTCACCTCCGTCAAAGCTTCAACCACATTCCGGGGGAGGTGGGGGACACTGAGCCTGAATGGGCCATGTTCCGTTCCTCCGTTGTTGAGGCGGCGGACAGGAGCTGTGGTCGAAAGGTAGTCGGTGCCTGTTGTGGCGGTAACCCTCGAACACGGTGGTGGTCACCCCGTGTAGGGGATGCCGTCAAGCTGAAGGAGTCCTATCAAGCATGGTTGGCTTGTGGGACTCCAGAAGCAGCTGACCGGTACCGACAGGCCAAGCGATTTGCGGCTTCGTGCGTCGTGGAGGCAAAAACCCGGGTGTGGGAGGAGTTCGGTGAGACTTTGGAAAGTGACTTTCGGTCGGCTGCTAGAAGATTCTGGCAAACTGTCAGGCGACTCAGGAGGGGAAAGCTGTGTGCTACCAACACAGTATATAGTGGAGGGGGTGCACTGTTGACTTCGACTGGGGACGTCATTAGGCGGTGGAAGGAATACTTCAAGGACCTTCTCAATCCCACCAATATGCCCTCCAGAGAGGAGGCAGAGTCAGAGGACCCGGGAGGAGGCTTGTCCATCACTGTGGCTGAAGTCGCTAAGGTAGTCAAAGGGCTCCTTGGTGGCAGAGCTTCTGGGGTGGATGAGATCCGCCCGGAGTTCCTCAAAGCTCTGGATGTTGTGGGGCAGTCTTGGCTGACGCGCCTTTTCAACATTGCATGGTCATCAGGGGGAGTGCCTCTTGACTGGCAGGGTTCATGGGAGTTTGCCCAACCAGTCTACATGTGCTTTGTAGATCTGGAGAAAGCTTTCGACTGTGTCCCTCTGGGTATTTTGTGGGAGGTGCTTCGTGAGTATGGGGTACATGGCTCCTTACTACGGGCCATTCAGTCCCTGTATTTGCGAAGCAGGAGCTTGGTTCGCATGGCCGGCAGTAAGTCAGACTTGTTTCCAGTGAGGGTTGGACTCCGTCAGGGCTGTCCTTTGTCACCGGTTCTGTTCATAATTTATATGGACAGAATTTCTTGGCGCAGCCAGGGGATGGAAGGTGTCCGGTTTGGTGATCTGAGGATCACGTCACTGCTGTTTGCAGACGATGTGGTCCTGTTAGCATCATCAGGCTGCGAACTTCAGCTCTTACTGGATCGGTTTGCAGCCGAGTGTGAAGCGGCCGGGATGAGAATCAGCACCTCCAAATCTGAGGCCATGGTTCTCAGTCGGAAATGGGTAGAGAGTCCTCTCTGGGTCAGGGATCAGATCTTGCCTCAAGTGGAGGAGTTTAAGTATCTCGGGTCTTGTTCACGAGTGATGGTAAGATGGAGCGTGAGATTGACAGACGGATCAGCGCGGGGTCAGCAGTGATGCGGACCCTATACTGGTCTGTTGTGGTGAAGAAGGAGCTGAGCCACAAGGCAAGGCTCTCGATTTACCAGTCAATCTACGTTCCGACCCTCACCTATGGTCATGAGCTTTGGGTAATGACCGAAAGAGCAAGATCGTGAATACAAGCGGCCGAAATGGGTTTTCTCCGCAGGGTGGCTGGGCTCTCCCTTAGAGATAGGGTGAGAAGCTCGGTCATCCGGGAGAGACTCGGAGTGGAGCCGCTACTCCTCCGCATCGAAAGGAGCCAGTTGAGGTGGTTCGGGCATCTGGTAAGGATGCCTTCTGGGCGCCTTCCTAGGGAGGTGTTCCAGGCAAGTCCAGCTGGGAGGAGACCCCGGGGAAGACCCAGGAGACGCTGGAGGGATTATATCTCTCAGCTGGTCTGGGAACGCCTCGGGGTTCCCCCAGTCGAGCTAGTGGAGGTGGCTGGGGCGAGGGAGGTCTGGGTCTCCCTACTTCGGTTGCTGCCCCCGCGACCTGAACCCCGGACAAGCGGAAGATAATGGATGGATGGATGGAACCTGCTTTTAACAAGTTTTACACAATCTAAATTTTATCTTTTTATATAATTAATTAATTTGTAATTTTTGATAACTTTATTTTTCCGTTAATTGTGCTGATATATATTCAATTTGATCGATGACATTGTGGCCACTATGACAACAGACATATCAAAATCACCACTCGAATTCTATTGATCTAAATCTGCAGCAAGACTTGAAAACTGCTGGTCACAGATGCTCTCTATCCAATTTGGCCGAGCTTAGATATTTTACAAAAATTTCACCCCTAAATCTGGTAGAGGAAAAAAAAAAACACTTGCATAAATCTGCATACCTTAGCACTTTCAAAAGCTGCATTAAAATGATCTTAAAAGCACCTAACTAATGAAATACACTTTTAGTTTATGTGTATAGCAAATCTGGCCTCAATAAATTTGCCTAATGTAATGTAGAATACCCACATCTGTCAGTTTCTAGTCTCACACTCACATGTGTCCCTTATGCTGCTCTTCACTTACAAAGATAATTGCCTAATTGCTAGCATTCACTGGCCTAGTGATACATTTCAAGTGCTTTTTTGCAAGTAAGACTGATGAGTACCTAAACATATGATTATGTCTTAGTGACATAAGGGTGTGATTGAGTTAGATTGGTAATCATAAAATTAGAACATATTAAGTATATAATAGGCCTATTTTCAGTTAATTTCTTACCAGTCCCTAGCCCTAATTGCTACATACCAGCAAGACTGCTACAACATTTGCAGCCATTGCACTGGGAGAAACTATCCAAATCCTATACAAAACGCTGATCATACACAGAGGATCATCAGGCAATTCAAGGTCTGGTCTAAACTATACATACTATGGCAACATCCTCGGTTGCCTCTAAAGATGAGTTCAGATAAAGACATAGAAGTATATCTGAGAACTACCACTGCTGTCAAGAGAACCCCAATTTCCCACTGACAGCATGATGGAGTACTGAGACATTCAATAGGCAATCTTTCAGCAAGTGAGCAGAAAGTTTCCGAATGCCCTGCTTGTCTTGTATTAAATGCAGAGTTGAAGATTAAAAACTAAAATTTAGCACACGTTCTTAAATATTTGTGGTGTTGTATAGACTTTCCATGTTTACTGCATCATTTACTGATTTGTTGGCTCAGCATGCAAACTGTAAGATGCTTGTGATGAGTAAACCCTTAAAGTATTTAATGACCACAGATTGGTTGGAGAACCAAGTCTGTAGTCATTTAGTCCTGTGATGGTATCCTTTTTATGGGTGGGTATTATTATGAGCATAACATAGACTGTTTGATGCAGGATGATACAATGTACTGCTATAGTGATTCACTAAATAGCTTTGTGAGACTTCATCTGGACATGTTGACTTTATTACAATTAGCTTTTTTGACTGTGACAGTCTTCAAATGTCTTTCTCAATGATTATCAGGGCAGAGTAAATAGGTGGCTGATGGGAAGAGCTTCCCTGGACCCAACAGTGCATGTCCTGACCCCTTCTTTCGGCTTTTGGCAAAGCAGAGTGGGTGTTGGGTGCGTTGCTCATCACAGCAAAAAATGGGGAGGCACGGAAGGCACCTGCCGCCAGGGTATTGGGGACCTGTCACTTTTGCATGCCCATCTGAGCGGGAGGATCTATAGGCGAGCTACACCTGCCAACAACTGTATGTTTGATGAAGATTAAAATACTTTCTATTAATGAAGCCTGTTCTTGTCCTTGAGAAATCATCTCTCCGGTCCACCTCACTCCTTTACATCCGTTACATTATTATATTTACAAATATACACATATCCATACACTTTAGTCATTATGAGATTAAAGTTATAAAGACTACAAACTGATGGAATCTTTAAATAGTCTGGACTCTTGTATTATTGAATTATTGGACTGCGACTGGTACAGTGATAGATTGTCCTGGGTGTATCTGCCCAGCGCCCGAAACGTTCTCCCCTGGATGGGCATGGGGAACCCCCCCCCGCGACCCTAATATAGGATAAAGCGGAAGATAATGGATGGATGGATGTACTGCGACTGTGGTGTGGATACTCCATTAAGAATAGTATGGGGAAGATGGCCCTGATGGCCCAGGGAAAAAAATCTGTCTTAAATTCAGCTGCTTCTGTACCTCCTACCATGCCGCAGCTGTGAGAATAGTATTCATTTTGAACTTTGCAAAACTAAGATGTGCTGCAATTTTTGTTTTAGAATGAAAATGTTTTTCTCTGAAAAGCCTTACTTTGTTAGTCTCTTTCTGAATATATTGTCATGTACAATAACTTTTAACATTTAAAATGCTAACTGAGGTCTGTAGAGTGTGACATGTAGGGCCTCCATTGTTTTTCAATTTGTATGCGCATTGCAAGGTCTAGCTTAGGGTGTGTTGGCTAGGATATCCATTGTGTTGACTCCTGAATCCTCAAACAATTCAAAATTTGCTTCTATGAAGAAAGTTCATTCCTTCATTCATTATCTCCCGCTTTATCATCTATTAGGGTCGCGGTGGGGTTCCCCATGCCCATCCAGGGGAGAACATCTCGGGCGCTGGGCAGATAGACCCAGGACAGGGCGTCAATCCATCGCTGGGCTTCTATGAAGAAAGTCATACTGTTAAATGCCTACACTGCCATATTGCTCAGCTCCCTCCAGCCAACTTATCACATAATCCCTGATTCTTTTCACCTGTATGCAATCAACTGACAACCTTTATAAACCCAGTATGTTTGTGCTCAACTCATGGTTTCTTTTTCTATATTCATTACAAAAGCCAGAGAATTTTATTATGAACATAGAAATAAGATCCAGGGATTAAGCACACACACAGGATGAAGTACTAAGAGGATTTAATGAAGTAATGGAAGCAATATGGATATATCATATGAGAAGGTTTTAGTGACAATAGTAGGAGATGATACACCACAAGAAGAATGGAGTCGTGGGATGATAAGGAACAGCTGGGAGAAACAGACAGGACCGAAAGTAAAATGACACAATACAATACAAAAAAAGTTCCTCTGAATGGTAACCACTAAATCGCTGAAAAAACAATTCTCTGGCACTTGCAAAGTAAAGACCACTACTAGTGAGGATAATCAGGGTTTACATGATAAGATGGGTGGTGGAATCAGAGCGTCTTGGCAGTGTAGGTTCTTAAAACATACTACCTGATAATCAGGTAATTAAGGTAAATTTCTCACTGATGTGTGTTTGCCATGCAATAGATGGCCAAAACGGGCGGTATGGTGGTGTAGTGATTAGCATGTCCTTCTCTTGTCTCTGTCAGCATGGGTTTTCTCCGGATTCTCTGGTTACCTTTCACAGTATAAAAACATGGATTGAAGGTGAATTGGCTGCTCCTGAATTCCCCATTTCTTTACACAATGCATGTGTGAGTAAGTGTGTGCTTAGTGATGGATTGGCAACCTGTCCTGGATGTATCTGCTCACTGCCTGAAACATCCCTCCCTTGATGAGCATGGGCAACCACCCAATGACCCTAGCAGAGGATTAAGCAAAAGATAATGAGATGAGTTTAGATAAAAAAAGTACATTTATTTTTCTTTATTAGCCTTGTACTGTAGCTCACTGCACAATCCTACAGTTCTATCTCAGTACAGTTAACCTTACTGTAACATCCTGTGAGTTTCACCTGCTCCTTCTACAGCCTGCTAATTGGCCAGCAGCTCTAATTGAGAGCAGGTGTAACTAATTCTGTTGATGAGTTCCTGAAGGCTTTATAAGAGCTGCATTGGAGAGCTGGGCCCGTATTTATCAAACTTCTTACAATTGCTCCTAAGAATGCTGCTAAGAATGGACATAAATCGAAAATTATTCTTAGTTAAAAGCTGAGACTAAAAATTTTTATTAAGCCTCTCAGACTCACTTTAAGCGAAGTGTTGGAGTAATTCTCAAGTGTCAGTCTAAGAGCTAATTTACGACACCTGTCAGTGCCGCAAAGCTAATTCTGGGATGACGTCATTTCCAAACACCCGGCAAGAACCAATCACTGCATCGGATTTCAAGTTTAAGATTATTTCCTGAGAAATGTGAAGATCAAAGTTTTAAAAAAGTTGAAATACTTTCACATTTTAATTAAGAATGGTGCAATTTTTATTTTTGTGAAGAATGTCTTAAATAAAACACTGTATTCATGTTGTTAATAAATAATCTGAATAAAAACAAGTCTTCATGTTGTTGCAATCATGTATTTGTTGCTGACAAATTTAAACAGGTGCTAGGCTGATTAAACAATTTGTCACATGCTTTTCATCAATTAAAAGCTTTCATTGATGCTGTGATCACTAAAGCCATGGATTCTAAAAGGAAACCGGACTGGAGAGTGGAGGAAACACTTACACTTGTAGAGTTAATAGAAGAACGAAAACATATTATAAAAGGGAAGTTCGGTCCCACACTAACTAGTGCGGACAAAAAAATGCTTGGGAGGACATCTCATGTTGCCTGCATTCGCTCACCATCTGACTGTGAAAAGAAATGGTATAATATTCTGTCAAAAAGCCGCACAGAAATATCCGCCATATATGACAATATCCGCCAATATCCGTCATATATGACATGCACTGGTATGTATAAATTTCCATTCTTTCTGTTGTTATTCATATATTTTCTCTAATTTATTTTGGAGACTGTATACATTCTAACTGAATCACATTCAGGCGGTGGACCACGGGAAAGCCTCTTAGCGCAGTTTGTGAAGTGGTACAGCGTATCCTTGGGGAAGACAATGCAGTGATTTGTGGTGTGGACGGGGGTCAGGATCCAGCATTATTGAAATTTAAAAACCTATCTCAAAGGCAAGTTTTAAAAAATTATTTATTTACATTTTCACACAAACACTGTGATGTTAATTATCAATTCAAATTTATTGCATCGTCAGTAATGAAGAAGCTGATCGTGCTATGGACCCTGCTGGCTTGAGCACTGATTCTCCATCTGCTCCTCCATTTTTGACCGAGCTTCCAAACACCTCAAGTCATGACTGGCTGGAGGAAGAGTGGGCGTCTGAAGGAGGTCTGGTAGAGGACTCACTCTCGAATGACATACAGGAACTGAAAAGGCAAAAGTTAAAGCTACGAATTAAAGTATTGAAATTGCAGTATGAATATTATAGTCAAGCGCTAAAAAAATGAAAGGAACAACAATAAACATGTGAAGCCATGCTTATCTTGATGCCTAATTATTGTGCACATTTATACATAAAATTGACATCTGTACCTAAAATGAAGGATTGCAAAGTGTTGTCTGTGGCCTGTCGCATCACGCGTGCTGGCAGGGGTGCTCTCATCTCCATCTTCATCACCGTCATCACGGTTCTCCAGTGTTGGGGGGAAAGGGATGTTGCGCTTCTTACAAATATTATGCAGAATTGCACATGCCATTATGATTCGGCACACTTTTTCCGGAGTGTACCGAATTTCAGAATGTAAAATGTGGAATCTGAGCTTCCACTGGCCAATCCCTCTTTCGACCACACTTCGTGTAGAACAGTGTGCCCTGTGAGATGTTTTCACGAAAATTAATAGGCTATAGCCTAAATTTGGATTATACAAAAACAAAATACATATGGGCACGGTGGCTTAGTGGTTAGCACGTTCACCTCTCAGCGCTAGGGATTCCCGGTTCGAATCCCCATCTGGGTGGAGTTTCCATGTTCTCCCCGTGTCTGCGTGGGTTTTCTCCGGGTTCTCCGGTTTCCTCCCACAGTCCAAAAACATGGATCAAGTCAATTGAATTCTCCAAATTGCCCCATATAGAGTGTGTCTGTGTGAGTGAGTGTGTGCCCAGCGATGGATTGGCGCCCTGTCCTGGGTCTATCTGCCCAGCGCCCGAGATGTTCTCCCCTGGATGGGCATGGGGAATCCCACCGCGACCCTAATAGATGATAAAGCGGGAGATAATGAATGAAGGAATGAATGAAAATACATATGGATAACATAGTAGACATACCTATTGTAGTTGATTTGGGCTTCCGTCACTGTTCTTGAAAACGGTGTGAGCAGCCACCTGCGTAAGGGATATCCTTTATCACCTAAAAGATGACATCCGGGTGGCACAAGTCCTGTTTCAAAGAGTTTGTTCAGGCCGCTTTCAGTGAAAATCCGAGCGTCATGGGTTGACCCTGGCCATTTGGGTACAACATCTAAAATGTTGTATTCTGCATCAAACACAACTTGAGTGTTGATGCTGTGGTACCTCTTTCTGTTCACATAAACATCCTCATTAATGCTGGGAGCAATGATCTTTATGTGAGTGCCATCAATTGCACCTACAACTCCTGGGAATCCAGCTATCTGCATAAACTGGGTTTGCTTCTGTTGGATGACACGGGGTGTTGTTGGAAAGTCAATAAAACACATGACAATGTGTTGCGCTGTAAGTGCCATAATTGCTTGCATGACAACTCGGCTAATTGTTGGTTGGGATGGTCCCAAATCATCAGCACTACACTGTTGCACTGTTTTCCTGAGTTTTTTTTATTTTTTATTTTTTTTTTGAACTACAAACGCAACTGACAATGACCTTTCTTCTCTATCAACAATTTTCAAAGCTAACTGGCACATATCAGTTCACTGCTCCCTCACTGGAACAAGGGCCTCTTCCAAGTAAATTCCCAATAGATAAACCAAGCCAGATCCTTAATTTCTTCCAAGGACTTTCCTGGCAGCTCATCTGGAGGGGTTCTTGAAGGTAAACACAGTCCACGAGTATTTCTTTCCCTCTGGGCTTTCCAACTTCGTGGCCCAGGGCCACACTGTTTACTACACTTTTAAAACCTGCTTCTTTTTTCCCTATTTGTTAATTATTACATTGATTCTTTGTCAAATGTAAGCACTTTTTAATCATTGTATTGCAAAGTTCAAGTTAAACTTATTTATTTATATAGCGCTTTTTACAACAGTACGTCATCAAAAAGTAGTTTTACAGAATGAAAAGCCGTTAAACCCCCAAAGCGGACAGGGATGCGGTAGTGCAGGTAGTTTTAATGAAGAACTAAAACACCAAGTAACAAAATAAAAATACAACCCTAACGATGAGTCGTGTGCTCTACATAAATTGCCAAACACAAACTAATGAAAACCCAACACATGAACCGGTCATAGAGGAGAGGTGTACTGTCACTCATATACCATTCATTGTTTTGTCAACTCCCTAAATTAATCTAAATGAGAATTAGCCGAAAATCAGTTGAAAATGAGTAATAATGAGTAAATTATTCAGCTTGGTTGAATCAAATTTACTCCACCTTTGAACCACCTTCAATGGTATATGCATTTTGTGTAACCCTTGTTTATAGATGCAGGAAACCAGTTAAAGAAGACTCAGGATTTTTATTTTGTGGGCAGTCCTTGTACTTGTCCAGACCAGAAAATTTGCCAGGTGCCTTCCAGCCAGTGTTGCTATTTTCCTGTTCCAGGAAAAAACTTAATATCCAATAGCTCCCATTCAGTGATGCTATAAAAGGAATGTACAGTCCTAGGCTGAGCTCTCCATTAGCACTGCCCTGACTTTTACATCAGAGACATCAAAATTTGTATTAGTCAAGATATTCTGATCATTGATTGGGGGATTTTAAAGAAGGTCACTTATTTTCATTTTAGATTGCTCTTTTGACCATTGTATGATAATCTGTAGTCCATATTTTGACAAAACATGGTCTATCAAAGTGGCATTTTATTAATTTGTGAACTAAAGGCCAGTCTTAAACAAAATTAGCTTTCTTTATCAGACCGTCCCTTCATGTTTAAAATTATAAAATGAATTAAAATCAAGGAGGCAACTGCTAATAAGTTATAGCAAAGCAACATTAAAATGCCAGTCACACTAATAATTAATTGGGAGTGGGGTGGGATAACTTAACAAGTCAAAGATATTACATTTTTAAAAATAATTGTACCATTGAAGGGATTTAAAAAAAAAAAACATTTCATAAAAACTTCAGACCCTAAACAAAAACATGAACAAATGGATGTCTTGTCCTCTAGTGTTTTATCTTTATCAGGCAAAAACAAGCCTTTAATTTTTCAGCATCAATGACAATGAAGATAGAGGAGAATAGATGCAGACCAGCCAGATAGAGAAATAGGACAGTGGGAGTTAAAATGTTGAGCAAAAATAGAGTAAATGAAAGATGTCTAAAGACCGCCTGAATCCAAGTGAATACTGAAAAATAGATTTCCGAGATGAGCTGACTTTTTCAGTCCTGACACAAAGCACCCAGTGGTGATGAATCATTATCTGGCAGCAGTTTTATATAGAAACATGTCACATGAATTCTTGTGTAATACACTACTCACAGCTAACTGAACATTGTCAGGATAATTATTTCTATTAACATTTTTTTTTCAGTAAAAATGACATTCATAACATGGTAAGTGGTATATTTTTGTCAGCTTTTAAAGTGCTATTTAACACGTGAAAATCATCCACTTCTTTAATAATCTTCTACCATTTAGCTGCCCTTAGAAAATTAGACTGATATAGATGAATTGTAACACATGCACTACACGTTATGGTTAGGAAGAAGGGAGGGGGTTGTTCTATTCAATCTGTTCTGTGTTGGGTAATTACTTCTATTAATTGTGGGGTTCATTGTCTGTATTTTGTTTATTGACGTCAGCTTTGACTCTCTTGCTTGTGTGTATTTAAGGATCGCCATTTTGTAGTGAAGGTGCAAGCAGGGAATTTTTTTTCCCCATCCTGCCCTTCCAGCAATGTTTCTTGGGGGTTTTATTGGTTGTCCAGGCATGTGCTGACACCTTGTGGTAACTGGGCCCTTCACTCCCATCCCCCCAGGATCGCCCCATTGCTGCCCTGGCATGCACTAGTAGGCTCAGTTCCTGAGGCTTCCAAGTCACCATGCTCCAGGGAGGACATCGCTTGGCCTCTATTTCCACTGAAGACTTTGCTCAGCATCCTTCAGTTCTCAGGACCTCATCCCCTCATCCCGCTCCACCTGGAAGACATTACACTTACCATTCACCAGTTCCTCTTTTGGTTCAATCCACCAGTTCCTGATGTTACTTCCCTTCTGGTACCACATTCTTCATATATTCACCCTACTCCTCACCGTCATATTCACTCCCCCCTTTGCTGCACTTTCCCTGGCTTCACAGTCACCTTTGCTTCCTCCTCACCTTTAAGCCTTTTAAGGTGTCCAGATAATCACCATCACTGCGCTTTGCGCAAGTCAGAGTTATATACTGCAGAGGGATTATAAAATTTCGTCTCTGCATGGGATGTCTGCGTGGGTGAGCGGCATTTGAAGTTCGCACATCTGGACTTTACCATTTAGTGGCATGGTTAGAGTGGCGCTGTCACACACTTTAATTAAAAGTATCATGTATAGGGCAGTAGTCCCAACGCTGATCTTGTGTAAAATTCTTATGTTCTTCCTATGTCACCATGTTTTTTCTCTGGAATGTTATTTTCTTACCACAGTGTAAAGGCTACATTTAAATCTGCAAGAATTGAAAACTGATTTATTTAATAGACAAGCTTGTCAAGTTAGCAAGTTTTTGTAACAAGAATAAAATTGCTTAGTTTTGTTATGACTGTTAACAAAGTTGCAGTAGGTCCACAAGATTCCAGAATAAAGTTGGGAATTTTTTTTAAATGTTTAACACATATCATAATTGATAAAAATCGATTTTTAAAATTATAATTAGCTCATCTTTCCTACCCATGACCTTTCTTTTAAAGTTAAAAACTATGGCAGTCAATCGGCGTTCCTATTGCAGAGTCATTAATAACTAAATCATAAATTATTCATAACCCTTTTAGAGCATAATTTCTTGTACTTTTGCTGAGGTTCCACTCTGTCGTCTTAATTGTGGGACACTGGCACACTTACATCAAGTACACAGTGCCCTTGTCACACTAATACATTTCTCATGTTTTAGCGCACTGTTATTTCTCATGCTAGAATGAATACTTTTATTTAACACAGTTATTATGGTTTTTATTTTCTCCTTACAGGGCTTGAAGATATTTCCCCCCAAGCCTGGCTTTCACATTGGGGTATAATCAGAAAATCAAATAAAATTGCTCTCAGTCAGAGTCCTGCTGTGTGCATTATACGTGTATGAATAATGTCTTACCAGTGTCTTTCGGTCCTGAGTTTTTGGTTCAGTGATATTTTCAGCAAACTCACTCAAGGCCAAATAATGCTAAGCACTGTAAGTAAGCATAGTCATTACACATTATAGTATTAATTTAATTATTTTTATAAAACATCTGATTTTGATTTTAAAAACAAATGCATGATCACAAGACAGACACCCAAGATTCTTAACATCCATATGAGTGCAATTTGCTGTTTAAAATTTAAAGTTTAAAATTCAATTTCTTGATTGATGTATTTTAAACCATTTAAGAAAATGAACAAGATTTTTTTCTAAGATTGTATTTTTTTTTGCAGATTTCTAGTTTTTTTGTTCATTTCATTGCGCAAGTACAGCATATTAAGACTACATTTAACATGTCTTACCATGGGACAATCAGCTATCTGTGAGAACAAAGGCACTATAATTTTTTTTTTATCAAGCTTGGACTTTTACTTAGCGCAAGATCTTTGCATTAGTTCTATGAAAGTATGGAGTGCCTGTTTTTTGTGCATGACTTTGCTTACTTTATTTACACCATTTTGAAGGAAGCAGTGTTGTTTTTTTAATACAACAGTAAGTATAGTATCTCTGACATGGCCTATTTATCTTTAGTAGTATTGGGATTGTGTAAGTGTTTGGTTAGTTATTCCTTTATCTTTGTGGTTATCGTCTTTCTGTCCCTCCTTGTCGCATTTTCAACATCCTTTCAAATTATTTTTATAAATAAATGCTTATTTGAGTTTATCCTTGCAGTTGTGTGCTTTGTATAGTGTGTTTATATTCATTCCAGCATTTTTATTATCACTACAACCTCCTAATTATTTACACTCTAACAGACAACTAAAGGGAGTGCCTTACGCATCTTGGGCCCATTCATAAACCCTACATTACACATAATTCAATAGTTAAATACATAGAATTTGGCATTTGGGTACCATTCACAAACTCATTTAAGTTGTAAATGAATAAAGTTTTTCAAATTCTAATTTCTAATTTTCCCCACTCCTCTCTTGGACAAATAAGGTTTACCGTTTCATGGGGTTTATTGGGTTTACAAGTTTACCTGACTTAACCAAGCTAAGCAATACCAGGTGTAAGTGTAACATATTTCACCATTAATGCATGCCAGGCCACTTAGGGAGACAGCAGGTGATTACGTTGCCTTATTTAGTTAGTTCGTTCAGTTAAATGTGTGCGTTTGATGCTGCAACTTCATTCATTCATTATCTCCCGCTTTATCCTCTATTAGGGTCGCGGTGGGGTTCCCCATGCCCATCCAGGGGAGAACGTCTTGGGCGCTGGGCAGATACACCCAGGACAGGGCGCCAATCCATCGCTGGGCACACACTCGCTCACACAGACACACTTTATGGGGCAATTTTGGGAATTCAATTGACTTCATCCATGTTTTTGGACTGTGGGAGAAAACCGGAGAACCCGGAGGAAACCCACGCAGACACGGGGAGAACATGGAAACTCCACCCAGATGGGGAATTGAACCGGGAATCCCTAGCACTGAGAGGCGAACGTGCTAACCACTAAGCCACCGTGCCGCCATGCTGCAACTTGTGGGTTCAAATTCACCTTCACACAGTTGGTGCATTTTTGTGTTTTTCTTTATGATTAAATATATGCCACAATGTAACGCAATGTACTGTGACAGTAAAAATAAATAGAACAGAAAAGAACCTCTTGACAAACAGTATCAGGTGAGACTACTTACAAATGTAAACAATTAATTGATCTGCAAAACAAATTGATATACAAACATACATACATATATACATACAGACACAAAATGAAGATAAATACAACCACATAGGAAGACAAACAAAAAACACAAACTGGAAAAACACATGACTTACGTCCTATGACTGCAGCCGATGTGGCTTATCAGATTGAACACAAAACTAGGCTGAAGTGCTGGAGTGTAAAAGGTCATTAATAAACTTAAACATGACTAACAAGACATAACTTTAGTGTGAAGCAGACCCAAAATGCATGGGTCTTTTCTTAATATATTTAAAATATATAAATAGATAACATAATTAATTATTATCTTTTAATTTTTTTTTTTTTTTTACATGAAACCATTATATACGTGCACATGGTCGTATTTAATATGTGTCACACTTGCTTACCTTGGATGAACGGTTGTAACAGGGAGAACTAACCTTACATCTCTACCCACCCGAAGCTAAGTTTATTTCTTAATTTATACATAAACTTTACAATGGCACTTTCCCCTCTGATTGCGTGCCCTCAGTGCAGTATGTATAGACAGTCTTCCTCCGTCATTACTGATAATTCAGCCTGTGAGAAGTGTAGCCTAGTTATTAGTCTGACGGAGAAGATTTCAGTGCTAGAAGAGTGCATTCGGGTTTTAGAACAGGGTCATGTTAGTAAAGGTGTGTCAGGGACCAGTTTAGCCAGCCCGAATGCCACAGGATCAGGTCCTAAATCTTTGGCTTTAGAGCCCTCGCAGCAGGGCGAGTGGGTGACGACCAGGCGACGTACGCGTAGAACTGAGCATCACTCTTCTAGGATCCACGTGTCCAATCGGTTTTCCCCACTCAGTGACTCACCCACTGAGAGACTGGTTTCTAAAAGTGCTCTGGTTATTGGCAACTCCCAGCTCAGACATGTGTGAATAGCTACCCCCTTAGAGACCCCAGCAACCATAGCAACCAAGCCAGGGCTCCAGACATCAGGGCGAACATCAAAGTGCTGGCTAATGCTAAACGCTCATTCTTTAGAATAGTTATCCACGTTGGCACTAATGACGTTCGCCTCAAGCAGTCAGAGATTACTAAGGCTAATGTTAAAGAGGTGTGTGGAACCGCTACAATGATGTCTGATGAAGTAGTTGTCTCTGGTCCCCTACCAATTAGGCGTGGCGGCGAAACCTACAGCAGGTTATGGTCGATGTGTTGCTGGATGTCTAAGTGGTGCTCAGAAAACAATATTACCTTTATTGATAATTGGTCTACTTTTGAGGGAAGGCCTGGCCTTTTGAAATGGGACGGCATCCATCCTTCCCGGGAGGCTGCTGCGCTCATGTCACATAACATAGCCGATAGGGTTTTTTCTTCAGATAGGAATAAAAATTGACAATTCAGAGCCAAGGCCAGGCAGCAGACAGAATGGCCTAACCAACTGCCTGCGAACTGCCAGGAGTCGTCACCCACAATAATTAAGACAGTTAAGACAGTTATCAAGTATCGCAGTGAGCAAAAAACAAAAAGAGTCCAAAAATTGTGCCAAAATAATCTCATTAATATCAATACAATCTCAAGTAGTGTAAGAGACACTTTTACATACATTTACATTTAGTCATTTAGCAGACGCTTTTATCCAAAGCGACTTACAAATGAGAACACCACAAGTCAGAAGCCATGGAGAAAACAAACTATACTGTAAATTCATCAAACCTGATTGTTATTCGATGCTGTGGCCTTTTAAGGCCAGTTTTAACTTTTAAGTTAAAACTTGGGTTATTAAACATTAGGTCACTTTCATCAAAATCAGCTCTAGTTCAAGAAATAATTACTGATAACTTCCTAAATGTCTTTTGTCTCGCAGAGACCTGGATTAGGGCCAATGAATACTTAAATTATATACATTAAATGATACATCTCCTCCTGGTTATACTTATGCTCATAACCCACATCTCGGTGGAAGAGGAGGTGGAGTATGATCTATAAAGAAAACATAAATGTAACACTCAATAATAAGTATGAGTCAAAATCCTTTGAAGCTCTTGTACTCAACATAAGCAGCTCATCTTCATTGAAGAATAAATACAATCTAATGCAACTGATTACCGTATACCGCCCTCCAGGCCCATATACAGAGTTTATTAAAGAATTTGGTGAATTTCTTTCTAACATAGTAATCTCATCAGACAAGGCCTTAATAGTCGGTGACTTCAATGTTCACTTTGAAAACCCACTAGACTAAATTAAATTAGCCTTTGACTCTATCCTCGATTCCATTACTCAAAGTGTGATTGGTGAAACACATCGCTGTAAACATACATTAGACTTAGTTTTATCACATGGCATTAACATTAATAATTTAACTATTGTTCCACTAAGTGAGGTCATCTCTAATCATCATTTAATAACCTATGATTTAGAAATTGATATTGATCCAGTCATTAAACCGCGATATGATATGAAGCGTACAATCATTCCCTCTACTGCTGTGTAATTCCTACAAGATTTACCAGAATTAAATATTAAACCAGCATCAGGACCTGATGAACTTGAAAACACAGCTGAATACCTTAAACATGTGTTTTCTACAACCTTAGACAGTGTCGGTCCACTTAAACTAAAAAGGGTTAAAGATAAAAGACTCGTTCCACGGTTTAATGATCAAATACGCGCCCTAAAACAAACCACTAGAACCATGTAGCGTAAATGGAGACAAACTAAATTAGAGGTATTTAGGGTTGCATGGAAGGACAGTATGACTGAGTACAAACATGCACTCACTGCAGCAAAGACTAAATATTATTCTGAAGTAATAGAGAACAACAAAAACAACCAAAGATTCCTCTTTAGTACCATTGCCAAATTAACTCGAAGTGCTACTGAATCAGATTCACAGATTCACTCATAGCTCAGCAGCAATGATTTCATGAATTTCTTTAGTGATAAAATTGAAAACATAAGACTAATCTAATGCATCTTGTAGCGTAATCCATAATCAACCCTCAACGATCTCTGAAAAATCTAGTGGTAGAGAAAATACTATAGTACAAGATTTAAATACCTTTAACCCCATATCTAAAAAAAGAGCTTGTCTCATTAATTACACAATCAAAGACAAGATCCTGTCTGTTAAACCCAATACCTACAAACCTCCTTAAAGACCTCCTACCAAATACTACAGAGCCTGTTATAAACATTATAAATTCATCACTTAAAATGTCCCCAAAAATCTGAAGTGTGCAGTCATTAAACCATTACTTAAAAAACCTAATTTAAATCCTCTAATACTTTCCAACTATAGACCAATATCAAACCTTCCTTTTGTCTCTAAAATCCTAGAAAAAATTGTGTTCAACCAGCTGAATCGCCATCTTCTAACTAATAACGTTCATGAAGTTTTTCTGTCAGGTTTTAGATCTCATCCTAGCACTGAGACAGCCTTAATTAAAGTCGTTAATGACTTATTAATGTCCTTTGATAATAACCAAATCTCTTTCCTTGTATTATTAGATCTTAGTGCAGCCTTTGACACTATAGACCATAACATCTTAGTTGATAGATTAGAAAACACTGTGGGCGTTACAGGATCTGCACTCCAGTGGTTTAAATCCTACCTGACAGATTGATATCAATTCACCTGTGTTAACAACCAATGTTCTGATCTGCTAAAGTTAAATATGGTGTTCTGCAAGGGTCAGTTCTGGGTCCACTCCTATTTGCGCTATATATGCTTCCATTGGGGTCAATTATTCGTAAACATGGAATCAGTTTCCACTCTTATGCAGATGATACACAGTTATACATTTCAGCTAACCCTAATGATTTTTGTTCAGTCAGTAAGCTCGAGTACTGCATCCAAGATATTAAAATATAGATGTCAAAAAACTTCCTACTGCTAAATTCTGAGTTCCTGATAGTTGGACCCAAGGACAAAATTAACAAAGCTTCTAACACTATGTTAAACCTTGATAACTCTTTAATTAGACCCAGCTCATCTGTAAATAATCTCGGTGTCATTATTGATTCAGATCTCTCCTTTACAACGCACATTGCATTTTTTCACCTTCATAACATTTCGAAGCTACAAAATATCCCCTCCCTCCAAGATGCAGGAAAACTAATTCATGCTTTTATTACCTCAAGGTTAGATTATTGTAATTCACTTCTGACAGGATGTTCTAATAAATCATTACATAAATTACAACTTGTTCAAAATGCTGCAGCTAGAGTTTTAACTAAAACCAGAAAGTTTGATCATATCAGTCCTGTGTTATCAAACTTGCACTGGCTACCTGTTAAGTTTCGTATTGAGTACACAATTTTGTTGATAACATATAAAATTCTACATAATCAGGCTCCAGAGTGAGCTAATTCAAATGTACAAGTCAACACGTGAGCTCAGATCTCAAAGTGCTGCTTTTCTCTTAGCTCCTAGAATAAATAAAATTACTGCTGGTGGAAGAGCGTTCTCCCTCAAGGCTCCTCAACTTTGGAATAGTCTTCCAGTTACTGTTCGTAATTCTGATTCACTATTAATCTTTAAAAATAAATTAAAAACACATTTAATTAATCTTGCGTTTAATTAATCCCCTGTAGATAAAGATGTAGATCTCAGGCTTGGCTGTGTTGGGGTGGTAATCTGTGATCAGTGTGAGCTGACGTTTCACCACTTCACCCACCTCATCATTAATGGGGGGATGTGGCGCTGAAATGATGCTGTTCCAGGGCGCCATCTCAACTATGTAGAGTCTGCAGTATCTGCCTCTTTTAGTTATGCTGCTCTAGTCAGTGATGCCGGAGTCACATGCTGCACTGTGTCAATCAATTACTTATTAATTAAATGCCGTGCTTTACTATTAGCTCTAACTGCCTTCCCTTGTCTGTTTATTTTGAGGTATGACCGGCTTCCTGGAGGTGTAGTCAGACCTTCATCCATGGCTCTGCCGAAGAATACTGGATGGAACCTGAATATTAATTGGACTGGCGGTCCTGCAGGACCCCCTTAATGGACTCACATATAGTTTTCCAGTTGTTAGAGTTTTTCCATTTTTTAAATATCTGTACATGGCTGTCCTACAGTGTTGTTACTGCCTGGCTGCTCAAGGAGGATGAGTCCCTGAGTCTTGGTCCTCCCATAACAGGGAGTTTTTTCTTTCCACTGTCGCTTCGGCTTGCTCTTTTGGGGTTTAAAGGTTTTTCATTCTGTAAAGCTACTTTGTGACAATGTACTGTTGTAAAAAGCGCTATATAAATAAATTACTTGAACTTGAACTTACTTGATGTTTTAACATATAAAGTTAAAACAATCTTTACTTTACTTTTTCAGTACTGTGTGATGAAGTTTTGTTTGCTTCTATATATTTATTAGTAAGTCAATGTAACTATATACAGTGCATATACTGATACTTGTAAAAAATATTTTAGGTAGTATAGAAACAGTCATACTCAAACAATAGTCTGATCAATATAGTAATATTGTTTGCATTTAAATAATAAACAATAAATACCTAATTATCTCTAGAACAATAATTATATGTCACAATTCTAGTCCCAGAATATCAATTAATGGGCTTAATTCATTATCCATATTCATTATTTAACTAATTAAATAATATGTTCCTTGTAATGACTAATTACAGATGTGTTAAACATGGTGTGTATTTATTTTTGTTTTAAAATTTAGTTTGATGTACTGAACGTTTTTTAAAGAACATGCAAAGGAATCTGCAATGCCCAGGGGCTTAAAAAACCTACGATAGCACAGAAAATGTATTCATTATAGCAGTTACAGTAACTTATTTGTATGTACATGATTAGGACATTGAATTTTATCAAATTACAACTTCACATATTATAATAAAATTATAAAATGTTTAAAATAATGTACTTTTGTGACTATATTCATTTATTTACAGTCTAACTCTTGTTTTCATTTTCTACGAATTCATAATGTATTATGAATATTGAGTTTGTATAAATTAAAAACAACTTGAACATTGAACTTCATCAACATTTATAACCAACACACACACACACACACACACACACACACACACACACACAAAATTAATTATAAATAAAATAATATATTTAAAAATAAATAAATAAAATAAAAATAAATAATAATAATAATAATAAAGGGGCAGCATGGTGGCTTAGTGGTTAGCACGTTCGCCTCTCAGCGCTAGGGATTCCCAGTTCGAATCCCCATCTGGGTGGAGTTTCCATGTTCTCATGCGTGGGTTTCCTCCGGATTCTCCGGTTTCCTCCCACAGTCGAAAAACATGGATCAAGTCTATTGAGTTCTCCAAATGTCCCATATAAAGTGTGTTTGTGTGAGTGAGTGTGTGCGCCCAGTGATAGATTGGGGCCCTGTCCTGGGTGTATCTGCCTGGCGCCCGAGACGTTCTTCCTTGGATGGGCATGGGGAAACCACCGTGACCCTAATAGAGGATAAAGCGTAAGATAATGGATAAATGGATGGAAAAATAAGTAGTAAGTTAGGTAATAAGTAAGGTAAGAGGTTCAATGTGGTTGTAAGAAATATTTCAGCCAACAACCCACCTAAATTAAGATTTTGTATGCACTGAATGCCAAATTTGTAATATTTTTTATTCAGTTGTACATTCTAATGAACTTGAAGGCTATATATGGTATACACATAATACATAACTCATACAGTTTAGCTACCCATATTTTATAATCTATTTTTAATTTAATATCATATTAAATATGTAACAATACATTTTGATTTACATTAAAGCAATGTAATTACAAAGGAGAGAAGGCCTCTGTTCAGGAGAGGGCAGCACTTAATATGACAGATTACAGTAATTATTTGATGGCTTTTTTTTAATTAATAATGCAAGTGCCACCCTGCAGCTCTGATACACCCATCCATCAGTAACAAAAAAGAAAAATTCCTTTACTGCCAGAGGCGCCTACTGTGTTTTGCTGTCCAGTGCTATTTCTGAGACAAAACATATCTCTCTATTCTCCCTCTATTGCCTAGCAGATTTTTTTTTTATAGTATCAGAGACTCAGAATCAGAGTGTATCGTTATCTTCAGCAGCTTGGCACTTAGCAGGCAAGAAGTGTTTCAGGAAATTGCAGGGCAGAAGAAAACAACAATAGTGGCAGAAAAAGATATAAGACTGGTTTAATAGGCCTTTTAAACGGCAGATAAGGGCTCTTTGGCAGGCTTGAGTGACTAAGTCAGTCTGTTTACAACATCCAAAACTTCAATATTTCTAATTTCCAAACAGCATTATCAGGGGACACCTGTAATTAGCGGTAAGTGATTTTTGGCACTTTTATATTTGTAGGAGATGCAATGCTAAGACCAAAGCAGCACTGGATAAAATGGACTCAACAACTTTTAGTGCCACTTTTGATATAAAAATACTGAAGCTCTCAACATGATTACACATAAGTACAGGGGCAATAGAGGGTAGTGCAAGTGACATTAAAAGACTGTAAAAAATATCTCATTGTATTGATGATCTATACGTAACAGAGATGCATATTATAATTAATATGAATAACAGTACAACAGTAAAAATGAATGGAAAAATCATCAACTACCATCTCCTCTAATAGAACTAATATCTGAGTAGGGTTGCCATCTGTCACTGTTACTCTAAGCTGTATGATATCACAAATGAGTCATGTATAAACACTTGTATAAACAAACATGTCTTTTTTTTTGTTCCTAAAATGGCAGAAGCTTGAAATATATATATATTTTTTGCATATCTCTGTAAGAACATACTTAAAAACTGGCTGTATCTAATTGTTTTGGTTTAGGTTTTTCAGAATCTGAACTGAATGTTCCTTCTGTGCGGCTCGGTGGCGTTGTGAAAACAATTTTGATCGTGGAGTTTCCATGTTATCTTCTTGTTCACATGGGGACCCTAGTATTGGATTAACAAAAGCAAAAAAAAAACATTATTTTATGTTATGTGCTGTTTTGCATATATACTGTTCCCTCCAGTATATATTGCACAATTTACCTAGGACCTCCAGTTGTTATTTCCTTCCTTCCTACTGATAACCACTGTGGTGGCCAAGCTTGAGAGTCTGACTCAAACTCTCAAGTTACGTTTAGAAAATGGTAGAGATAAGTAAGGTCCAAAATAATGTAGTATTTACTGAGAAAAGAATAGGCTAAATATAAATCAAGATTGACAAGATTGTTCTGTATTTAGCTACTTCTTGGTTGTCTGGTAAAAGACCATTACTTTCTGCTCCAGCCACACCTTCTCAGGTGACACATGCAAATATAAAAATATGGTCCCTTGGTCACTAGATGGAGGAGAGAATGGGGCTTGCACAAGAGGGAATAGAGAAGATGAGTACAGCATAATGAAACAAGACATTTGGCTTGACCAATCAAACCCAAACATAATACCAAATACATGCAGTACAAAATAATTGAAACATAATTAGTTTAACCATGCATATGTGTGTCACAGGTGCCTGTGGCACCTGTCCCTCGTTTGGTCCTTAATTGTTTCAGTTGGGTGATTGGTTTGTTTTGTGCACGTGTTTAATTGATTTGTTATTTATTCTTAGTTTTCCTGTAAGTCGGCGCACGTCTTTGTTTGTGGTATTATGCCCTGTGTTACTTTGTTCGTTTGTTCCCCCTTTTTGTTGGTGTCCCAACACCAATTTTTATTAAATTCTACGTTTGGTTTTTATCCCGGTGTCTCTCTCTCTCCTTCCGCGTTCAACCACGTTGTGGCACTGCGCATCTTCTCCGCGTGGGTCGTATTTTGTGGGAGCGTTTTCTCGGACCCACGCACGCTTTATTCCCCGCGTGGTTGGTACCCGGGAGCGCTCACTAGGCGTGAGCGGTGTTACGCAGCAACTCCGCGTAGCCGCACCCCTCCGGGGAAGAACGGACAGTTTGGTAACAGAAAGACGTGCCAAACTATCTGGAGAGTTCCGGACACCAGGGGTCACCCACCGCTGAGCCGGAGGACCAGAGGCTGCGGCGCTGAAGCAGAGTACCAGGGGTCGCCGATTGCCGAGTCTGGGCGCCAGGGACCGCTCCATCGCCTTTTCCGAGCACCTGGGTCCGCCAGCCGCAGACTCTGGACACCAGGGGCGCTATACCCGCCTCGCAAGCAAGAGGGCGCCGATCCGCGCCCCCGCAGCGAGATGATGTACTCCACGCTGTCAGCAGGGGGCAGCCAGCAGGCTTCATCGCCACCCCCCCCCCCCGTTTTTGTTTTTTGAGAACTGTTAATAAATGTGTGTATCCTTTAAATTTGGTGAAGTAATAGAAGTGTGCACAGTGAAATTCAAGACTGGCTTATCCATAAGATGTTGAAGCAGTAAGAGGGCTCTTTCCACACATGTGGAGCTTTGAGGATAGTGACTCCGTAGGCCTTTTGTTTTTCCTTTGTTTTATTTTCTTTATGTTTAGCTTTATGCTATTTTTTACTACACTATAAATTATGATTTGTCTTTTGTGGTGTTCTACGAGCTCCTGTTTTCTTCCCACAGTCCAAAGGAATGCAAGTTAGGTGAAATGGATATAATAAATTGCCTGTGGATGTGACTGTTTCCCTACTTTTTGCTTGGTGACTTATGGGTTGGGATCTCCAGCACCCAGTGACCCCAATTAATGATCAGCTTAGGGAATGTATGAATATATGAAAAAAAATCCCATGACAAGTGCTTTTGATTTTATTTATTTATTTTAATAATAATTAAATAATATAATAATTAAATCATAATAATTAATTTCATTTTATTTTATTCATACTATAATTAATGATAGTTAATGTAATAATTAACCAATAATGTAAATCAAATAGTTTCATTATTTTCTGTATATATAGAGTCTAATTTACTTTAATGTGAGCAAAATAGATGCTTTACCTTTTGGCTATAATAAATATTTGATATTTTATGAAAACTGAATTTAAAAATCTGTTTCATCTTAGATATTACGATAATTTGTTTTTAGAATTGAATCTGTTTAGTTAAGTCAATTTGCTCTAATTAGTCAACTATGCCTTACCGAACTACAAGTGTAATTACAAACTTCTTCAAGATGCAGGTTCATTAACCTCTTAATAAGATGCTCAAATACCAAAATGAAGATGTGAAACTGTGAAATAACAAAATGGTTATGTGACAGCTAAATCCTCTTGACCTTTTACTCGGCCTATTAAAATAGACCACCAGCACCATCCTGGTAATTAATGTGCAAATATGAGTGTAACCATTAAGCACACACACACACACACACACACACACACATGTTCCCTGCACCCTGTAAAGTCTCCCTTCCTCTAAATACATCCTGCTAGACTTTTTCTTTCCCGGGTTTTTTTCTCAAAGATTTTCCCACCCAAAATTGTTTTAAATATGAAGCTTTTCAAATGTTTTAAATTCATTCATTCATTTATTATCTTCCGCTTTATCCTATATTAGGGTCGCGGGGGGGTCCCCATGCCCATCCAGGGGAGAACGTTTCGGGCGTTGAACAGATACACCCAGGACAGGGCGCCACTCTATCGCTGGGCACACACTCACTCACTCACACAGACACGCACGCATACACACTCTAGATGGGGCAACTTGAAGAACTCAAATGACTTGATCCATGTGATCCACTCCTCTCAGCACTAGGGATTCTTGGTTCGAATCCCCATCTGGGTGGAGTTTCCATGTTCTCCCTGTGTCTGCGTGGGTTTCCTCCCACAGTCCAAAAACATGGATCAAGTCATTTGAGTTCTTCAAATTGCCCCATATAGAGTGTGTATGTGTGCGTGTCTGTGTGAGTGAGTGTGTGCCCAGCGATAGAGTGGTGCCCTGTCCTGGGTCTATCTGCCCAGCGCCCGAGACGTTCTCCCCTGGATGGGCATGGGGAACCCCACCGCGCCCCTAATAGAGGATAAAGCGGGAGATAATGAATGAATGAATATATGTATATTTTATACATTTATTAAATTTTAAATGCATGAAATTTATCTGTTAAGTTTTGCTATTATTTAACAGTGTATTTCTTAACCTTTTATCGGTGTGGGTTGCTGGATTCTCATCCTGTAACAGAAAACTAAATAAGGATAGGTGTGTAATGGTATTGCAGCACAGTACAGAACCATATGGCAGCTTCTGTGATGTGATCAGTAACCTTGGCTGCAGTCAATTTTTGTTGTTCATGTTCAGGACAGATGTTAGGTCTTTGAAATTTAGCATGTCTGCTACTTAATACTGTGCAAATTAAAATTAGAAAAACAGCTGTTAATATTTAAGATGTGAGATACTCATGATAGATTGACTTTGAGACATGTCCTTTAGCAAATGTGTTAAGACTTTTTGTTAATTAGTATGCGGCACAAGTTTCTAAATTTCCAGAAAATGTGGGAAACTATTTGAAAACTGTATCATTTCAATTAACAACATTTGAATAGACAAAATAAAAGTTTCAATGTTTTCAATATTGAACTTTATGGTCTTTAGTGAAATATTAACAAATGAAGTACAACACACTGCCTGCAAATAGTCAAATCAGAATTTTATAATTACATTTTTATGGAATGGTTCACAATTAGTAGTTTAATTGTTAACAAGTATGATCACCTTGGAATATATATGAAAATAAAGTTTAATTATTAAGATAGTGTTTTTTACAATAGTGCATAGTGTCACGTAAGTCTACCTTGGGCTGAAGCAGTGGCGCGTAGGAAGCGCAGACCGCCGCGTTACACGCGCTGAAGGGAGCCAGGCACGCAGGTAGCTGATAACGGGTTTATTATAGGTGCAGTGCACCAAAAAACATGAGGTACAAAAGAGACTAAGTGACATAAAACAAAAACGACCAGCACCAAAGACACGAAACAATGGACATAAATACAAAAAGACACCCGATCACGTGCACAAGACAAACCAATAACAAAAAGGAGTTAATTAACTAAACTAATGAGCACAGAACGTTAATTAACTCAAACGAACGGGACGAAACACAAAACAGGTGACAGGTGCCCTAGGCACCTGTTACATTACCCCCGCCCCTGCGGTCGCGCAACGGGGGGACGCGACCAAGAGAAAAAAAAAAAAAAAAAAAAAAAAACTGTCCCGGGGGGGATGAGTCCTCCGCCCTCCTTGAGCGGGGCTTGGAAGGCGCCCTCGGGTGGACGCCCTCTGCGGGTGAGGCGTGCCGAACGCCCTTTGGCTGCAAAGTCAGGTGGACGCCCACGGCGGATCAGAAGTGGGCCACGCCCACTGGCTGCGTGGTCCGGTGGACGCCCACGTCGGGCACGGAGTTGGCCACGTACTCTGGCTGCGTGACGAGGAGTGGGCCACGCCCTCTGGCAGCGTGGTCCGGTGGACGCCCACATCGGGCGAGGAGATGGCCACGCCCCCTGGCGGCGTGGTCCGGCGGACGCCCACGGGCGGCGTGGCGAGGCGGGCGCCCTCTGGCGGCGTGTCGAGGCGGGCGCCCCCTGGCGGCGTGGCGAGGCGTGCGCCCCCTGGCGGCGTGGTGTGCGCCGTGCGGCCCCTTCTGCTCGGGCTGGGTGGCATGCGGCCCCTGTTGCACGGGCTGGGCGGCGTGCGGTCCCCTGCTGCACGGGCTGGGCGGCGTGCGGCCCCTGCTGCACGGGCTGGGCGGCGTGCGGCCCCTGCTGCTCGGGCTGGGCGGCGTGCGGCCCCTGCTGCTCGGGCTGGGCGGCGTGCGGCCCCTGCTGCTCGGGCTGGGCGGCGTGCGGCCCCTGCTGCTCGGGCTGGGCGGCGTGACGCCCCCTGGGCTTCGGGATGGGCGGCGTGGCGCCCCTGGACTTCGGGATGGGCGGCGTGACGCCCCTGGACTTCGGGATGGGCGGCGTGACGCCCCTGGACTTCGGGATGGGCGGCGTGACGCCCCTGGACTTCGGGATGGGCGGTGTGACGCCCCTGGACTTCGGGATGGGCGCGCACGCTGGCTGGACCTCAGCGGGTTCGCACGCTGGCAGGACCTCGGCGGGCACGCACGCTGGCAGGACCTCGGTGGGCACGCACGCTGGGCGGACCTCGGCGGGCACGCACGCTGGGCGGACCTTGGCGGGCACGCACGCTGGCAGGACCTCGGCCGGCACGCACGCTGGCAGGACTTTGGCGGGCATGCACGCTGGCAGGGCGTTGGCGGGCACGCACGCTGGCAGGGCGTTGGCGGGCACGCACGCTGGCAGGGCGTTGGCGGGCACGCACGCTGGGCGGACCTCGGGCTCGCCATCCTGCACACAAAACATATACACCCCCACCACAATGCCCAAACACATAGACATCTCAGACATGGGGAAGACGGACTGGACACACGAGACAGGGGGACACGGATCCACATTTACCCCCCCCCCCCCCCGAGTGTTGGTTCCGGTACCGCCCCCTCGCAGCGCGATCCAGACACAGCGCGGCCGGCGCGCTCTGCGTCTGGATTTCGCCACGGGGGGTTTAACAAGCTGGACCGGAGCGTCCGTCCAGAACTCCTCAGAGTTGAGGAGGGTTCGTATTGGCAGAATATGCCCATACAGGTACGACTCGCCCGTCTCATCATCGGAGATCTGAACCAAGTCCAGACCTTCCTCAGCGCAGAGCGCTTCATACCCGTACCTCCACATCCACTCATCATCAGAGTCATAATCAGACATTACATTGTACGAGCCGTCCTCACGGCTCCGGGACGGCGGACTGCGCATAGCAGCGCACTCGCGGACACGGCGGAACGCGCCGCGAGTACGAGGCTACACGGCCCCCGCAAAGAAAAATTTAAAAATGCGCTTACCTGGGCTCTGGACTCCCCAAATTGCCTGGCTGGTCGTTCTGTCACGTAAGTCTACCTCGGGCTGAAGCGGTGGCGCGTATGAAGCGCAGACCGCCGCGTTACACGCGCTGAAGGGAGCCAGGCACGCAGGTAGCTGATAACGGGTTTATTAAAGGTGCAGTGCACCAAAAAACATGAGGTACAAAAGAGACTAAGTGACATAAAACAAAAACGACCAGCACCAAAGACACGAAACAATGAACATAAATACTGTAGTTGGTTTTAAGTTTGTAAAATTGTATAATAGTGTATAATAGAACTTGTGGATAGAACTTCTGTTCTTCTAAGAACATTGACAATGTTCTTTTCCATGGTTACACTGCTAATTACCGTGGTTACCACGTTACAAAGGTTCCAAAGTTACCAAGTTAGTTCCAAAGAGTCATTCGGAAAGTTAAGACCAGCAGGGTACAACGTGACCATAGCTCTCCTTAGATATTTCATGCAGCCAATGAGGTTTGTATTCTGTTAATATACCAATTATGTTTATTACCTTTTCTAGCATTAGAGTGAATTGATATGTAACTACGGTTCTAAATCAAGATGTAAATTCGTGTGATAAAACCAACAAAGGATCAGTCTTAAGATTAATAGTCTACAATATGTAAATTGCTCATTGTATAATTGTTTATTTGATTTATGTTACAGTTCTTACGGTTGGGTGTAAGATTATGTACAAAGTTAAGGTGCATACTCAAGAATAAACCTAATCAGTATTGGAAAGAATATTTGTGCTGTCGACTTTGAATCTGAGGAAGCTACAAATACAAAAAGACACCCGATCACGTGCACAAGACAAACCAATAACGAAAAGGAATTAATTAACTAAACTAATGAGCACAGAACGTTAATTAACTCAAACGAACGGGACGAAACACAAAACAGGTGACAGGTGCCCTAGGCACCTGTTACACATAGTCTCAAAGCAGCTTTATATTGGTATGACCCTGAACCTCCCAATGAGCAAGCAAAAGCGAAAGTGGAATGGAAAAACTCCCTAGTGTTGTCTGTTTTTGAGGAAGAAACATTGTGAAGCCCAAGGCTCAGCAGAGAACTCATTCTCCTTGCGTGACCACTCAGAGTTAGCAGTGCAGGATATTAATGTACAGATGTGTGCACATGATCAATGGACAAGTATCTGTTTCTTCTTCTTCAAAAAAAAAAAAAGTTTAGTAAAAATACCTCTGAAATGGTCAATAGTCACTAGTCGAATAGGTTTTGTCCATCAGATCCAAGTGTTTGGTGTCAAAAAATAAAATTTCAAACTTATCGGTTCCTGTCTGCATGCATGTCAGATTGTGGACACTAATTTGTTAAGTGTTTTTTGGGAGTCCATCTATCAGCTGGTGGATGCCAAGCAGTAGGTCAAGGTTCCCTTCAGCTAAGAACTTTATACAATGACGTCTCGGTGTCTGGCTTAAAGCTGCAGCTGCATTCCTAAACTGAACCTAAACTGACATAGCTAATTGAATTTTAATTCAACAACTTTCTAGTTTGTACAAACATCTTTTAAACAATTGTCTTAATATTTTAATTTTCCTTTTACACAATGGGAAATGACTGCATTTATTTATACACACCAGTTTTCTGATTACAGCACATTTGATATATTATTTTTTTAAACTAAAGTAGAGATCCGTTATAGCTACTTAAGTGTTTGCATATGTATAAACATTAACATTTTGCAACAGATGGCAATTGAATGGCTTCAGAAAGTAGCAGAACAGTGCAGAAAGTATTTTTTCTTAAGTATTGTGGATGGAAGAATTCAAAAACAGATCAGACTCACTCTTTTTTAACCTTGCACCACCCACAAAACAACAATAATAAAAAGGATGAAATGAGATCAATACAAATCAATACAAGTGTGTGTGTGTGTGTGTGAGAGAGAGAGAGAGAGAGAGAGAGAGAGAGAGAGAGAGAGGGAGAGGGAGAGTGAGAGAATCTGTGTGTATGAAAATCTGTGTATGGTATTATGGAACCTAAATGCTTTTTTAACTGGCAGGACAAAAATGGCCCTAAGGCAATCTTTGTATCCTGGAGGTGTAGAGCTTTCATGAAAATATAAACAACTGTTATTTATATTCCAATTTCAATCTTGGTGACACAAAAGTTTTAAGTTACAAAAAAGATAATTAACAGGCTTTGCTCTGCAGTTAAATGTGGTAGAAGGTTATTTTTGATCCATAAAACAACACAAGGCTTACAGCCACTTCACTTAAAATAAGCCATTGCACTGTTTTCCAGAGTAAACAAGTAATTTTCTTCAATCCGTGTGACAGTTTGCTGATCTAAAATAGTTTGGGGTTGCAACTCTCTCTCTCCTTCTAACTTGGCTTGTTTGGTTTACGTCTTCCGAGCAGTCACAGATGCATTACAGTTTGACTAAATCCTACTACAGAGCCAGAGCAACCAGAGCAATTCCTTTGTGGTTTTTTTTATTTATAAGGGCTTTCTTTATTTCATTTATTCATGGTCTGTTGCTCTAGTTTATGTTTGCTCATTTGTCTTAATCAGTTTACAGTGTGATTACAATTCAGATACTACAAGATTTGAATAAACCTAATTTCGGTCTACTGCCTATTTGCACCTTGAGTTGAACGTGTGATTGTTCCGGAGGGGGCGTGTCCCGGTAGTCAGAACCGGGGTCAGAACACCAAAATGTCAGAACAAGTCAGACCTGCGAGTCTACCTGCACGAGTCCTATTCGTGTAAAGACCTGCGAGTCTACCTGCGCGAGTCCTATTCGTGTAAAGACCTGCGAGTCTACCTGCGCGAGTCCTATTCATGTAAAGACCTGCGAGTCTACCTGCGCGAGCAAGGACAACGACAAGGCAACTAAGTAGTCTCTAAGTAGTCAATCCATTTTCTTACCCATTCACATCTTTCTCTTCAGCATGTGTTTTCAGTTCATCCCTGTCATTTCCTCCTCACACAGAAGAGAAGGCGCACTCTTGCACACCTGCGAACTCTGCAGCAGGTGAATACAAGCGAGCCCTTCACCTTCTCTGCAGGACTATGCAATTGTCAGTCAGCCACCAAGAAATCTGATTTCATTCCTGCTTTTGCGGCTCATGCTGGTCTTCAGGTTTTAGCCCTCACTGAGACGTGGATTTGTCCCGAGAATTCCACGACACCAGCTGCCCTTTCAACTAATTTCCACTTCTCTCACTCTCCTCGTATCGGCAAAAGAGGAGGTGGTACAGGTTTGCTTATTACCCACAAATGGAAATTCTCTCCTCTTACACTTTTATCAAACACTATCTCATTCGAATTCCATGCACTGACAATCACTGAACCGGTTAAATGTCTTGTGGTGTTCTCATGTGTAAGTCGCTTTGGACTAAATGTAAATGTAAATGTAAACCTCAGCATATTTATTATTTGCATATTGTAGCATATTGTACATTGGCATTCGTAGGCTTTTGGTTAAGGAACCAGCCTTGCAACCTGATGGTCACCAGTTCGGTTCATGGTCCCAACAAGTACTGCGAAGGGAAGGTAACAAGAGTAGTCTGAAGGGTTACACTGGGTGTATATACGTGAAAATGTATTCAGCTTCTAATGAGAGCGTTCGAAGGTCTCATTGGTCTGCGGGTGAAACTCTGACATAAGGCTGATAGAGGTCCCTAAGGATCAAACCAGATGTGAACCTGTCCTTGAGAATGTAAAAAGAATGAGTAAGGAAACAAACCAAACACAGGACCTTGGGGCTACATCAGGACAGGATTCTTCAAAGGATAGCGATTCCTAGTCCTGGCGATTCTGAATCGATTCAAATTCCCCAAAAATCGATTTTAAAATGCATTTAAGTTTTATTTTTTGCAGCTCGAATTCCCGAGCGTACTGCATATCACATTATGTACACATTATGTATCCACTCGGCCACCGTACATCAAGCTTCTTAGCCAATTCCTGTTGTCTGAATGGAGTCTGTTAGCAGGAAGCATGGACCAGTGGTAGAGCGTGATTTGACCCACCCTGTCGTCGTTAAAAGACAGTGTTTGGGCACACTTTCGATTATACAATGTCCGGGGGAAGAGAAAGCTTGACATGAACACAACCGTTTGCAAGGAGTGTAAAATGAAATTGAGGTACTTTGGAAATACTACGATTGCACGAGCCCGTTTGGCGCGACATCGCCCTGAGCTAAAAGAAGTTGAAAAGTAAAAAAATTATATTTAATATTTAAGGTTACGTTTTGAAAATGTAGCAAATGTTGGTGCAATATAGTTAAAAAGGTTAAGTTTTAAATATTTGCTAAATATAAATGCACTATGACTGTAAAGTCTGTATTTTATTTCTATTAATGGCTTTTAAAGGATATTTTGAATTATTTGTTAATTGATAGATTTTTTTTCTTTAAGAAAGACAGGCAGCTATGCTAACCTAATACTGATAATTTTTAGTTACAGAATTTTATGCGCAATACTATTTTTATATATATAAAATGATGCAAAAAGATTTTATACAGTAAGGAACCTAAAAGTATTGTTTTAAATAAATGTTCTATTTGTTTACATTGTTGTTTCATCTTGTCAATCACATAACTTAAACAAAATTTATAGACCATTTGAACTGAAAAATCGTTTCCGAATTGAAAATTGATTCTGAATCGAATCGTGACACCAAAAATCGGAATCGAATCAAATAGCCAGACACTGAGAGATTCGCACCCCTATAGCCGAGATACAGAAAACCAAACGATACAGAAAACCAAAGGAGACTTTAGCACAAGTCTCCTACTGTTTTACTATGTCTCCTGAGATAAAGATGTCAGTAATCTTACACGTGCCTCCTCTTGAGTTTTATTAGATATTTCAATGTCACATTGTGCTTAGATTTGCCAAAAGAATTAAGTAAACAAGATGTAAGACGGCGGCACGGTGGCTTAGTGGTTAGCACGTTCGCCTCTCAGCGCTAGGGATTCCCAGTTCGAATCCCCATCTGGGTGGAGTTTCCATGTTCTCCCCGTGTCTGCGTGGGTTTCCTCCGGGTTCTCCGGTTTCCTCCCACAGTCCAAAAACATGGATCAAGGTGAATTGAATTCTCACAATTGCCCCAAATAGAGAGTGTTTGTGTGAGTGAGTGTGTGCCCAGTGATGGATTGGTGCCCTGTCCTGGGTCTATCTGGCCAGCGCCTGAGACGTTCTCCCCTGGATGGGCATGGGGAACCCACCCGCGACCCTAATAGAGGATAAAGCGGGAGATAATGAATGAATGAAGATGTAAGACGTACTCTAGTATTAAATAAGTGTCTACCAACAGTTTAGCCTTTGCAACACTGAGATAGAATTGTCAGTTATTCAATGTCTGTGTTATAATTGCATAGAATTTGGGTCTTCGTCCAACATTTATATCATGAAAAGATTCTGGAAATTAGGGAAAATCCCAGTGTGCAAAAAAGAGCAGAAACCACTGGAAGTGGTCATTAAAATCTTTAATGATCATTAAAAAATAATTTTAGAAGTTGTCATGCTACTCTGACATAGTACGGAGCCCCTAAAAGGACATGAGCAAAAAAAAAAAAAAAAAAGAGAGAGAGAGAGGAACATGAGTTAAAAAAATAAAATAAAAAAATTTACATATGTCGTTAGTAAGTCAAGTCGTTAGTAAGTTAGTAAGTAAGAGTTAGTAAGTCATGTGCACGAGATATTAAGTCATACATAATCTGATAATAAACAGACATGACACGCTGTTACAACGATAGCGTTTAAACTGGAACATGCTCTCTCCGATTTATGGCTGTTTGAGAGATCTACATATAAATAAAGAACACCAATATAAATAAAGTTTCTTTCTTGGAATCTTTCTAGGAACGTAACTCTGGAACGTCGTCTAGTACTGAGTTCGACCAAACCTCGTTTGCATGTTCTCCCCGTTGCTTGTTGCTTGGGAATTTCATTTTACCCCCCAAAACAGTGAAGCATTGGAGTTAAACATGGCGATAACATGACTGGATTTCAGTCTGATTTAATTAAATAACTGTATTTGAATTTTTTAGCCTTTAATCATGTGCTTTATTGTGCCAACTTTAGCTATCTAACACGAATATTTGATGAGATGACGTGTAAAAAAAAAAAAATGTAACCAAAGTGTTCTTCCGCAGCAACACGTATGGAAAAACGGATGTTTTCTAAGAATCTTCAGGGAATCAATGGCCAAAGGAGATGCCAATTTCATAATGTTGTTTATAATTTTAGAGTTTTTATTTATTATCATTTTAAATTTTGTTTAGCATTTACAACATAACTGTCAGACTTTTCAGTTTTATGCTTTGGATTAAAGCTTCTATTTTTGAATATCAGTTCCTTATAATTCGTTTCAATCTTTCAACAACATAAGCAACAATAAGAAACACACATTGTTCCTAAATAATTCCAACTCTTCCTGCTGTGTCACCATCTGCCGATTGCCAAATTATCCGGCTAAGGGTCAGAGCTAATAAAACAGTTGGTAAGAGTTAACAGCCTACAGGCATTAAATTAACAAATTAATTACATAAATGCAATTAATTTAGGATAGTGAGGTTATTTATGCCTTTCTGTTTTGGTAAGTTATAATATAAGCAGTACGTTAAATGCTCAAAACAACAAATATAAACAGATTTTACTGTCACTTCTGTCATGGCACTCCGCACCATAAACATTAGGTCTTTGCATACTTACAAGTGTTACCTGTAATGCTTGGTCCGTTTTAGCAGTAAAATGATGTACCAGGTAGTGGTCAATGGTAACACATAGGTGAAGAACTCTGGTCTGCAGAGGTCTGACACAGGCTTAAATAAGGCACACACAGACAACAGTTAATTAACATAAATGAGCACTAATTAACTAAAGCTGACGATTAATTAACTGGAGGGCCTGGAACTGAGGAACAAACACTAACCAAACTTAAAGTCGCAGGTGTGGTACAGATGGCACGTGACATTAACGCAATTGCAAATTGTTACATAAATTCCAGATTTATAAATCTTACCTCTAAGGCAAGCTATATTAAACATGTGGTTGTCTTACCATTACCTGTTCTGGGGGACAAACATTCATTCATTCATTCATTCATTCATTCATTATCTCCCGCTTTATCCTCTATTAGGGTCGCGGTGGGTTTCCCCATGCCCATCCAGGGGAGAACGTTTTGGGCGCTGGGCAGATAGACCCAGGACAGGGCGCCAATCCAGGGTGACAAACATGTTCCTTCATTCACAAACATGTTACATCATTATCATTATTCACTTTTAAAAAAAGACTTTGAACATGACATGACATAAATCTTGTCATCCAATGCTGGAAAAAAGACCATATTTTCAGTTGCTATTTTAATATGTCTTAAAGTTCTTTGGTCATGTAGAGATTGATATTTGTTAACTTTATGCACAATATGACATTTAATCCTGTCACACTGTCTTTGTATGCTGCAGAATTATGCTGAATCTTTACAGAAATTGAGGAGGTCAAGGGAGTAGAAAAAATACAGGTTGAGACCCAATGATGACCAAAGACAGGATTCTTCAAGCACAGGAACAGGGTTTATTTATGGAATGCATTAAAGTACATTTAAATGCAGTGTTTGGCTAGTCTATCTGTCATTGAATCTTGTTTCTGTGCTGCTCTGATGACCCTCCCTCTTCATGCACTTCCACTGCGTATAAAGCCTGTGCTGTGAATATTAGTATTGCAATGCTTCGGCCACAACACAGCTTTAACAAAAACATATATTATAATTGCAATACTTCATATATAAATACACAGTGGCGGGTTGTACGTTTTACAACTAGGCCTTCAGTAAGATCTGCCTGAATTAATTCACCTGTCAATAAATATTTTATTGATATAAAAACATGGTATGCAGAAATACAGTATAAAGAGACACTAGGGCAAGCAAAATTCATTCTAAAGGTGTTGGCAGAAAACATAAAGCCAGGCAACCAATGATGCTGAAATGTGATTGGCCAAATGAGGAAATCGATGTCCAAATGGGGCACACATTATGAAAGGAAGCAGACAGACCATTTAGAATTATTTAATATATATTCATAGACAACATCAGTCTGTGATGCAGATATTGTTAGGCCTTTGGAGAAGGCTTTGAAGGTCTTGGTACTGCAAATACACAATCTAAACAAGCATAATTTTCGACTTTTGCAGCAGAGAAATGTCAGGCCCCCCTGAGCCCACTGTACAGTCATGGCCAAAAGTTTTGAGAATGATACAAATATGAATTTTTACAAAGTCTACTGCTTCAGTTTTTATAATGGCACTTTGCATATACTCCAGAATGTTATAAAGAGTGATCAGCTTAACAGCAATTAATTGCAAAGTCAATATTTGCCTAGAAAATGAACTTTATTTCAGCTTCATTTGCAGCCCTGCCTTAAAAGGACCAGCTAACATCGTTTCAGTGATTGCTCCATTAACACAGGTGTGGGTGTTGATGAGTACAGGGCTGGAGATCAATCTGTCATGATTAAGAAAGAATGACACTACTGGAAACTTTAAAAGGAGGCTGGTGCTTGGCATCATTGTTTCTCTTCTGTTAACCATGGTTATCTCTAAAGAAACACATGCAGTCATCATTGCACTGCACAAAAATGGCCTAACAGGGAACAGTATTGTAGCTAGAAAGATTGCACCTCAGTCAACCATCTATCGCATCATCAACAACTTCAAGGAGAGAGGTTCCATTGTTGCCAAAAAGGCTCCAGGGCGCCCAAGAAAGACCAGCAAGCACCAGGACTGTCTCTTAAAAGTGTTTCAGCTGCGGGATCGGGCTACCAGCAGTGCAGAGCTTGCTCAGGAATGGCAGCAGGCAGGTGTGAGTGCATCTGCACGCACTGTGAGGCGGAGACTCTTGGAGCAAGGCCTGGTCTCAAGGAGGGCAGCAAAGAAGCCACTTCTCTCCAGAAAAAACATCAGGGACAGACTGATATTCTGCAAAAGGTACAGGGAGTGGACTGCTGAGGACTGGGATAAAGTCATTTTCTCTGATGTATCCCCTTTCCGATTGTTTGGGACATCTGGAAAACAGCTTATTTGGAGAAGACGAGGTGAGCGCTACCACCAGTCTTGTCTCATGCCAACTGTAAAGCATCCTGAAACCATTCATGTGTGGGGTTGCTTCTCAGCCAAGGGATCGGCTCTCTCACAGTCTTGCCTAAAAACACAGCCATGAATAAAGAATGGTACCAGAATGTCCTCCGAGAGCAACTTCTCCCAACCATCCAAGAGCAGTTTGGTGATCAACAATGCCTTTTCCAGCATGATGGAGCACCTTGCCATAAAACAAAAGTGATAACTACATGGCTCAGTGAACAAAACATAGAGATTTTGGGTCCATGGCCTGGAAACTCCCCAGATCTTAATCCCATTGAGAACTTGTGGAAAATCAAGATACGGGTGGACAAACTAAAACCTACACATTCTGACAAAATGCAAGCATTGATTGTGCAAGAATGGACTGCTATCAGTCAGCATTTGGTCCAGAAGTTGATTGAGAGCATGCCAGGGAGAATTGCAGAGGTCCTGAAGAAGAAGGGTCAACACTGCAAATATTGACTTGCTGCATTAACTCATTCTAACTGTCAATAAAAGCTTTTGTTACTCATAATATGATTGCAATTATATTTCTGTATGTGATCAAAACATCTGACAAACACACAAAAACCAGAGGGCAGCAGATAATGTGAAAATATAATATTTGTGTCCAGCGCCCGAGATGTTCTCCCCTGGATGGGCATGGGGAACCCCACCGCGACCCTAATAGAGGATAAAGCGGGAGATAATGAATGAATGAATGAATATTTGTGTCATTCTCAAAACTTTGGCCATGACTGAAGTATAAAAAAATATTATTTAATAATTTTAGATATATAGCCCATTTAGTTTGTGTTGGAATATAAAATCACACTCCTGTCCAGATCAAAGGACCCGAGGTAAAACATGTCTCCATGTTAAGGGTGTCAACATCTCTTTCTTGGACTAACTCCGCACAGCATCTTTATTTTCTGAGGAGAGATCATCTGTCTCTATTTACTTTAAACTTTTAAAGATGGACTAACTGTGTGATAGTATGGTATGGAAGCTCCATTGTAGCTGACAGGAAGGCACTAACTACAAAGGGTGGTGAAGGTTGTTCTACATGCCATTGAGGACCTTCACTGTCTGCTCTGTTATTATTATCAGGGATGCATTTTACCCAAGCTACTCACTGTATAACCTCCCACCCTCAGGGAGGAGATACAATAACCCAAGTAAGAAGCAGTCATCTCAGACACAGCTTCCTTTCTTACATTACTGAACTCCTTTTCACACTGACATGCACACACTATACACTCTGGACTTATGATGCAGCTGTTAGAAAAAAAGCAATTGTAATTGATAATCCAAGCTGTGATGTGTACAGCAGCCAAGCGCTACTGTAGTCTTTTTGAGAAATACTCTTAAATGATGGTAAAATGCACCCTTTTATAAGGGTGGAATTTGTTTTCCATAATTGTGTCACAACATCTGTGCTTACACTTTCAAAAATACTGCTTACGTTTCCAGTAGTATTGTTAACATTTGACAAATAATATATAGATATTTTTAATTAAATGTAAATTATTGTCTATTCTGAAGTAAAAACCTTTTAAGTATTGCCTGGTAAAATATTCAGAGCACTGTAGTGTCTCTCTTTGCTCTGCGTCTGCGCAGTTTAATGGACAAATAAGTTTCTATAGCGTCAATTTCTTTTTTTTTTTTTAAACTGTTTATTTATTTTAAAACATCAAACAATACACACAATATTAGCACGAGATGCATATGTATTATAAAAAAATATATAAATGTAGTCAAATAACTTTAATCCCACTACTTCTAATTTCAACACATACAAACATCCATGAATTGTCCTCACTGGTAGTTCTAGTACAGATCTTACAATAAATCACTATTATAGTGGTGCTGCCATTGCAATGTTCACTTGAAAAATATAGCTCTTATCGGTGTAGATGGCATTAACTTGGCATTAATTTCCATTAAAAACAGAAATAAATGTTACTCAAACGGGAAGTTATTCAAAATAATTAATTATAAGTTAAATCTAATAACATAAGCAGAATGGACAGTTTAGTCAATATTGTTTATTTACCTTTCATGTTCAATATGTTTGGTGTCTATAGGGATACTTGGCTCATTTAACACTCCAATATGACTCACTACACCATATGGTGTAAAACTAATGTTGCAGAACCTCTGTGTCCTGCATCACAGTGTGATAATGATTTAATATATATTTTTTAGAGTAGCACCAGATGCGGTATGGAGTAAAAGATCATTGTCAGTGCCCTGACTCCCCCAGTTGGTTTATAATGATTATTATAAAAATGAAAAAAAAATATATAAAAAGAACATTAATTAGTAACACTGGGGGATCTATACAAGTGTGAACAATGCCAATAGCCTGGTGAATTTAACCACCTTGCATTAGATGGTCTGCATTGTAACAGTCACAAAATCCCTAGTATTCATTCATTATTTTTTGCTTAATCCTATATTAGGGTCATGGGGGACACCTAGGACATTGTGTCAATTCATCGCTGGGCACACCCTCGCCCACTCACACACACACACACACACACACACACACACACACACACAGACAAAATATAGGGAAATGTAAATGTAAAGCAGCCAATCTACTTATATCCATGTTCTTGGACATTGGAGGAAACCCACGTGGACATGGGATGAACATGGAAACTTCACCCAGATTGAGATTCGAACCGGGATCCTCAGCGCTGTGCTAACCATTAAGCCACCGTGCTTACAGGCTCATGGCAGTGGCCAGTGGCAAGGGCACAACCAAACTGGTTCAGAGAAACTCTTAATGGGACAACTGCAATAGTACAAATTAACAACTACAAAGAAATCTCATGGGCGGCACGGTGGCTTAGTGGTTAGCACGTTTGCCTCTCAGCGCTAGGGATTCCCGGTTCGAATCCCCATCTGAGTGGAGTTTCCTTGTTCTCTCTGTGTCCACGTGGGTTTCCTCCGTGTTCTCCGGTTTTCTCCCACAGTCCAAAAACATGGATCAAGTCAATTGAGTTCTCCAAATTGCCCCATATAGAGTGTTTATGTGTGTGTGTCTGTGTGAGTGAGTGATTGCCCAACGATAGATTGGCGCCCTGTATTGGGTGTATCTGCCCAGCGCCCGAAACGTTCTCCCCTGGATGGGCATGGGGAACCCCCCTGCGGCCCTAATATAGGCATGGGAAGAAGAAATCCCCATTATCTTCCACTTAATCCTATGCCCGTAGGGGGGTTCCCCATATAGAATGGGGGAAAAGGGCAGGGGATATTGGATGGAAAGAAAAGAAATCTCATCTCATTATCTTCCACTTAATCCTATGCTGGGGTCGTAGGGGGGTTCCCCATGCCCATCAATGGAAGAATGTTTCGGGTGCTGGGCAAATACACCCAGGACAGGGTGCCAATCCATCACTGGGCATGCAAACGCGCACTCACACACACCTACACACATACACTATATAAGTAATATTTAGATGTTATATAGAGCAGGCAATTCACCTTGATGTTTTTGGATTGTGGGAGAAAACCGGAAAACCAGTAGAAAAGCTACACTAAAAGAACACAACAGGTAAGTAGCTGAAAACCAACTGTCACAACCATGTTGTCACCTTGTCCTCCATGTCCTGAATATTAGCACCTGCACCATTTTTCCCTACCTGGTTTAATTAGTCTCCTTCCTTTATATAGGGCGTCTTTGCTTTTAGTTCCCTGCATTATCTCACCAATATTGCATACCTCTGATTTCGTCCTAGTGCCAATTTTGTATTGTGGCCTGCTGCCTTTCATCCTTTTTCTTTGTGTATTCAGTGAACAAGTTGGATGAGATTGTACAGTTCTTCCTGCGTTACTGACATTGACTGTTTCATTATTTTGTTTCATTTTCCAAGCTGCCAAGCTACATTTTTTCCCCCTAAGGTCAAGTTTGGTGTTCCGTTGATAAAAGTGTTTTTATCACTTGCATCATGCATTTAAGCATCTGACTGACTTCATGTGTGTTACACCGACCTGTTTTACTGCTTCACCAGTTAATTTTTTTCTATGTGGCTGTTCAGTTGACAAGAGTCTCTATACTGCCAGGTGACATACTCGAAGACTTATGTGTCTGGGAAAGGACACTGGAGAACCTGGAGAAAAACAGTACTGTCTGTTAGACCTAATACTTAGAAATCCGCTTAAAGACCTCCTACCAAATATTATAGAGCCTATAATAAACATTATAAAGTCATCACATGAAATAGGCTATGTCCCTAAAAATCTGAAGTGTGCGATCATTAAAAAACCTAATTTTGGTCCTCTAATACTGTCCAACTATATACTAATATCAAACTTTCCATATGTCCTTAAAATTATAGAAAAAATTGTGTTTAACGAGCTGAATTGCCATCTTCTATCTAATAACATTCATTTATTAGTCAGATTTTAGGTCTCACCATAGCACTGAGCATTAATTAAAGTAGTTAATGATTAATTAAAGTCCTCTGATAATATCCAAATCTCTTTTCTTGTCTTATTAGATCTTAGTGCAGCTGTTGACACTATAGATCATAATATCTTACTTGATAAATTAGAAAACACTGTGGGCATTACAGGATCTGTATTCCAGTGGTTTAAATCCTATCTCACAAATGAATATCAATTGACCTGTGTAACAATCAATGTTTTGATCTTGCTAAAGTAAAATATGGTGTTCTGCAAGGGTAAATTCTAGGACCACTTCTATTTTGCCCTATATATGCTTCCATTGGGATGAATTATTCGTTAACATGGAATTAGTTTTCTCTCTTATGCAGATAATACACAGTTATACATTTTACACAGTAATACATTTTAGCTAGCCCTAATGATGTTCGTTCAGTCAGTAAGCTGGAGGACTGCATCTATGATATTAAAATGTGGATGTTAAAAAACTTCTTACTGTTAAATTATGATAAAACTGAGGTACTTATAGTTGGTCCCAAGGACAAAATAAACAAAGCTTCTAACACTGTGTTAAACCTCAAGAACTCCTTAATCAGACCCAGTTTCTCTGTAAATAATGTCATTATTGATTCAGATCTCTCCTTTCCAAAGCACATTACTAATATTACTTGAATTGCATTATTTAACCTTTTCAACATTGCAAATCTAAGAAATCTCAAAGTGCTGGTTTACGTTTAGCTCCTAGAATATATCAAATTACTGCTGGGTGAAGAGTAAGGCTTCTCAACTTTGGAATAGCATTTGAGTTACTGTTTGCAATTCTAAATCACTATCAATCTTTAAAAGTAGATTAAAAACACATTTATTTGGTATTGTGTTTAATTTATTCTCTGTAGATTAAGGTATAGATCTCAGGCTTGGCGGTGTTAGATTGGTATTCTGAGGTAGACTGTGGCATTTCATCTCTTCACCAAGCTTGTCATTAGTAGAAATGCTGCACTGTCAATAAATTTTTGGTTATTACTAAAAAGAATATGCTTTATTAGCTCTAACTGCTTGTCTGTTTATTTTAATGGTGTTGCCAGTTTCGCTGAGGTGTCGTCAACTCTTCTTCTTATGCGGCTATAACGATTTACTGGATAGAACCTGGATTTATTTATCTGGTAGTCCAGCAGGATGCCCTCAATAGACTTTTTAGTTTTACATTTGTTATAGTTTTCCCAATTGTTCAATAGGGACACCTGATCACTACACAATCTGTACATGGCTGTCCTACCCTGTTAATGCTGCCCAGCCGCTCATCCCGGAGGATGTGGTTTCAAGGTTTCATCCTTACAATAACAACATAGGACAACAGGGAGTTTTTTCTTGCCACTGTCGCTACAACTTGCTTTTTGGGGGTTTCAGGCTTATAACACTGTAAAGCTCTTTTATTTGACTGTGTACTCTTGTAAAAAGCACTATATAAATAAACTACTTGAACTTGAAAAAAATAAATAAAACAATGCAGAATATAGTAAGAACATGCAAACACAGTATTAAACTAAACTAAACTGTCTCTTTTTGTCCTGCCCAAACGTACAACATGGGATCCTGTTGCTGTGAGGTGACGATTTAAACCACTTCATTATTGTACTGCCTGAGATAACATTAATTTCACAAGAGATTTACATTTTAATTTTTTATTGCTTATCTATATGCTTTGTTTTAAGCTTTATTTTATAACAATTAACATGAACATTAAAAAAAATTATTACAATTAACATAAAATGCATAGCAGACTGAAAAATAATCTTGTTTGTTAGAAAATGCTAGAATGTTGATGTGAGAGCATGGTTACAGAATATTTTGCCTTACTAATGAAATGTGCAAAATATCAGAATTAAAAGAGCAATGCAATGAATCTTAATGAAAAGAAATAAGTAAGGTATCAGTCCAGCCTTGATATGAGGAGGGCTTAACCACAAGGAAATCTTCAGAGGTGCTCTTTTAACCTTTTAACCTCAGTCAGACAGACTTCTTTATCTTTCTTATCTGTCCCTGTCCCTTTTGTCATTTTATACACTGAATTTCATTTTCCTTTTCTTAATTTTCATCTCTCTCTCTCTCTCTCTATGTATATATATATATATATATATATATATATATATATATATATATATATATATACATACACACACACGTGGACAAAATTGTTGGTACCCCTTGGTTAATGACAGAAAAACCCACAATGGTAACAGAAATAACTTTAATCTGATAAAAGTAATAATAGGCATGGTGGCTTAGTGGTTAGCACGTTCGCCTCTCAGCACTAGGGATTCCCGGTTCGAATCCCCATCTGGGAGGAGTTTCCATGTTCTCCCCGTGTCCGCGTGGGTTTCCTCCGGGTTCTCCGGTTTCCTCCCACAGTGTAAAAACATGGATCAAGGTGAATTGAGTTCTCTAAATTGCCCCATATAGAGTGTGTTTGAGTGTGTGAGTGTGTACCCAGCGATGGATTGGCACCCTGTCCTGGGTGTATCTGCCCAGCGCCCAAGACGTTCTCCCCTGGATGGGCATGGGGAACCCCACCGCGACCCTAATAGAGTATAAAGCGTGAGAGAATGAATGAATGAATGAATGAAAAAAGTAATAATAAATAAAAATTCTATGAAAATGTACAAATGAAAGTCAGACATTGCTTTTCAACCATGCTTTAACAGAATTATAAAAAAAAAATAAACTCATGAAACAGGCCTGGACAGAAATTATGGTAATATTTTGTTGCACAACCTTTTGAGGCAATCACTGCAATCAAACGATTTCTGTATCTGTCAGTGAGACTTTTGCACCTCTCAGCAGGTATTTTGGCCCACTCTTCATGTGCAAATTGCTCCAGTTGTCTCAGGTTTGAAAGGTGCCTTTTCCAGACGGCATGTTTCAGCTCCTTCCAAAGATGCTCAATAGGATTTAGGTCAGGGCTCATAGAAGGCCACTTCAGAACAGTCCAGTGTTTTCCTCTTAGCCATTCTTGAGTGTTTTTAGATGTGTGTTTTGGGTCATTATCCTGTTGTAAGACCCACGACCTATGACTGAGACCAAGCTTTCTGACACTGGGCAGCACATTTCTCTCTAGAATCCCTTGATAGTCTTGAGATTTCATTATACCCTGCACAGATTCAAGACACCCTGTGCCAGATGCAGCAAAGCAGCCCCAGAACATAACAGAGCCTCCTCCATGTTTCACAGTAGGGACAGTGTTCTTTTCTTGATATGCTTCATTTTTTTCGTCTGTGAACATAGAGCTGATGTGCCTTGCCAAAAAGTTCCATTTTTGTCTTATCTGTCCATAGGACATTCTCCCAGAAGCTTTGTGGCTTGTCAACATGAAGTTTGGCAAATTCCAGTCTGGCTTTTTTATGTTTTGGTTTCAACAATGGTGTCCTCCTTGGTCGTCTCCCATGAAATCCACTTTGGCTCAAACATCGACGGAAAGTTCGATCTGAGACTGATGTTCCTTGAGCTTGAAGTTCACCTTGAATCTCTTTAGATGTTTTTCTTGACTCTTTTGTTACCATTCGTGTTATCGATCTCTTTGATTTGTCATCAATTTTCCTCCTGCGTTCACGTCCAGGGAGGTTGGCTACAGTCCCATGGATCTTAAATTTCTGAATCACATGTGCAACTGTAGTCACAGGAACATCAAGCTGCTTGGAGACGTTCTTATAACCTTTACCTTTAACATGCTTGTCTATTATTTTCTTTCTAATGTCCTGAGACAACTCTTTTCTTTGCTTCCTCTGGTTCATGTTGAGTGTGGTACACACCTTGTCACCAAACAGCACAGTGACTACCTGTAGCCCTATATATAGGCCCACTGACTGATTACAATATTGTAGACACCTGTGGTACTAATTAGTGAACACACCTTGATTTAACATGTCCATTTGGTCACATTATTTTCAGGGGTACCATCATTTCTGTCCAGGCCTGTTTCATGAGTTTATTGTTTTAAATAATTCTGTTAAAGCATGGTTGAAAAACAATGTCTGACTTTCATTTGTACATTTTCATAGAATTTTTATTTATTATTACTTTTATCAGATTAAAGTTATTTCTGTTACCATTGTGGGTTTTTCTGTCATTAACGGAGGGGTACCAACAATTTTGTCCACGTGTGTATATATATATATATATATATATATATATATATATATATATATATATATATATATATATATATATATATATTCAGTTTATCACTAAACAAAATGTTGTAGACAGACACCTTATAAATTATCATTAATTCTCATATTATCATTATCTAAAATATTCAGAGCTAACCAATTTTCATGGATTTTTTTTTTTTAGTACATTTTTAATAGAGAGTGTATGATTTGGAGAGATTAAATGACAAACCTATTTTAAAGAAAAAAAAGGTTTGAACTGTGATTTATAGGATAGCATCACAGAATATTGACTACACTAAATTGAGGCTTTTTTTTTTTTAGAAACCTTTGTCAAAATGACTAATCCATCACCTACCTGTGAATCTATGCCCTAATCAAATTGAATGATGATTCACTATCAAAGGTGTAGATCAAGCTCTTTCTACACTTCATTAACATGAATAGCACAGCCTTTCTTTGTCTGAAGGATGGTTTACCAAGTGTCTCCTGTCATTGAGCTGGCAAGAATAAAGAACTCAAATATTCGGTGTCATCTGTGGAGCTCAAACACTGCTGACTGAATGCAGGAATGCAAAGAGAAGCCTGAGCTCTCTTCAAGAATTTTATGCTGAAGTTAAGTGTTCTTTTTCTGTTTTCAGCAAGGTATCAGTGAAGCTTCTTGTGTTTTCCTTGAACTGTCTATTGAACCAAAACTCTGTCGACAAAGCAAGACGTGTAATGTGCTTTGAAAATGCAGAAAAAGGAGATGCAGCAAATGGCAGTGAACTGAGCTGAAGACAGTATCAAAGCTGCAAGAGCACTTAAGGTTGTGCTGTCCCTGAAAGTACTCAGCTTCTACTCTTGATCAATAGGAACATTCTGAGTAATACTTTAGTTATTTTCCTTTCTTTTTCCATCCTTGCAAGAAAAAAAGACTGTGATCTGCTCAAGAAATGGCTTTACAATTCATTCAGGCATCTAGGCATTACAAACATGACTACAACGTTCAAATTTTTTGTTAGATAGTAAAAAAAATATCTAGCCTTCACCCCAATCTTATTAAACATTAATTTGCAAAATCATTCTAAAAGCTACTCACCTTTTCAGTGCCACTATGACATCAAGAAATCTAAAAACAAAAACCTTTTTCACGAGGTTTGGGCAAACAATTGTCTTTCTAAGTGACCCCAAATGTGAGTGAATTCATGTGTCATGACGTGATGACCCAACACAGGCAGGGGTTATAGATTCTAGCAACAGTGAGTTTATTTGCAAACAGTACACAAAAAAGATAACCCACGATCACCAAATCAAGCAAGTTCAGATATACAGTATGTAGCGCATGAAGTGAGAAAAGCGCACCTACACTTTCCGCTGAACACAGGCGGCAGCAAATGTCAAACCAAGGGCGGGAAATGGAGGCCACAGCTCCATGTGCCTCTAGCTCAGGTGCTCAGTGTGACCAGAAATATAAATCATTTATGGAATCCTCGAGCACTGGATCACTATGATGAAAATAAGAATCAGAGATCTAAGCTTCAAATAACACAGGAAAAACCCAACCAAACATGAAGCAACATATCTGACATGCATCACTCTACATACTTTAATACCTATAGCTAGGGAGTGGCCAGGTGTGTGTGTGAATACCGCTTAATATTCCAGTGACGGGTCACATTTCGACACGTGTACCGATGTCGCACAACTAGGGGGTGTGCCATGATCAATGCAGGCTTCTTGATTTGTTTGCTGGACCACAGGTATATCATGCTAAATCAAGAAATAATTTTGCCAAATTGTCCCTGCAAATATAGAAGCGTTGCATTGTTCACAGGAGCAAATGTCATTGGCCAAATCATGAAAACCAGGCAGGTGTTCAAATATTATTTTAAATAATTATTTAAATTATTAAATTAAATTATTATAGGATTTATCTATGTGATAAATCTAGAAGTTCCTGGGTTTGATTCCCTGACACACACAGATGGTTCATTCTTTTAAGTTTGCATGTTCTTACTCTGGATTTCTACTCAACAGTTTTATTCAATAATTCAAAAACATGGACATGTGGAGTACTAACGATACCAAATTATTTTCATAGGAAATTGTAAATTGTAAATTCAAATGAATTGGCTTGAATGTGATTACTGGTCCTGAATACTCTGTCTTACTCTAGTCTGTTTCTGATATTTACTTTTCTGAGTGACATTTTGGAGCTTATTTGTGGACACAAAAAGCATGGCTTGGATTATTTTTCACCATGTGACTGGTGAGCCGTTGGTCTATCATGCCTATTTTCCAGATTGAGACACTGATCACTTAATGCTGCATTTTTGTAATTGCTTTCACACACCGCTATTCTCTTGGCCCGTTCTTGGCTTGATTGTCTCAGGATCTTATATTTTTTATCTCTCTCTGCTCCTCCACCACTTAATTTCAATCAAAGTGCCAATGACACAAGACACAATGACACAAGGGAGGTCAAATAAAAAAGTTTGAATCAAAAATATAAATCTTTTTTATAAATGGAGAATTATATATATATATATATATATATATATATATATATATATATATATATATATATATATATATATATATATATTGCAGTATGATGTAACAAAATCATATTCCTAAAAGACTTTCCAGACTTTTACTACTTTGCTGTGAGCCCTTTGGTGTTTAAGGTTAAATCAAATTAGCATCTGCTGTGTGTGTGTGTGTGTGTGTGTGTGTGTGTGTGTGTGTGTGTGTTTGTGTGTGTGGAAGGTTGGGCTATACCAAAGAGATGCAGCATTTACTTCAAAGGACATGCTAGTCCTTTAAGGTCAGTTCAAAGCAAATAAGAAGCAAACTCAGCGTTATGAAAAGCTGAGGCTGACAGTGAGCTCTTCTGTTATTAAACATACATAAGGGACCGAATGCCAAAATTGCAATACTAATATCCCACCTTATAATTCTGGTCCAATTCAGTCATCTCATATCACATGTTGCAAAATATAATAACAAAATTAAAACAGAAAAGGTACAATTTATTTGCATCAATATTATACATAATGTCTATAGATAAAGCACATTTTTAACAGACAAATTATTTTACAATAAATATCCTTGTACAATTTAAAGTAGCTAAGTAGCTACTTAAATAAACCCTGAAAAAAGTCCACAAATGCTCAAGTTTTTTAATAATTAGGGTAGTCATAGGCTTGTGGCTAGGGAACAAGTCTCGATTCCCAATTCTACGAAATGCAATAGCTGAAGAGCCCTTGGGCACCAATTGCTCCCCAGGGACCTTGTACAGGGCTGCCCACCGCTCAAGGCACATTTGCTCACTTTACTAGTGTGTCTATGTTTGTGTTTAACCACTCAAATGCGTTATATGTGAAGGACCAAATCATCTGTGTGTAGTAAGCGCAGTAGTCAAACTAGATTGCATTATAACTTCATAATCTAAATTGACTATTGCAGCACGGTTGCAGATACTTGCAGATACATATGCAGGTATAGCATTTTTTCAAGATTAAAATTAAAAATAAATTTTAGAATACAACTTTGAACAACTTAAAATGCCTTGAGTGCATTTTTGTAATGACTTACTAACCACTTACCATATCTCACTACTAGCACTGTTAAAAAAACAAGAAACATGTAAATGCTTTATTTATATATTAGAAAGCATCTGTCAGTAAGTGCTCACATATCACCAGCACTTGTAATTTTCACTTTTATCCACTCTCACTAGTTTAACTTTTATTTTGACAACCATTCACATCCTGGTGAGCTTTTGATTGAGTTTTCTTTGCCACTGTACTTCCAGCTTGCATTGGCTCGGGTTTAGGAGAAGTAGGGAGAAATAGTTATAGGTTGAGAAAAAAAAGGGTCAGACACTGTAATATTTCTGTGATGAACATGGTTTGATCCTCATCTACACACTCTTTTATGTCTACATAACACTCATAGTTATGTAGACAGTTATACAAAGAAGGGGCCAAATTAAGAGACCACTCAATAATGCACGCACATGTCCCAGTGTAGACTGTGATAACAATTCTAAACAATAACTAATAGTAAACTAATAACTAATAGTAAAATGGTAATGTTGACAATGAAGATGAGGTTAAAAAAGAAATGACTAAGAAAGACAGTTCAAATGAACCTTAAAAACGAATGTGTGATTAGTTTAAGCAGCAATAAAAAGTGGAGTTACCAAGACTTGAGAAACAACACGCACCAGATGAACTGTGAGGGCAAATGAAAGATGCCATGCTAAAAGTTGTAAAGAAGACAATACAGAAGAAGCATTAAGGAAAGTCTTACAGTGATTATAGAAAATTTTGAAGTAAAGTACCGAAGATGATCAAAAGAGAAAAACTAGCTGATTGGACTCATTGTGCATTGAGATGGAAGAAAAGGCCTATATTCCAGTTAGTGAAGAAGCTCATTAAACTATTCCTGCCTTGTAGTGTAGCTATTAAGGACAAAGATGTAATAAACTTGTTGAACAAAAGGAAGTGTGTGGACAGACTACTTCCTGGAAATGTACAGTGGTAAAGAAAAGAACAAACAAATTGGTGTTCAAGAAAGGTAACTACCATTACTAAAGCAAGAGATTGAGCATACTAGAATTGACTGCACAAAAGACATAGCAGTTGAGTTCTTAGGTTTGGTGAAGAGACTAAACAAGCTTCATAAGATATGCCTAAAAGTGAGAAAGACTGGAATCTAAAAAAAATGGATGCCATCACTCTCACTCACATCACATCAAACACATCATGGAGCAACTATAGAGCCATTGCATTGGTCCAATATGCTAACTAGAATCTGTAGCAAATTATCTGGCAAGTGAATGCAATATAAGCTTGAATAAGTGATTGCCCAGGAAGAAGCTGGATTTAAACCAAGAAGAGAGAAACTGCATGTCTGTTTTATTAATTTTACATTGGCATTTTATATGATATAGCCTAATCAAATGTGGATAACCATGCTGAAAATTATTAAATTATTAATTATAAATTATATTAAATGGAATTATTAAATGGAAACCTTTCATTATAAGTATCAGTACATAGTTATGATACGTAGTACATAGTACAATGCTTTCACATACATATTTTTATAAATTTGTATATGTTTAAGGCAGTGGCAGGCCAAAATTACAGACTGAAGTTAATTATGTTTTGTCCATAAATGCATATTATGGACCATTAATTCCAAATGGTCTGTTCAATTTATTTTGTAGCATTTCCCTTGTTATGCAGTTTCCAGGTGTGTATTTTCTTATTATAACATTTAACCAGTAGCATCAAATAAGTGTAATTCAAACTATTTGACTAATCAGATTTTGAGTTTGCGACACCAAGGCCAGCAACCTTAAATTACATCAGTGTCACAACTTTTGATTGGATAGGCAGAGAGTGTAAAGCATTTTCAGCTAATTACAACTTATGCCAGAAATACGATTTGACTTTCAGCATTATTTACATTACATACATTTAGTCATTTAGCAGATGCTTTTATCCAAAGCCAGCTACACTGTAGGATTATCAAACCTGATCGTTATCTGATCCTGCACCCCCCCCCCACCTTTATTTTCTAAAACAGGTAGTTGTTAAAAAATATGCATCTTTAGTAGTTTCTTCAAAATGCAGTGACTCTGCCTTACGGACAGAGTTGGGAAGATCGTTCCACCATTTTGCAGTGGTGAAGGCCACGGAGTGGCAAGGTAGCTCAGTGGTTAGTGTGGGCAAGGTAGCTCAGTGGTTAGGGTGTTGGGCTATCAATCTGAAGGTTGGGGGTTCAAATCCCAGGTCCACTGAAGTTACCAATGTGGGTCCTTGAGCAAGACCCTTAACCCTCATTGCTCCAGGGATGTTGTGATTAACCCTGTGCTCACCTTGTAAGTCGCTTTGGAAAAAGCGTCTGCTAAAATGACCAAATGTAAATGTAAATGTAATGAGAATTGGCTCCTCGATGTGGTGAAATCACCAAAGCGACGTGAACGAGCCAGAGTGTATTTTGAAAAGATAGAGTTAAAGTAAGAGGGGGAAGATCCAGAAATGGTTCTGTAGGCCAGAGTCAGTGACTTGTACTGAATGTGAGCAGCTACAGGTAGCCAATGGATAGAAATGAGTAGTGGTGTGACCTTGAGTTCGCTTGGGCTGGTTGAATACAAGTCAAACTGCAGAGTTTTGAATTAGTTGTAGAGGTCTGATTGTGTAAGCTGGGAGACCCGCGAGAAACGCATTACAATAATCAAGCCGGGATAGGATGAGGGCTTAAACTAACAGCTAGGTAGCATGTTCAGTCAAAAAAAGTCTGGTCTTCCTTAGGTTGTAAAGAAGGAACCTGTGGGCAGTGTTGATAACATGATCAGAGAGTTTAAGGTGGGAGTCAATTCATCCAAATAGATATGTCGGTGAGGCAGGCAGATATCCGATTTGAGATCGTGGTGTCGTCAGGGGCAAAAGACAAATGAAGCTGAGTGTCATCAGCATAGCAGTGGTAAGAGAAACCATGCGTCTGAATGACTGTGCTCAGTGATGTCATATATAGTGAAAAGAGGAGAGGACCAAGTACAGAGCCCCGAGGAACACCAGTGAGTACTTGGTGACAGTTAGATATCTCCCCATTCCATGAAACTTTGAAGGTCCTTCTTGTTAGATAGGATCGAAACCATTCAAATGTCGTATCAGAAAAGCCTAATTCAAATAGAGTGGACAGTAGAATCTGATGATTTAGCATTAGCTTCAATGCATTAGCTTCAATGGCAATATAATTGACTTCTTAATGGAACTAATTGAACTCTTTTTAAGGATTTAAAAAATAAGATTTAATTAAGATTTTTGGTGTTATTTCCCTAAATAATATTGCAATTTTATGAGGTTATTGTTGTTATTTTTTTATGAGTGGCTAAAAGAGTTTTTAAATGTGATGCAATGGCTCTTTAATACTGCATTTCTGCATAAAACGTTTTTTTTTAGCCATACAATAGTTATTGACAGGTGGATAGATTCAGACAAGCATTACTGAAGGCATAGGTGTGAAATCCTAAGTGGCCCGCCACTTAGTTTAAGCTATTTTCTTTTTAGTGCTAGTGCGTGTGTGTGTATGGTTCTGCGTGGGGTTGGGTGGTTCTGTTTGGGGTTGGGTGGGAGGGTGTATGTGTGTGTTGACTTGGGTAAAGGTGTGGAAAGATGTAAATAAGCAGTAAGAGCAAATAACAGTGTTAACTTAATAAAATATAAATCCAAGCAAATGATTTATTAGATTTCATAGCATCATGTAGTCTCACTGTCTTTATTTCAGCTGTTCATTTCCTAAATGGAATGCTGTTATTTACAGAATGCAACCTAGTCATCTTCACTTGCGCAAACCCATGTGATCTGATGCTGATTTGATGCTTTAATCCATTTAGAGATGTCTAATATCTGTAGTGTGGCAGGACTCCAGCTCAGCGTGTACAGCTTGTGACTACACTTTTAAGTATCCTAATAAATTCTGTAGGCACTTATGATAAAAGCATCAACCACTTAATAAGTCTGCCAACATCTGAATCAGCTAGATAACTCAACCATCATTATATATTTTAATATACCCCATGCTGATCATTTATTCTATATAATGTGTACATACAAAGTTATTAATACATCAGTAAAATACATTAGTAATAACCTAAAAGAGTTTATTTAAGCAATGTGCCACAGGAGGATGTCTGATTTTGTTTGTATATAATAAAAAAGTTTTTTTTTTTTTTTTTTTTTAGCAAACTTGACAGACAGCTTGCTAAGAATTGCGTTTACAGTCTACCTTGTGTCTGAAGGTCAATTTAAATTCATTCATTATTCATTCATTATCTTCCACTTTTTCCCAACCATGCCCATCCAGAGGAGAATGTTTCGGGCGCTGGGCAGACACACCCAGGACAGGGCAAAAACCTATCGCTGGGCACACACTCACTCACACACACACACACACACACACACACACACACACACACACTCTACATGGGGCAATTTGGAGAACTCAATTGACTTGATCCATGTTTTTGGACTGTGGGAGGAAACCGGAGAACCCGGAGGAAACCCACACGGACACGGGGAGAACATGGAATCTCCACCCAGATGGGGATTCGAACCTGGAATCACTAGCACTGAGAGGCGAACATGCTAACCACTAAGCCACTGTGCCGTCCGTCAATTTAAATTCATTTTCAAATTAATTGAATTTCTTTAGCTGTCTGAATTAATGCCATTGTATTTTTTTAAAGATGAACACTGAACATTAAGTTGTATTGTCCTTACAATTATGGTTTTGCATCTACATGCAGTTCTTTTCTTCATGCTTCAGACCAAACAAAAGTGTCAACTTCTTTTAGACTTTTTTTCTTGTCACAAATACATAAAAAAGTGACATGATTAAATCAGTTTTCAAAAAGTGCAATGTGTTCAGAATTAGGAGTGAAGAATCAAGATAAAATTTTGATTAAACTCTGTAGTTTCATAAATCTGTACAGATCTCTTAGTATTTGTCATGCCGGCGAAGGATGGAGGCGAGGCGGGTCGAGTTCAGAGTAGGCACCAGTTTTATTAACTAAAGGAACAGCCTCAGCACCACAGGAGCTTGAAAAAACAAACAAAAACACCTTGACGAGGATGCGGGGTACGTGCTGCAGTCCCGAGTGGCGTGCAGCGCTCCCGCCAGAACACAAAGCGTGGCAGAGTCTCAAACAAAGGGACGGGGCGGAGTCCACGTGTCCGGGACCCGTCAGCTCTGGTGCAGGTGCCCTGGTGTACCTAAAACTCCGGGCGCTGGGGGGAAGATGGCCCGGTTACTGGGATGGAGAACACAGAGTAACGTTAATGGGGGGGGCAATTAGCTATTAACAACAACCCGGTCTCACACTCAACCAACGACGTTCCGACATGCGAGTCCCGCGGTATCCCGCGTCTTAAATAATCCCCAAGGGAGGTGGATCCCCGGGACGCGTGCCCCTTCAATAATCCAGTGACGCCCCACGCACAGCGGCATCTGCCCGTGGGACGTCCGCGGTAGGGGGTGTGACAGCATTATTTTTTCTAAAATTACTTAAAACTACAATGAGTTGACTACAGAATATGCAGCACCTGATATTATGGATTCCTTAAGCTGTGTGTTTGCTGATGCTGCTACTGAAAAACCTCCCTCCAAAAATATATATTTTGTATTAATGTAAATAAATATAAAGTGTCTTCGATGAGTCTGTATTCTTTCAATCACATGCTGTAAAACACAAATCAATCCTTTTCCCTTTGCTTTGTGGAACTGTTGCCATGTTGAAAGAAAAATGCAAAGTCCTTTAAATTTTATTCATCTGCACTGGATACTGGACGTAAAAAATTCCTCTGGAAAAAACCTGGGATCCAGGTTTGATAACATATCTAGGTGTTTAATGTTAATTTTGTAGTCATTTCCTAATAAACATCTCCTTGTTTAAAGCTGTAGACAGAACTGTTCAAAAGGAAAGTGTTATGTTGTTATTGTCAAGTGGTGTGGGTTGGTCTGGGTGTCCACGCCCCCGTAATCACGCGCACCTGGGTTGTATCACGGTTCTTTATTTAAGCCCTGCACGCCCTTCCGTCCCCGCCAGTTAGTCTTGTGCCAAGCCTGTGCTACGCCCCGACTACACTAGCTTCCTACACTGCCTCACCTTGCCTTGCCTTGTTTTGCCTCGTTTTGTGTGTGCTCGTTCTCGTCTGTGCTGTGTTTATGTGTGTTTATGTGGTTATGCAGCTCATCGCCTGCCGCCACTACCTCGTCCAAGCTCCCTTCATGCCAGTCACATCGGATTGGGACCCAACGCCGGCTGACGTCAGGCTTTGTCATACGCTGTGTCTCCACGTTATCACGCAGTTCCTCGTGTTACCTACATTGTGTTGTTGTTCCCAGTACTGTTGCCCTGTGTGTCTGGAAATAAACCCTGGGTTTTTGCATCTCATCTTCGCTTCCAGTCTGAATTCTTCTCCGAGTAGCGGATCCACCCCGCTGGTCATTAGACCATAACATTACTAACTGGCCAACATGGATTCCTCGGAGCAACTCAGCGCTGGAGCGGAGCCGGCGCCATCACCATCTGCCGGACAACCGCCTGATCCACGCCTCGATCTACTCTACAGCCACCAGGATGGACTGGCGGATTTTGTCAGCAAACTGGCACTACAAGTACAGATGGTCCTCGCCTCACTGCCTGCTTCGACTACTGCTCCCGCACCGGTGATATCATCCGCTAACCAGGTACCGAATTCCACTTCCACATTTTCGATGCGATTTCGATTGGCACCACGTACACCTCGTTTCTAGAACGCTTCCGCTCCATCTTCAAATGCCCGGACTATGCTGATGATATTGACTCCTGACTTCTCTCGGTGCGACAGGAGACACGCACAGTATCGGATTTCGTAGTCGAGTTCCAGACTCTCGCCGAGTCGGGTTGGTGTGAGCGCTCGCTTCGCGGCGTGTTTTGTCACACCTTGAACGAGCGGATGCGTGATGAGTTAGCAACGCGCGACAGACCTGACAACTTGCAGGAAGTCATTAACCTCGCCATACGCATAGACGGACGTTATAATGAGCGTCGCAGCGAACATCAATCCCGGGACCATGCTCGCACCGTCGCCTCATCAAGATTGCCACCAGCGCCTCCGATGGCCACACCCTTGCCCGAACAGTCGGCTGGAATCGAACCCTTGCAGCTGGGCCGTACCACGCTAGCGCCCGAAGTCCGCAGCACACGCAGGGACCAGGGACTTTGTTTTTACTGCGGCGGAAGAGATCACCAAGTGAGGGAGTGCCTGGTCCGCCCTAAGAGAGTCGATCCGGCAGTAGGACTTGGGGTCCTGTCGAGCCCTACTCCAAAACCCCAAGCCCATCGACTCAGCCTCCCTGCAGTATTCTCCCTCAGGGAGAGGAGAATAACAGTAAACGTTCTGGTAGATTCTGGGGAAGAGGAGAACCTAATAGACGTTGACTTTGCAAATCAGAATGGCTTTGTGATCTCTCCATTAGCCTCCCCTCTTCATACCTTGGCGTTGGATGGCAGGCGACTCTCTCTCCCATCACTCACCACACCTCGCCTGTCTGTCTGACGTTGGAGGGAAATCACCAGGAGAGGATCTGCTTCGCCATCTTTCAGTCTCCTGAAGCCCCGGTCATTTTGCGTTATCCGTGGCTGCGCAAGCACAACCCCCACATTGACTGGGTCAATGCACGGGTCCTCACGTAGGGGGGGTCTCGTGCCACTTGCCGCAGCCCCCCCCAGCAACACACCTGACTTGGGCAGTCCTACCCCCTTCGACCTGTCCACAGTACCCGGCGAGTACTATGACCTGGGGAAGTGTTCAGCAAAGACAAGGCTTGCCAGCTTCCACCCCACAGAGTTTATGACTGTGCCATTGACCTCCTGTCAGGGGCTCCCCTTCCGTCCATCCGGCTCTACCCGTTGTCACGTCCAGAGAGGGAGGCAATGGAGAAGTACGTGTCGGAGTGTCTCGCCACAGGATTGATCCGGCCCTCGACATCCCCCGTAGGGGCCGGTTTCTTCTTTGTATCCAAGAAGGACGGTTCCCTACAAATACCCTCTGCCACTAACATTCTCCGTATTTGAGTCTTTGCAGGGAGCAACCATCTTCACCAAGCTGGACCTGCAGAACACCTACCACCTGGTCCGCATAAAGGAAGGGGACGAATGGAAGACAGCGTTCAACACCCCGAGCGGCCACTATAAATACCGCGTGGTCCCCTTCGCCTCAAGAACGCCCCGGCCGTGTTCCAAGCTCTGGTGAATGATGTGTTGCGGGACTTCCTGGATCATTTCGTTTAGTCTACCTGGATGATATCCTGATTTTCTCCAAGTCCACCAACGAGCAAGTCCGACATGTCCGTCTCGTCCTGAACCGCCTCCTGCAGAACAGACTGTTTGCAAAAACCGAGAAATGCTGCTTCCATCAGGAGTCAGTGCCCTTCTTGGGGTTCATCCTGTCTCCAGGGGCTGTTCGACCCGACCCTGAGAAAATCCGGGCCATCACCGACTGGCCCACTCCCACCACTAGGACCGAGCTGCAGAGATTCCTGGGCTTCGCCAATTTCTACAGATGCTTCATTAAGAATTATAGCAGCATCACCTCACCACTCACGTCCCTTACTTCCACGAAGGAGAAGTTCCACTGGACTCAGGAGGCCCAGCATGCCATGGACTACCTAAAGACCTGCTTCACCTCTGCCCCCATTTTAATACAGCCAGACCCCACTAAACAGTTCATAGTGGAAGTCGACGCGTCGGGCGCTGGAATGGGGGCCATCCTCTCCCAGAAGTCAGAGGAGGGTCGCCTTCACCCCTGTGCCTTCTTCTCAAGGAAACTCTCAGCGGCCGAGAGGAACTACGATGTGGGGAACCATGAGCTGCTGGCGGTCAAGCTCGTGCTGGAGGAGTGGCGCCACTGGCTGGAAGGGGCTGAGCAGCCGTTTGTGGTTTCGACCAACCACAAGAACCTGGCCTACATACAGTCTGCCAAGACACTGAACTCCCGTCAGGCACGTTGGGCCTTGTTCTTTGGTCAGTTCAATTTTACATTATCCTACCGACCTGGAACCCGGAACGCCAAGCCAGACGCGCTTTCACGGCTCTTTTCGGAGAAGGAGGTAACCTCCGAGAGTGACCTTATCCTGTCTCCCCAGTGTCTTGTTGCAGGTGTCTCCTGGGAGGTCCGCCGTGTTGTGGAATGGGAACTGGCCAAGGATCCTGACCTGGGGCAGGGTCCACCCAACCGGACCTTTGTGCCCGCTGCCGCCCGCCCCACCATTCTCAAATGGGGCCACGAATCCCGCTAGGCTGGTCACCCTGGGGTTTCACGGACTGAGGACTTCATCTGGCGTCACTTCTGGTGGCCCTCCCTGTCGGCGGACGTTCGGCAGTTTGTCTCCGCCTGTGCTGTGTGCGCCCGCAACAAGGCCTCGCATCAGCCACCTGCCGGTCTGCTCCTGCCGCATTCCATACCTGGGCGTCCCTGGTCACACGTCGTGCTGGATTTCGTCACAGGTCTGCTGAACTCCAGAGGTAATACCGTCATCGCTACCATCGTGGATCGGTTCTCGAAGTCAGTACATCTAATTGCATTGTCCAAGCTCCCCTCTGCACTAGAGACTGCCAATTATGTTTCGAGTAAGTACAGGGTCTTCGGCATTCCCGTGGACATTGTCTCGGACCGGGGACTCCAGTTCATCTCCCAGATATGGAGAGCCTTTCACAGTTTTTTTGGTACCAGCACTTCCCTGACCTCAGGTGGTCACCCCCAGTCCAACGGCCAGGCGGAGAGAGCTAACCAAGTGGTGGAGACCACCCTGCGCTGCGGGACAGGGCTGCTTGGGCTGCTATCCTGGACCTCTCCCTCATCGCCGATTTCCACCGGCGGTTCCCGGACAAGCCGTTTGGGGGGGGGGGGGTAATGTTATGTTGTTATTGTCATGTCATGTGGTGTGGGTTGGTCTGGGTGTCCACACCCCCGTAATCATGCGCACATGGGTTGTATCACGGTTCTTTATTTAAGCCCTGCACGCCCTTCCGTCCCCGCCAGTTAGTCTTGTGCCAAGCCTGTGCTACGCCCCGACTACACTAGCTCCCTACACTGCCTTACCTTGCCTTGTTTTGCCTCGTTTTGTGTGTGCTCGTTCTCGTCTGTGCTGCGTTTATGTGTGTGCAGTTCATCGCCTGCCGCCACTACCTCGTCCAAGCTCCCTTCACACCAGTCACATCGGATTGGGACACGACGCCGGCTGACATCAGGCTTTGTCATACGCCGCGTCTCCACGTCATCACGCACTTCCTCGTGTTACCTCCATTGTGTCGTTGTTCCCAATACTTTTGCCCTGTGTGTCTGGAAAAAAAACATGGGTTTTTGCATCTCATCTTTGCTTCCAGTCTGAATTCATCTTCTAGTAGCGGATCCACCCCGCCCGGTCATTAGACTGTAACAGAAACAAACCTTTCCCAGATTGTAACCACAAAACATGCAATAATACATTTTAGTATATACACATACTGTAGCATTTATAGCACCCCCAAACTTAAACCTAACCCAATATAAGAGCATTTCTGTACAAACATCTGCCCTTCATGTGGAAAAACAACCTGCAGCTGAAAGGCTGCAGTCAAGTAACCTTCCATGCTTTGACCATGCTCCTCTCTATGTTCATTACAGCTTCGGTAGTTCTGTGTACACTATGTGCACTACAGCACACAATGCACCTTTATAATATGATATTTATATTATGTATATGCATATTGTACAGTATATTTGTAAATTGTAAATACAGTAAATTTAAATTGTTCTGTAATGTTACAAGAGAGACATTATTGTTCCAAAATCATATTCCTTGTGTGTATATTTCAAGCTGTAGGCTTGCCCATTTTTGTGAAAGAAGGATATGTGGTCCCCACCATTTTCTGTTTATACCTCTACAACATCCACATGAATTGAAAGGATGAAATTAAACAGTTATATGAAGAGACATTACAAAGAAGCTGGGCATTATTTATTACTTCAATGACTGTACAAAATAAGGTCATATTTCAACTATGAAGATTTTAAAACACGGTTTTAAATAGTGGTGAATATTGTAACGTTTACAATAGATGCAGTAAGAGAGGACTGTATCGAAAAAAATAGTCTAGACGAACAGTAATAAGGACTGCATTTTTTTTCTGCTTACATCAGCAATAGCCAATCTGGCTTCAGGTTACAGAAAAAAAAGGCATATGTTCACAAAACATCTCTATCCGGAGCAATCCGCCAGTAAGCGGTACATGAGGCTGAACCTAACACTATGAATAGTTCTTTCAAAGTGATAACTGGGTTTATCCAATGGCTAATTTGCATTAAATAAAACAAACTAATACATAAACACCATAAGAAGTTATATTCACACTGTGGGTGAAAGTAGCTCAAATCTGATTTCATAATTTTGTTACCGATATGAATAGGAATACCCAGGTTATGTAGAGTAATATCCATACTGAAGTTGTGGAACAACATGCCATATCAGACACTTATTAGCATTATTGTTGATAATAATAATAAATAATAATAATAATAATAATAATAATAATAATGATACACAAAATTTTATATGTAAAACAAATTTAGATTGCAGGAGTAGAGAGATCCGAAATTTATAAAAAAATATATATATAAAAGTTAAAAATGAAGGTGCATTTTCTTTTATCTGTTGGCACATTGAGTGTTAAGTTCACCACAATAAACTACACAATGGTTTAATTTAGACTGTACAAAAACAATAATTAAACTAGTAAATGAACCAAGATGCTATCTGTCTGTCTGTCTATCTATCTATCTATCTATCTATCTATCTATCTATATATATATATATATATATATATATATATATATATATATATATATATATATATATATATATATATATATATATATATATATATATATATAAAATAAGAAATAAAAAAAACATTACAGGTAGTCACATGTTTACAATTTGATTCATTAAAACAATACAATTATGTTTAAAATAATTATCTAAAATGGAAAAACATATTTGCATTGAAGTGATATTTGTGTAGATTTTATATGCTCTGCGCATACTGCTAATTTAAATTTGTTTTTGTGGAGGAGCTCTGTCTTTAAAGGTTTTAATTGTTTGTCATCAAATATATGCTTTAAACCAAAGCAGGTTACCGGTAATCCATGGTAATCCATGTATTACAATTAGACTGATATTTTTTTTATTTTTATCATGATATAAAAATCCATTGCGTAATTGGATAGCTCTACATGATATGCTATTGATAAATTATTCAGGTGATTAGATATTTGGATTATAACTGACTGTGGACGAATATCGGATTTGAGCAATAAATCAAGATAAAGCAGTGTGAATGTAACTAGCCCTACTTTACATATGACTTTTCTTGAACTCATGCTGATTTACTTTCCTATCTTTATCAAGTGAACTAACAGTAACAACAAAAAAAGAACATAACTAAAGCAGGTAGAAATCATCTTATAAGCAACCATGTCTTTTTCTCTGAGAGAAGAGGATTTTCAGCTGCTTAATTCATGTTGATTTGTTAGGCTGAAAAATGGCAGCAATTGTAGAAATATTTGAGATATGCTGAAATTCCCATTGAAGTCACAAGTCTTCTTAAACTTACAAGAGCCAAACTGTACTGGTTCATTGCCACTTCTGAACATCTAATACAGTGCAATATAAATGGAAATCCAGGATGCTTTTTCACCCACCATGTATTGTTCTTGAGAAGGGCTTTTCTGTTTGTGTGTTGTTTCCGAGCTTGCATCTTTATTTATTTATTTTTTGTGGTTTTAATTCTTACTTAACAATGCACATATCCATTTTTGTGTCAATTGACATCAGTATATCTTCTCCCACACAGGACACTGAGATGGTGCATATCTTTAGGCATTGCTTTCCTCTCCAAATTAAAATACTGGCACAGGTTTTTAATTTATGATTTGTTGTGATCTTGCTTTTCTGGCTAGGATGAAAACACATTTCCTACATCCCCTTGCCCATACAGGTCTGCCAGCTTTTTAAACCGTGGCCCCCAGTCACTCAGGAAATCATAGTTATGCTCAGATTCTGAGCTTAGTGACTCAAGTGAGCTGAGACTCTGTGCAGCTGAGCCGTTTCCCTCGAATGCATAGGTTTGCAGAGAGTCATATGGGGGAGCTGATGGATCCACATCCGCCTCATTTAACCTTTCCCATATGAAGTCACGGAACATGCCATTGTCAGGAGCCATTTTGTATACCTGGGGCCGGTTGTGATGCAGAGTGGGCACATCTGGGGTAACATCTCGCCGCATTTTGTTCTCAAGTGTGGAATTAAGATGACGTAGAGCAGCCATGTCAAAAGCCTCAGTGTCCTCCTCACCACCACCCTCATCATCGTAGCGGACAATGTTCTCACGCACATCACGCTCATCGTCCATGATTAGTGGGTCTTTTTTTCTCTGCCGGACAGTCACAATGAGCAGCACCAGCACTGCAGAGAAACAGCACAAGAACCAAGGTCAGTTTCAGACATATTATTTAAAGTAAATCCTAATTTCTGTTTTACTAGTGTGCACTATGTTTCTTATAGCAAAGCACAACAAGTTAATCTAAAAAAGAAAGAATTCAATAAAACCATTTTTTGAACAATGGTTTTAAGAGTGAAACTGCCATATTGTCTCATTTATTAATTATAGACCAGGACACATCAAATATACAATATGGCTAAATATTTCACTTATTTGGGATGCAGGCTTGCCTTTCAGCCTAGCTTTGTTTGTTAATGCTACATCATGCAAATATATTTTAGACAATTATATGCTCTCTACTTGACATTTCTGAGTGGATGCTTTTCTGTTTTCAAAGTAGTTTTATATTCCTGTGCACTGGTCTATAAAAATGTTTTGATGTGTTTTGTGTGGAGGAACTCTAGTGGCCTCAAAGACCTATTCTCAGATCCAATTAACATCTTTGAAATGAATTTGGGACAGTTCAAGTGGGGTGGACTTGAACTGAACACTACACATTCATTCCTATGATTTTAGAATACCTGATAGTATAAGCAATATAAGCAATACTTTAAAGAAAACAGCAGTAAAAGAAAAGACAAAATTACATCAAAAGATAATAAAAGAGGCCGTAATAAAATGCCAGTAACAAATATAATTTTACCAAGATAACATCATGTGCAGAAAACCGTGCCTTTTCATTACTTGATATAAATTTAAAGAATAAATCTCCTTAAAACATTTAATCTACAAAAGACTATCAAAGATAATAACCATTTGAATAATGCACATACAGTTAGGTCCATAATATTTAGTTTTTTTACCTGTTGACTGAAATATGCTCAAGTTATAATTATCTAATTGACATGGACATAAATTCCAGACTTTCAGCTTTTATTTGAGGGTATCCACATTAAAATTGGATGAAGGGTTTAGAAGTTTCAGCTCCTTAACCTGTGCCACCCTATTTTTAAAGGGACCAAAAATAATTGGTCAATTGACTCAAAGGCTATTTCATGGGCAGGTGTTGGCAATTCCTTTGTTATGTCATTCTCAATTAAGCAGACAAAAAGCCTGGAGTTGATTTTAGGCATGCTGCTTGCATTTGGAAGATTTTGCTGTTAAAAAAAAAACATGCGGTCAAAGGAGCTCTCCATGCAGGTGAAACAAGCCATCCTTAATCTGAGAAAACAGTAAAAACTCAATCGAGAAATTGCAACAATATTAGGAATGGCAAAATCTAGTTTGGTACGTCCTGAGAAAAAAAAGATAGCACTGGTAAACTCACCAATGCAAAAAGACCTGAATGCCCACAGAAGACAACAGTGGTAGATGATCGGAGAATAATTTCCATGGTGAAGATAAACCCATTCACAACAGCTAACCAAATGAACAACACTCTCCAGGAGGTAGGCGTATCAATATCCAAGTCTACCATAAAAAGAAGACTGCATGCAAGTAAATACATAGGGTTCACTGCACGGTGCAAGCCACTCTTAAGCCTCAAGAATAAAAAGGCTTTGCTAAAAACATCTAAAAAAAACTCCTAGCACAGTTCTGGAAAAACATTCATTGGACAGACAAAACCAACATCAACTTCTACCAGAATGATGGAATGAAAAATGTATCGCGAAGGCGTGGTACAGCTCATGAGCCAAAGCATACCACATCGTCTGTAAGACACATCGGAGGCAGTGTGATGGCTTGGGCATGCAAGGCTGCCAGAGGCACTGGGTCACTAGTGTTTATTGATGATGTGACACAGGACAGAAGCAGCCGGATGAATTCTGAGGTATTCAGAGACATACTGTGTGCTCAAATGCAGCCAATCTCATTGGTCGGTGTTACATAATACAGATGGACAATGACCCGAAACATAAAGCCAAAGCAACCCAGGAGTTTATTAAAGCAAAAAAGTAGAACATTCTTGAATGGCGAAGTCAGTCACCTGATCTCAACCCAATTGAGCCTGCATTTTACTCATTAAAGACAAAACTTCAGACAGAAAGGCCCACAAACAAACAGCAACTGAAAACTGCTACAGAAAAGGCCTCACAGGAAAGCACAGCATCTGGTGATGTCCATGAGTATTAGAAACAAATATTTTATTTACAATTACTTAATTTGTCCAATTACTTTTGAGCCCCTGAAATGAAGGTATTGTGTTTATAAAATGCTTTAGTTGCCCAGATTTTCATGCAATCATTTTGTTCAACCCACTGAATTAAAGCTGAAAGTCTGAACTTCAATTGCATCTGAAGTGTTTTGTTTAAAATTCATTGTTGTCATTTACAGAACCAAAATTAGAAAAATGTTGTCTCTGTCCAAATATTTATGGACCTAACTTTATGTTGTGGCATTAAAATATTTATAAAAATAATAAACTTATTGATGACATTTCCAGGTAAAAGATCAATCCAGACTCTACAACACCTAATCTAATTTCATAGTCCCCAATCATTTTAGTAGAAATAAGGCAACTTGTGTTTTATTGAATGAATAATAATTGTGTATTATTGATAGTTTGCATGTCATGTTTGGTATGCGTATGATCATTTTGTAAAGGTGATTATTTATAAAAATATATTTTATAATATTACAAAAAAAATAATAATAATGTTGTTTAGTACATTCATGAAACATACTTCATAAACAGTACATATTTCTGACTTAAAACCCCTTTTTAAACCACTAATTCATCCTGACCCGACCTTACAATTTGCTTAAGCTATCTGATCAGGTCACAAAAACTACCTACAGATTCCCTGCAGGTTACTTTTGTACAACATCAGGAATATCAGATCCTTCTTAACTGAACATGCTACTCCCCTGTTGGTTCAAGCCCTTATCCTCTCCATGCTCAATTATTGCAATACATTGCATGCACAATCAGACCTCTACTGCTGATTTAAAACTCGGCAGCTCGACTTCTGTTCATCCAACCCAAGAGAAATCATGTCACTCCACTACTCATCCCTCGATACATTGACTTGTTAACTGCACTATTGTTATAAATGTCACCTTGTGCTTCAACATAGCCATGGTTCTAATTCTAACACTGTTTGTAATTCTGAGACATATAGCATTTTCAAGAAACAACTGTCTAGAAAACACATCTGTCCAGAGTGAATCTATGCAAATTTGTTTCAAGTTGCTTTGGATGAAAGTGCTCATGGTGCAAATAAGTTTATTTAACTTATCTATGATCTTTGGGATCAATTTGACCCCATTCAATGTTTAAGATTTTTTTTTTACTCTGTTTTTGCTACATTTTTAAAAACAATATAAGATTATGACAATAGTACATCGTGTGTGCAGGACATGTCATAATCAGTTTTACTTGGGGTCAATTTGGCACTAGGCTGATCTAACTGTAAAACACATAAAAATATTCACATTTTACACATTTTTTGGTTGTTTTGAACAATATAGAAGTCACTTTGATGTTCAATTTCTATAATTTTTAAGCAATTTTACAGCCCTAAACAAACAATGTGGGTGTGTGCGGAGCGGCACGTGGCGGCGAGGGGCGTGTCTGTGTACATGAGTATGTGGGTGTGCGGAGCCGAGAGAGAAGAAGCGGGGCGTGAGCGAGTTCATGGCCAGAGTCAGTACAAGACACTGACTCTGGCCTACAGGACAATCTCAGGATATGCCCCACCTTACCTTCAAACTATGTTTTCAAAATACACTGCAACTCGTTTGCTCTAGTGATGAATGTCGCCTGGAGATTTAAACTCACTGTGTTGTTAATTTTCACTCCTTAGCCCTTATCACCGCCTAATGGTGAAACAATCTTCCCAAATTTGTCCATAAGGCGCAATCACTTAGCATCTTTCCCTCCAGTGATGATTGCCGCCTGGCGATTCCACCTTGAGGAGCTAATTCTCACTTCGTGGCGTTCACCACTGCAAAATGGTGGAACGATCTTCCCAACTCTGTCTGTAAGGCAGACTCACTAAGCAGTTTTAAGAAAATACTGAAGATGCATCTCTTTAACAAATACCTGTTGTAAAAAATAAATAAAAAGGGGGGGGCAGCATCAAATAACAATCAGGTTTGATGAATTTACAGTGTAGTTGGTTTTCTGCATAGCTTCTGACTTGTAATGTTCTTATTTGTAAGTCACTTTGGATAAAATTGTCTGCTAAATGACTAAATGTAAATGTAAATGTAATCTTTAAGAAACAACTCAAAACACATCTCTTCCACAAACACCTGATATAAAAAGTGGGGGGGGGATTGGATAATGATCAGGTTTGATAATTTTACCGTGTGGCTGGTTTTTCCGTAACTACTGACTTGTGTTGTTCTCATTTGTAATCTCATTTGCTAAATGACTAAATGTTAATGTAAACAGATTCCGATTCATTCAGCATTTCTAAGCTTAGGCAATCGAACATAAATTAAAATTTGACAAGAATAGATTCAGTTTGTTTATTATCAACAGACATTAAACGTGGTTAAAAGTTTTAGACTTAATGTCAGATTTGATATGACAAATAACTCAAATAAATTTGGATCTGAAAAATTTGGAATTACTTCTGCAGTCAGCCAGACAAATGACTTTTGCTGCAATAGAGGATTCGTACTAAAAAAATGTGAAAACTTTCTGTGAAAACCAACTTGAAAGGGCTTATTTTAAGAAAGTACTGCCAGCGAAATGATTTACACTACAACCATCGAGGCACTACTTTAGAATGCTTTTTTTTTAAAGTTAGATTTAAACTTTTCCATTAGCACAGTCTCTGAATATTGACCTGAAGCAAGGCCAGGGGAAAACAAGGTTTTCACCCTATAATTAGACTGGTCCCAGCAAGAAGAAAAGGTACTCCTCTGATTGAAGCCTTTCAGATCATTGATGGTTTTAAAATGATATCTGTACTTTTAAATAAAAGGGAATGTGCAGTGCCATGCATTTACACATAATCAAAAAGGGGCATGGCATTAATAAGGGGCAAATCACCGATCAATATGTTGAAAGAGAAAAAAAATCATGAAGCCATAGTTGAACAAAAGATAAATGTTATCCATAATCTTGCCATTTTTTTTTTCTTTAGATTTGTATGTGTGTTGCGTCTCAATTAGCTTCCTTTGTAGTGAGGAGGATGTTTTTTAATGTATGTAATAACAAACAGATTTATTAAAGCCAAAAGGAACACTCATAGTAAGCATACAGCTGCAAGGTAAAATAAAGATGCAATAGCAAACACATACATGTGACGTCAAATAAAAGGTAGGTAAAACAATCATAACTTAATACAGTTAAGAAAAAGTATCCCGACTCTGGAACAGGGAACAGGTGGAAATATAGTAACAACAACCAACAAACAGCTGATGCGGCCTCCCAGCACCAACTTGAACCATTTATTGAAAATTTTTTATAGCATTACCTAGTTGCTTGATGCACTAGCAAAGGAGAGAGTAGATGAGCTGATGATGAAGACAGTAGGAAATTTTAGAAGGATATAAAGTAAGAAGAATGTGTGTGTGTGTGTGTGTGTGTGTGTGTGTGTGTGTGTGTGTGTGTGTGTGTGTGTGTGGATGGTCAGTAAACACCTAATGATCCATTCATCGGTCTGCCGTAGAGTGTGAAAAAATGGTTCAGTGCTCATATATTTCATATACTCATTGTAGATCCCCAGGGCTAAAACATGCTGTGAGACTAGCTTGAGGACATTAACATACACCCAGACAGGGGACAAGCAAAGATTTAATAACTGACTCTATTTTAGAAGAACTTTTTATAGGCATCTGCTAAGTGACCCAGTTAAATATCTGATTTAATAACGTCATTACAGTGTATTTATGAAGCATATAAGAGGAAGAGTTTTATGTCTAAACTTTTTGACTAGCCATCCTTGAGAGCTAAAGAAATATCCAAATTCTTGTGCTTTAGTGTACAGTGGGTTGCAAAAGTATTCATACCCCTTGAACTTTTCCATATTTTGTCACATTACAACCACAAACATAAATATATTTCACTGGAATTTAATGTGAAAGACCAACACAAAGTGGTATACAATTGTGAAGTGGAAGGAAAATTATACATGAATCAACATTTTTTTTACAAATAAAAAACTGAAAAGTGCGACGTGCAAAAGTATTCAGCCCCCCTGAGTCAATACTTTGTGGAGCCACCTTTTGCTGCAATTACAGCTGCAAGTCTTTTAGGGTATGTCTCCACCAGCTTTGCACATCTAGTGACTGAAATTCTTGCCCATTCCTCCTTGCAAAACAGCTCAAGCTCAGTCAGATTGGATGGAGAGCATTTGTGAACAGCAGTTTTGAGATCTTGCCACAAATTCTCAATTGGGTTTAGGTCTGGACTTTGACTGGGCCATTCTAACACATGAATATTCTTTTTTTTAAACCACTCCATTGTAGCTCTGGCTTTATGTTTAGGGTCGTTGTCCTGCTGGAAGGTGAACCTCCGCCCCAGTCTCAAATCTTTTGCTGACTCCAACAGGTTTTCTTCCAAGATTGCCCTGTATTTGGTTCCATCCATCTTCCCATCAACTTTGACCAACTTCCCGGTCCCTGCTGAAGAGAAGCACCCCCAGAGCATGATGCTGCCACCACCATATTTGACAGTGGGGATGGTGTTTTCAGAGTGATGTGCAGTGTTATTTCTCCGCCACACATAGCGTTTTGCATTGTGGCCAAAAAGTTCAATTTTGGTCTCGTCTGACCAAAGCACCTTCTTCCACATGTTTGCTGTGTCCTCAACATGGCTTCTGGCAAACTGCAAATGGGACTTCTTATGGTTTTCTTTTAACAATGGCTTTCTCCTTGCCACTCTTCCATAAAGACCACATTTGTGTAGTGCACGACTAATTGTTGTCCTGTGGACAGTTTCCCCCACCTGAGCTGTGGCTCTCTGCATTTCATCCAGAGTCACCATGGGCCTCTTGGCTGCCTCTCTGATCAGTGATCTCCTTGTTCGGCCTGTAAGTTTAGGTGGACGGCCTTGTCTTGGCAGGTTTACTGTGGTGCCATACTCTTTCCATTTCCGGATGATGGATTGAACAGTGCTCCGTGAGATGTTCAAAGCTTTGGAAATCTTTTTATAACCTAAGCCTGCTTTAAACTTCTCCAAAACCATATTCCTAACCTGTCTGGTGTGTTCTTTGGACTTCATGATGCTGTTTGCTCCCCAATATTCTCTTAACCAACATCTGAGGCCGTCACGGAGCAGCTGTATTTGTACTGAGATTAGATTACACACAGGTGGACCCTTTTGAGTCATTAGCACTCATCAGGCAACTTCTGAATGCAATTGGTTGCACTCAGGGAAAAGGGGGCTGAATACTTTTGCACGTCGCACTTTTCAGTTTTTTATTTGTAAAAAAAATGTTGATTCATGTATAATTTTCCTTCCACTTCACAATTGTATACCACTTTGTGTTGGTCTTTCACATTAAATTCCAGTGAAATATATTTATGTTTGTGGTTGTAATGTGACAAAATATGGAAAAGTTCAAGGGGTATGAATACTTTTGCAACCCACTGTATATACTGTTGAGAAAACTTATTAAATATAAGCTTATATGGCCAAAACCAATAAGCACATTTATTAATTTTATTTATACTTATTTAGTTCAGGTAGTATTTATACCTGTTGCACTTAGATTAGGTTATGTATTACTTCTCTGTTGCACCATTACTTTGTGTAAACTCTAAAATTTTTTTTAACACAAATTGTAAGAATTACTGTATAATACTGGCGACAAACTGGACTCTCCTCATGTATCATTGTCTAACATCCATTTTTAATGAATGAGCTATTACCTCACATTGACTCTCCTGGAGTCTGTGGGTTGCCACTTGTCCTAGGTGTATCTGCCCAGCACCCGAAATGTTCTCCCCTGGATGGGCATGGGGAACCCCCCACGACCCTACTGTAATATAGGACAAAGCGGAAGATAATAGATGGATGGATGGATGGAGTCTGTGGGTTGATGTGGGAATGTGTACATGCAAGTGTTTGCGTGTCTGCTCTCAAGTAGTAACTTGTCCAGTTTATACCTCTGACTTTTGCAAAATAAGCAATATGATATATTCCAGCTGTGCATTACTCCCTTTCTACTTATTAACTCTAATTAAGAAGTGTATAAAATTATTGAATGATTAAATGTATATCCAGATCTGGGGCAGACTGGCATAATAAATAATAAAAAGTTTTTAAAAAAGTTTTTAATTAGCAGTCATGGTCTGATTATGCAGTCCTATATTGTCCCATAAAATTTGTTTTGTATTTCTGAATAAGGATATTAATTTATCTGTACAGATTAACTAAATGTTCTGCTATTGGAGAGCATTTGTAGCATTTGTTGTTGTCTTGAATTGCTAAAAACCTCTTTTTCCTACACCCTTAAAATTTTTCCTAATCAGATTTAGGGCCATTTAAGCCAATTTAAGCACAGGTTAACAAAGTCTACCTCAAGTACTTTCAGCCAACCGAGTACTGAGAGATAGAGAGACAGAATGGCAGGATGGAAGATGTGAGAGTAAGAATGCTAAATGTAGATTCAATAAAAAAATAACAAGTGAAAGGGAAGAAAAGCTAGGAGCATTCATTTAGGGTTATTTGGAGGTTTAACATAGAGACAGCTTCAATTAGTATATTCATTGAGCCTATCAACATGTGGCTACATAAAGAAAGGATCTTCATTTGCTCCAATCCACACTCGAACCTAGGATCTTCTTGCTGTTCGTTTAAACTGTACTAATGTAGATTAGATGGTAGAAGAAATTGGGTAAATATAATAAAAGCAATGTCTGACAGAGTGGTGGAAATTGATGTAATAATACTGAATGCCACAAGAGGTTTAGAAAGAATATAATATTTCTGAAGTGAGTTAGATGAATGTTTTGTAGAGTACCCCACAAAAAAAAAAAAAGAATTGTAAATTAAAGGTGGCGGTCATTTTTGCAAAAATGGAAATGGCTGTTTTAAACACATATTCGACACATATGTATGTAACACAGAGTTACATACAAGACTAAACAAATGAGCACATGTGTGGATTATATTCTATGCAGGAAACAAAACATAAAATACTTTAAAGTCTGTGAGCTACTGGCAGAGAATTTGGGCTGTTAGATAACATCAGATGGTGGTTTGTAGGATGTCTTTGCTGATGAAGAAGGGGAAGTGAGTGAAGACAGAACCAAGGATCAGATGGTACAGATTTAAGCAAAAAGTAAGTAAAACAGAGAAGAGGCAAGAATAGCAAAAGTGGCAATGGAAGTAATATGGAAACAAGAAGTAATAAAGGCTAAGAAATTAGCCAATGACCAGCTGTATAAGAAGTTGGATAATAAGAGAAGTAAAAAGGACTTGTATTGATTGGCCAGAGAAACTGAGTTGGAAAAGATATACTGCATGTTAGAATAATAAACAGTGCAGATCTGGATGTGTTTTCAAATAGTACTGTGAAGATAAGAAGAGCCAAAAAAGCTCCAGAGAACAGTGTCCCAAAACCTTTGTGGTTTGTCCACATGGTTTATGGCATACTGGAGTCGACTCTTCTTGTGCTTTAGAGTCAGCAGAGACGTTTGTCTGGGAGTTCTGGCATGGGAGGCCTTCATCTCTCAGTGTGCGCCTTATCGGAGTGCCTCCATCTGAAATGTCCTGTCGGAGTGCCTCAGCTGTCAGTTGGGGATTTTTGCCCACCTTTCGTTTCAGGTAACGGAGAGCAGTCATTGACTGCAACCTCTTTCTGCCACACCCAGATAGCGTTTTCACTGTGTCTTTAGCTTTATACTTGCGAATTATGCTTCCCATTGTGTCTCGTGGAATGTTTAATGAGTTTATAAAATCTTTTTATATCCGCATCCTTGCTTATGAAAAAAAAAAAAAAAACCCTCTTCGCTTTGACCATTCCCTGGACCTCACCATGTTGCAAAGACACTATTAACTGTGTAGAAGGAGCTGAGTATCTCAGTCCTTTTAAATCTACTTAATTGCTGCTCATTATGGCTCTGTTTACATCGGCAGGTGCTCTCAATGCCTGACTGAAGACACCTGATTGAGACCTCTGTCCTTGAGAGCGATCATGTTTAAGGGGTTGAATAATTTTGTCACTGAAGAAATCACAAAAAGGACATTGTTAATATACTAGAAAGAGTATTGTTGTAATTTAAGTTGCATTTGTTTATTATTAAAGTCCTTCTATGACCTGATTGTGAACAAGATAAAAAATAAACGTCAAACACTTCACTGTAGTGGGGGTTGAATAATTTTGAACACAACTGTCATCAGAACCTAATATGCTTTTTTGGCAGGCAGAAATATTGGTTTGGTTAAAAAAATAAGGCTCAAAATAATTAACACACAGAGACTTTTGTATGCTATCTGATCGCTTGTATTTTGGGGTTTGCGGCACTTTCGACACATGATGGATGATCAGGAGCAAGGCACAGATCAATTTAACATTATCATTTGCTGTAATTGGATTCAGAAAACAATCCATCAAACAGAATCAATTACATAACAATCTATTTTTGTTTAGTAATGGGGACTCATTTGTATTGACCACTTAAGAATAATGCAGTGATTGGACATTATGCATAGTCCTTCAGCCCTGGCTGCTTATCATCAGAGGGGCAATGGAGATGTACTGGAATCTAAAGTGACATTTTTACCAATTGCACTGCTGTAGGTGCTGTGGGTGTGGGATTCAATACACCGGATCTGCTAATTTGCTGTTATCTGATACTGTATATTTACATATAGAATACCAGTAATAAGTTTGGACACATTTCCTTTTAGCTCCACTTAATGTCCATTTTATCAGTTCCACTTACCATAAAGATGGACTTTGTATTTATAAAATTACTATAGTTATACAATTTAACATATGATTGTAGACTACGGTACTTACTGTGTTACTGTGTCACTTTACTCTGTGCTCTAATAGTCAGGACCCCAATAGTAGCACCACAGAGCAGATATTATTATTGTGCAATATTTTCATTTCAGCAGTGTCACTGAGGTGTTTAAATGAAACTACAGCCGCACTGCTGCACTAAAAAAAAAACTCACTGCACCAGTGTCATTGCACAACTGACAATCAACCACCACCCAAATAATATCTGTTCTTTTACGGTCCTGACCAATAGAGAACAAAGAGCCAACATGCGACTGTTTTGACAAAAAGCCATGTATATATGTCACTCTATATAGAAAAGCATTGGTGCAACTTCATTTGATGTCGCACCAATGCTTTTCTATATAGAGTGACATATATACATGTCTTATAGATGCTCTCCAACAGCAAAAAAAAAAAAAAATCATGGACTTAAAATTGAATTCATATTACTTCAATGTATTATTAGATATTTATAAATTTCTCTATCTGGTGCCATTAAATAATTCTACAGTAATAGAATTATTAGTTATTTTAGTAGGTATAAATACAAATTGGGGTGGAGTTTTCATGTTCTCCCCGTGTCTGTGTGGGTTTCCTCCAGGGTTCTCCGGTTTCCTCCCACAGTCCAAAAAACATGGATCAAGTCAACTGAATTCTCCAAATTGCCCCATATAGAGTGTGTTTGTGTGAGTGAGTGTGTGCCCAGCGATGGATTGGCTTTCTTGTCCTGGGTGTATCTGCCCAGCCCCTGAGACATTCTCCCCTGGATGGGCATGGGGAGCCCCCCCGCAACCCTAATAGAGGATAAAGCGGAAGATAATGGAAGGATGGATGAATATAAATTGAGAAAAAATATGTTTATGGCCAAAGTTTTATATTACATTCAGTAATTTTCAAAGCCGCTTATCCTAACTAGGATCTCAATCTCTTGTTGAGAAAAAAGCAGGGAACACCCTAACCAGGTTGCTAGGTAGCCTAACCAGGTTGCCATAGATAAACACATTTATCAAACTCAGGACATTCATGGTGTGTAAAGACAGTGCTACACCACAACATTGCCTTTTATTGTCATTTGTATTTTCTTCAGCAATTTGAATAAAAGCCTTCTATGTAATCAGGACTACCTCTTACGTTTGGTTATTCTATAGCCTTTGGCTGGTTTGGAGGATTCCTCAACCCACCTTCAATTCTATCAATTCAGATGCAATTAATATTGAACAAACTATAGAAAAAAATATTCAACTCAATATATACAGTATATGCACATCCCGGTAAAAAGTATTGAATCACAACTCTCAGTTTATGTTCTTTTAAAAGTGTTATTTTGTAAAAATCACAGAGACGTGCCATGTCTTTTTTCATAATTCCAAATTAGGTATGTAAAAATGAAATCTATCAAGTTAAAAAAATAGTACTTGTTAAACTCTGGCATTTATAAAAGTTTGGATTCTCTGAGGCTTGCACTTGACTAATGACAAACAGCTTCTCCTGTCTCTTGTAGCCGTAGCTAGATCAGCTTTGCAAGTTGAAGCTTTGTCATTGACAATGTTTTCCAATTTCCAAAAGACCTCCAACTGGATTGAGATCCAGAATATTTGAATGTCATGCCTTAATATTTAATTTTCCTAATTTTGAGCTATATATCTGACATGCTCTGCTTTCATTCCTCCTCACAGTTAACACGTTCCTTAGTCAACACATTCCTCAGTCAACACGTTCCTCATCAGATGCTTTTAGCTGTTCCACGGTCTCAGTTGAAGTTTAAAGGGGATCGGGCATTCTTGGTCATTGCCCCTAAACTCTTGAACACCTTTCCATTTTACATAAAATCCTTTCCTACACCAAAAATGAACACAATTAAGGGATGATGGGGATTTTGCAATATGGATTTTGTAGACAAATACATAGACATAAAGTTTGGGTGTTTGATTAAAGCAATAAGTGTTGAATTTAAAAATAAATCCTTAAAAATAGGCCTATGTGATTCTAGAGGTAAAAAGTAAAGATAGTTGTAAGAAAATAATATTGCGACTGGCAAATGGAACTTAGGTGGAAATAGATGTAGGTATGAGATTAGTAAGTAAGGACACCTGAGAATGGCAATGAGAAAGAGGAGATAGGTCTGTAATTTTTATTATAGGTATACTTCAACTTCAAATAGTAGGATTTTTAAAGAATTTGTAAATTATGGTGGAAAATACGTATTTGGTCAATAACAAAAATTCAACTCAAAACTTTGTAACATAACATTTGTTGGCAATGAAAGAGGTCAAACATTTCCTGTAAGTGTTCACCGGGTTTGCACACATTCCTCCATGCCCATTACTCCATGCAGATCTCCTCTAGAGCAGTGATGTTTTGGGGCTGTCACCGACTTCAACTCTCTCCACAAATTTTCTACGGGTTTGAGGTCTAGAGTGTACCTAGCTCACTCCAAGACCTTGAAATGCATTTTATGGAGCCACTCCTTTGTTGCCTGGTAGGTGTGTTTGGGATAATTGTCATGCTCAAAGTCCCAGCCATGTTCCATCTTCAATGCTCACACTGATGTAAGGAGGTTTCACGATACATGTCCCCATTCATTCTTCGCTTCCACAGATCAGATGTCCAGTTCCCTTTGCATCTGACCACATGATATTGTCTTCTGGATCATCCTCTGGCAAACTTCAGACAGGCCTAGACATGTACTGGCTTAAGCCAGAGGGACACACCTGCCACTGCAGGATTCATTAGGTCCCTCCATGTAGTGCTGGGATTTTTGCTCACCGTTCTTATCATTTTGACCCCACGGGATGAGATCTTGTGTGGGGAGATTATCAATGGTCTTATATGTCTTCCATTTTTTTACAATTGCCCCCACAGTGGTTGAGTTTGGAGTCTAAATGTTTGAGACCGTGGACAGGTGTCTTTTATACAAATGGTGAGGTCAAACAAATGCCACTGATACAGGTAATGAGTGGAGGATAGAAGAGCTTCTTAACAACGAAGTTAGAGCTCTGTAAGAACCAGAAATATTGCTTGTTTATGGGTGACCAAATACTTATTTTCCACCACAATTTACAAATAAATTATTTAAAAATACTACAATGTGATTTTTTTTTTATTTTGTCTCTCATAGTTGAAGTGTGCCTATGATGAAATTACAGACCTCTCTTATCTTTCTAAGTAGGAGAACTTTTTTTATCCATTGTGTTTTAAACTTTTGTTCTGCCAGGTCATTATGTAAACAGGAGCACAAGTATTGTTTACCTTCGTGACCAGGCTGATCTGATCGTGCTATCAGAAACCACATTACTGCCCAGAGCAAGACTCCAAATCCCGGACAAGCTTAAAAGAAAATGCAAAGAATGCAGGGCTGGTGCTTAACAGAAAGCAAGAAAAATACAATAAAACCATAACTTCTTTTGGTTGTTATAGAAAATGTAAGATCTCTGGTGAATAAGATGGACACACTTGATTTGCTATAACAAAGTCAGCAGGAGAATCAGAAATGCAGTAATATGTGTTTTATTATGACATTGCTTGAGGAACATGTTCCGGACTCAAATTCTTTCATTCACAGTTTTTGGATGATATACTATATTGCCAAGTATTCGTTCACCTGCCTTGACTCACATATAAGCTTATGTAACTTGTTCACAAGGTTTAGAAGTGTGTTTGAATGGGAATTTTTGACCATTCTTCCAGAAGCGCATGTGAGAGCTCACACAATTATGTTGGACGTGAAGGCCTGGCCCTCAGTCTCTGCTCTAATTCAGCCCAAAGATCAGGTTATCGGGTTAAGGTCAGGACTCTGTGCAGGCCACTCAAATTCATCCACACCAGACTCCATGCCTTTATGGACCTTGCATTAAGTGGAATGCAAATCTTCGGATGCAGTGGTGTAAAGCATGCCGAGAGATGTGTTCTCCTGAGTGATGAATCGTGCTTCTCCATCTGGCAATTTGATTGGTGAGTCTGGGTTCAGCGGTTGCCAGGAAAACGGTACTTGTCTGACTGCACTTTGCCTAGTGTAAAGTATGGTGGAGGGGGATAATAGTGTGTGAGGTTGTTTTTCAGAAGTTGAACTTGCTCCCTTAGTTCTACTTAAAGGAACTCTGAATGCTTCAGCATACCAAGACATTTTGGACACTTCCATGCTCCCAATTTTGTGCGAATAGCTTGGGGCTGGCCCCTTCCTCTTCCAACATCACTGTGCTATACACTACACACTAGTGCACTACAACATCACTATACACTACACACTAGTGCACAGTGATGTTGTAAGAGGAAGGAGCCAGCTCCACTTGAGAATGACAAGTTCAGGACACATTACTATTAAGGTGTTTTGTAGCCCAAATTTTAACATTGAGCATTGAGTTTTTGTGTACTGATAAGAGATCAACCTTCTCACTATTCTGCCCATTTCTCTTCTGTGAAACATTTTCCCACTTATCCTCTTCCTTGGCTCAATAGTGTACACCTGTTGGCTGACAGTCCAGGAGGCAGATGTTAAGGTACAATACAAACGGAAATCTGCATATTTATCTTGACACGGTTTATACTCATCAAGCCCTTCCTGAAGCAAACCAACATATTTATCTGGACTTGGGACTGGCAATGATGCTGCACTGATGACGTACGTCCTCAATGATTGAGCAGATCAAGTCTTGTACAAAGTTTTAACTGCACACCCAAAATGTATTACAAATATTACAATCTAGTACTTTCTTATATCGTCTATCATCTATCTCTACTTTCTATCATGGGGCGATCATTGAAAGCTTCCGGGCAGGGTGTTAGTTAGCTAACTAAACACATTTGTGGTGTGTTTAGTGCTTCACATAATCTCTTGAACATTCGTAATCTGATGGTTCATTCATTTAGTGAGCATTTTATATATTCCATAAGAACCAGCATTCTGGTGGCTCATCTTTAAATATTTTAGTCAGCATTTCAAATATTTCATGAGCACCAGCAAGCTAGTAGCTCATCCTATCTTCAATTATTAAGCATTTTGATTATTCCTAGACCGATGATGGACTGGTGACTTATCCGGCTGTATGTATATGTTGCATTTACTTAATATTGTCTGCATTCCAAATGTGAGTTCTCTATCACAGGTTTGCCAGTGAAGTTAACAATGAGTGTTTTTAATTGTATTACTTGTTTACTGCTTTGTATAATATACATTTGTATGATTTAGGATAACATTTGTATTATCTATATATAGATTATCTGCTTTGTTGCTTCTAATTTGTTGTGTTCCTGTATTATTAATACCAAATATGACCAAGACATTACACATACATTTGTGCTAACTTATTTTAACCTGTCTTTGACATTTTATTTGGAATATATTTTTACAAAGTACAATAATGCTCAGTGAAAACATTGAAAATCTGTTCCTTGTACTTGTCAGTTATATAAAAGTTTGTTTCATCACATTTTACAAAAATATTTGTTTGGAAAAAGGTTTGTAATAATTGTTTTGATACTAATAATGAGTAAATTTAATACAATGGTGGTGCTAATATGAACATAGATCTAAAAATAATAACGGTAAGTGTAATGATGATAATAAGGATATCCGTGCTAAAAATTACCACAGTGCTGGAAGTCATGATTACTACTCAGTTCTTACCAAGCAGAGTGAGAATGCAGGCCAAGATGGCAGTGAGAGCCCCCGTGCTGAGTCCAGCCGTTAGAAGGAAAGCCTCAGTGCCACAGGCCTGTGGAGCACCATCAGAGTCACACTCACACACCCGAATAGAAAGAGTGTTAGTGCTGCTGAGAGCTGGACTCCCACTGTCCATTATTAACACAGGCAGAAGATACAATGGCTGCTCTCGCCTGTGGAAACCTCCACGCTTAGTCAGTACAGAGGCTGTATTGTCTGTGGAGGAGAAAAAAAGTGAAATCAGTGCACCTTTCAACCACCCAAAACCATTTGCTAATATTGTTTTTTAAGTTATTTGCAGCTTAAATTATATTACATTTTTTTTTTTTATTAAAAATCATAATAAATGCACTCAATTAATGAGTATAATGATTGATGAAATATGATTTATTCATTTATTTATCATCCAGGCCGGAAATTAAGGAGTGTTCTTGCATGAAGAGAATTACTTTATCAATGTCAGGTTCAGACCCCAATGCAATTCAGACTCTACCCACAGACTCTACCCGCAATGCCTCTGACAACCAATCATTGCCCTTGTTGCAGTTCATGCTCTCTTAGGTACTATTTTCTATCCCCTATGTCTACGACCGTCTTTTCTGTAAAAACATTTAGTTCTCTTCCCTTGTTGCAAAGTATTATATTTGTGCTCTCTATGTAGTCTAGTTTGTTTATCTCTTTGGATTGTTAATCTGATTATGTTACCCTATATTGTTATTAAACTTCACCTTATAACACTCCATTGTTTATTCATATGTGGTATTCTCTCTTTGCAACTCAGGTTTGACCCATTCCTATTTATAAATAGTTCATTCACATCAATAAATCTTTGAATTAGTTGAAATGGCTTTGAAGTGTCTTTTTTTCTGCCCACCAGCAAATTGGTGGTGATATTTTGGTATCAATATAAAATGTGTGTTATTCAAATACCAATTTAATAAAACTAAATTGTTTAATTTGTATATCATTTATTGTGGGCATGATGGCTTAGTGGTTAGCACATTCACCTCTCAGTGCTGAGGATCCAAATTCAAATCCTGATCTGGTTAGAGTTTCCATGTTCACTCCGTGTCCATGTAGGCTTTCATCAGGGTCTCCCTTTACCTCCCACAGTCAAAAATTATGAATTCAAGCTATAATGAATGTTTCAAATAGTCGCTTTATATAGTGCATGGTTGTGTCTGTGTCTGTGTGCGTGAGTGTGTACACAATGAGAGATGCCACACTGTCCTGGGCGTATAAAGTTGGACTAATCAGAAAAAAAATGGATAGACGGATGGAGAATTTATTACCTATTAAAAAGCTCATAAAGATAATTCCACACTTCAGTGTTTCACATTTACTTTTGTTTTTTTAATAGAGACGTCACAAAACCAGCACTTCAGAGCCCAATAATTGCAAGTTTGCTAACACAAAAAGTTTGTTGTATTTTTATTTTGGTTTTTATCATATAAAGTGCATACTGTGTATCTGTATAAGCATGGCCATTTATTATATGTTGAGGTTTAAATTTAAAGTAAGCTTTGGTTTTCTTTTGGCCATAAAGTCAATTTCCACCATGCACATTCCTTTATATAATCCCAAGAACATTGCTGGGTAATTTACCTTTATTGTCCCGCAGTGTAAAATTCTGGTTCCCAGCAGCTTCAGCAGTCAGAGAAAAAAAAAAGCGTTGGCCATTGGGAGGTTCGTCTTTATCCACAGCACTAACAGTCTCGATCACCTGCAGAGAATAAAATTTACAATTCACCACCTGTTATCACACTGCAGATAAGATCTGACTGTGAAAGGGTTGATATACCATGCATGGCTGAATTTAAAGCGTTTTATCCAGTTACAACAAAAAAAGCTAAATTCAGGTTTCAGTATTTGTATATACTATATGTCCAAAATTAAAGCTCAGATCCAAATAACTATGGGGTAAAATGTGTAGGTTAAAACACATCTGTTTAGACTATGTGGGCACTGGAGGATTTTGTGTTGGAGAGGCCCATCCAGGGTTAATGATGCATTGTAACAGACATAAGGGCTGTGTTTGAGAAATGATTTTCAGACTTTTTCAGAGGTGACACACAAAGAGGTTTACTTTGAAAGCTGTAGTGGTTTGTTGTGCGCCCCTTAACTTAATTTACTCAATTTCATTGTTCAGATAAAATGATAAACAATTTCATATTTGCATGTAAAAAAAGTGAAACAGCTGTATATAAGAGCTAGTTTTTAACTTTTTTTTAAATAACTTATACATTAATTATCTTCAACAGCTGGCCATGAAACAGTGTAAATAGGTTATAAGATCTAAACTGGTTATGACATTGAGTTAATTTTGTATTTCTTTTAAATTGGCAACAAACCTGAAACAATATTATGTAATATTATTCCTGTTAATCATGATTAAACCCTTGAGACAATAGTCTACACTTATCGAAGTTTGTTAGTAATTGTAAAATACTAACAGTGCTGTAACAGTAGCAAGAAAGAACTGCTGTAAATTATAAACAGCATCCTACAGCGGGCTTTAAAAATGGAATTAAATTTGCCTACAGAATGTCCACAGACCCAAACTTAAATATTTAGGCAGCTAACTATTACTGCATATGAAACACACTAAATGACTAACCCTGCAGATTTCTACCAAAACCATGCAAAAATCATAAACCATTTCCTACTCTACATGCCATATAAAACATTGGATTTACAACTAATAGCTATAGCAGCTATAACATGCATACAAATTCCAAAAATAATATTGAGGGACAGACCACGGGTTGCTATTTTAGCAGGTACGAACATTTATTAGTCACAAAGTCATGAACACACTCTTATACTTCTTTCCTTTCTCCTCTCTTGAATGCAACCAGTGCCCCCATTATATCCATATACCATGCCAGGAAAGCCTGCAGGAACCATCCTCAACCTACCAACCTACCAACTCACATTTTGGCGCCCAAACATGGTGCCCCCTCATAACCTCCGCATCGCCCCCAAAATGAGGAGAACCCACGTAGCGCCACAACATGTCTCCCTACAAACCTCTCCATCATTATAGCAAAGAATATTTGCTCTAATATCTAATTTGCTCTAAGATTCAAGATCCTGTGTAGAGGCACTAAATTCAATTAAATCATCTAATCCATCAGTAAAAGCAATCCTAGAAAAAATAGATGTAAACTTAATGTGAATTTGTTTCTAAAATTTCCTCAAAACATACAAGCTATAAAATACTAATGACTATGATGACATAATTTCATGCATGCAAGTTACGACTTTTATGAAACACTTTCTTTTTAATATTGTTCTTAAAAACAAGATCACAAAGTACTTAACATCAAGAACATCTTGGAAAAAGAATATCCCTTTTTTCACAAACCAGTAATATATTAAAGCTATTTCATAATAAAAGTATTGGTATGAATTTTCTAAATTTTAAGGAACACAATCTCTCTAAATGAATTCTTGGCCCTGCCGATATGTCAACAACTCACATTAAATCAGAACTAGACACTAAGGCTACAGAAAATACATTCCTTACATCAGCCATAATAAATCAATTACAGCACACTGTTTAAAAAGAGCAAAGCATGCATATTAGAAAATATGGATTATTTAGTTTATTTGGCACTTCAGGCCATGTTGTGTAAACCATTTTGCAATGCTCAACATAAACGATTTTCTTAGCAAGGTACAGGGGAGCATCTCACACTCAAACATCCTTAAAGATATAACATTAAAATGCCACAGTCATTACTGCTCATTTCACCTCTAACATCTCTTAAATCCAGTGGTCCCTTAGCAAATCATTTTGAGGTCATTGTATCCATTCAGACTGAACTATACTATTGAATAGTGAGTTGTTGGTTAAAAAAGGACAGTTCAAGGAGACTTGTCGGAATGCCATTAGCTGGGAAAGGACATTTGAGTGATTTGTATAGTGGGATATGGGATTTTTTCTTACACTTAGCCACCTGTTTTGTCACTAGTGGTTTGGACGTTCCATGACTTGCTGCATATCAGCACTGTTCACTGAAGAGTAAAAAAATCTGTCAAGTCTAGTAAAAATAAGATGCTTCTGTGTTAACAACTCTGTCTTGCTCATTGTCCCCATGTTTCTTTTTTCTGTCTGTTTTCAATTTCGCTGTCTCATGGTCATTCCATTTTACTCTATATTTCTTTCTGTCAAATTTTTTCATGTTTTGTCTGTTAGTCTCTCTTTAGGCCTTTTCTCTTTACTTCACACTCTCTTCTACGTTCTCACTATACAATTTATCAACAATATTATAATTAATAATTTTTAAAATATTAACAAGTCGTTCATATCAAAATATAAACCATGACTTTTAAGTGTCAAATATGAATAAAATCATCTTTATTGCAGGGAAGTAAATTTAGAAGTAGAAATGGAGTTTATGCAAAGGCCATTCAAAAGTACTGAAGTATTTAATACTCCAAAAATATTTTAATAATATTTAATAATATAAAGGTAACTAAGACATTAAGACCTAACAATTTTTTTTTTACTGCTGCATTACCAAACTATGGCATGATGTATGGCTGTGTGTTTATGAGAAATACTACATGTATACAGGGGCATAGAGGAATAGATTAAGTGGAAGGTGTGTGTGTGTGTGGGGGGGGGTGAGGCAAAAACATTTTGATTGAGGTATATCCTTTTGCAGGTATTTCAATGAGTCCCGTGGCTCCACCTCCCTTGGGATTATTTAAGAACGCGGGATACCGCGGATATGGGCTGTTGGAACGTTTGGTGGTGAGGTTTGAGACCCGGATCATTTGTTCGGAGCTTTTGCTGTTTGTACTAACCACTTTGAGAACTGCACTTGTTGTAATGGCAATATAAATCCTTATGTGAGAATTGTACCAAATTGACTAAGAAAACCTGTGAGACTGTAAATATGAGCAACATTCTTTCTTCCAATGTAACACCATTGTTAAAATATGTTTTTTTTTAAATAACACAACATATTTCTACCAACACACTTTTTTTTTTTTTTTTTACAAATTGTGCCCAAACAACAACATATTGTCACACCCCCTACCGTGGACGTCCCACGGGCAGAAGCCGCGGTGCGTGGGGCGATTATTGAAGGGGCACGCTCTGTATGAGGCTCTGTAAAAACATTAAGACAGATACATGTCTAAAATGAATAAGTTAAAAATCAGACTAATTGAGGTATACAAAGACAGTGTACAGGTCTGCAGAGCGCAATAAGTAGTACAGGCCTAAATGTGAAACCCTATCATGGAGTACTTCCATAATAGTAGGGTGGTCAGTCTCAAGGAATTCTAGGGCCTGCTGGCAGGATTTGGAGTCAGTGCAGATGAGTACTCTTGACCATTGCGTATCCTTTGTATGTTTCAAGGCTACTAGCATTGCACATGCTTCGGCTGTAAATATAGAACTGTGCCTTGGGATGATTTTTTTAGTCTGTTGACCAGTTACCATCACTGCTGACACTGTTATTTGACTTGAAACCATCAGTCTATATTAGGCAATGTAGTGGAAGTCCTTTTTTGATGTCAAGGAAATTCTTGTGTTAAGTCATTTGGATGTGTCGTTTGTTTTGATGATTGGGATAAGTTCATGATTAAGTTAAATTTCTTGAGTTTCCAGGGGGTAACAGTGTTGGGGTAAATGTATTCCACAGAACTTAGATCCAGTCTCTTTTCTTTTAGGTGCGGTTGTACTCGTAATCCAAATGGTTTAATAATATCTGGCCTAGCCTCGTACAGTGAGCAGAATGAGGGGGAGAATGGGCCTATTTTTAAATGTCTGTATTCAATCAAGGGTTCACCAGGTTCTACATACAGACTTTGGCAGGAGAGGTTCGTAAAACCCCAGTGTTATCTGGATGCCTTAGTAGTGTATTGTGTTTAGTGACTGTAGGTATGATCTTCTGGCTGCTCCATAAATGATGCTTCTATAGTATAGTTTTGACCTGTTAAGGGCCCTGTATACCCGCATAAGGGATGTGAAGTTGGCCCCCCCAGCGTTCATTACCACCTCGGGGCATTACGAATATCGCGTAATGCCCTTCAGCCTTACCAACGCCCCCGCAGTCTTCCAGGCCTTCATTAATGACGTGCTGTGGGAGTTCTTACATCAAGGGGTGATCGTGTATCTTGACGATGTGCTGGTGTTTTCCGGGGATCTGGCCTCCCATGTCGCCCTAGTTTGGCTCATCTTCTCGCCAACAGATTGTTTGTTAAGGGGGAGAAGTGTGAGTTCCACCGGGAGACCATCGCATTTTTGGGGTTCATCATCTCCCCCAAAGGAATCGAGATGGACCCTGGCAAGGTCCAGTCGGTTCTGGACTGGCAGACCGGCCTCACTGTGGGACCTCCAGAGATTTCTAGGTTTCGCAAATTTCTACAGGCAGTTCATCCCAAACTTCAGCAAGGTGGCACTTCCGCTGACCTTGCCTTAAAGGAGGCCCCTCTGCGCTGCGCTGGAGCCCGGAGTCGGATAGGGCCTTCAGCCTCCTTAAGAGACTGTTCACTTCGAAACCCGTCTTGGCCCATCCTGACCCCGGGCGTCAGTTCATCGTAGAGGTGGACGCATCCTGTAGTGGGGCCGGTGTCGTTTTGTCTCAGTCCACTGGGGGTCTCACGAACGCGCGGCCGTTTGCTTACTTTTCACGCAAATTTATCCCGGTCGAGTGTAATTACGGGATCGGCGACCGAGAGCTTCTAGCTATTAAGCTAGCCTTGGAGGAATGGAGGCACTGGCTCATGGGGTCTTCACACCCAGTCCTGATCCTCACAGACCACAAGAACCTTGAGTACATCAAAAGCGCTCGCTGCCTCAATGCCCGCCAAGCCCGTTGGGCCCTATTTTTTAATCAGTTCAATTTACAAATCTCCTACCGTCCGGGCACGGAGAATAGCCGGGCCGATGCCCTTTCCCGGCTCCACGGGCCATCCACCTCTGACCCGGATTGGGGAGCCTTATCATCCCGGCGCACAAGATTTTGGGCCACATACAGTGGGAGTTAGATTTCCAGATCCGAGAGGCGGTCCCGAGGGGGTCTGTTATGTCCCTCTTCCCTTCCATTCCCGCCTCATCACGTGAGCCCACAACTCACTGAGCACTGGTCACCCTTGTCCAGCGGAAGTACTGGTGGGAGTCCTTGCGGGTGGACGTACAATCCTTTGTACGATCATGTTCCACCTGTGCCGCCTGCAAGACCCCTCGAGTGCTTCCAGTGGGTAAGCTCTGCCCACTGCCAGTGCCGGAGAGGCCGTGGTCCCACATAGCCCTAGACTTTGTGACCGGTCTTCCATCCTCCAATGGATTCACCACCATCCTCTCGGTCCTTGATCGGTTCTCCCGGGCTATCAAACTTTTCCCCCTTAAGGGGCTGCCCTCGGCGTTCGAGATGGCCGAGCTTCTATTCGTGAGAGTTTTCACCTCGTTCGGCATACCAGAGGTCATCCTCTCAGACAGAGGTTCCCAGTTCACGTCAGCTGTATGAAAGGCGTTTTGCGAGAGACTGTGTTCCTCTGTCAGCCTCTCCTCGGGGTTCCACCCTGACCGACCCGCCCCACGGCCTAGGGGTCGGCCGCCCCACCAAAGTCATTGGACCAGGTCTTGTCGGATTCCCTCTCGGGGTGAGCTACCTTTTTATGTGGGGGGGGGGGGGTGATGTTACACATACTCACTCACACCCCGCTTCTTCTCTCTCCGTGCCGCACATGCCCACTTCCTCATGTACAGAGATACGCAACGCGCCGCTCCGCACACACCCACATTCCCTTGTACACAAACACACCCCTCTCCTCCACATGCAGCTCCACACACCTGTTTCTCATTTCGCTCAGGATCGATCACCCTCTCCAGATTATTAGTTTCAGGTGTGCCCATCGGCTGGAGAGACTACTTAAGCTGCCGTCCCGGACTCGTCAGCGCAGAGTTTTGTTTGTTTGATGTTGCACGCACGGGTGTCCCCCGTGTTCCAGGAGCACGCCAGGATTCGGCGTGCCGCTGCTTCTTACACTGCGCTCCTATGCTTAGCTCAAGTGTTGGATCTCTGCGGGATCGCGATACATAGGTGACGTCTCCGCCCGGCGTTCCCGGCCACTATGTCCCTGCTTCCTCTGCGTTCTCCGCAGCTACTGTCCGGCTCGCAGCACAACACATCTGGGTCAAGTCGACACGCTATTTTTGTTTTGTTTAATTAACAGACATTTATTCGTTTGTGGGGCGTCCCCCCACTGAAGATTAATAAACTTTTGTGGTCACTTTGATCACGCTTCCTCGTTACTCCGGCAGCGTGAAACGCACATCTGACACTTAGTCCACGAAAGTTCCATTAAATGATTGGGCTTATTTTCATTTTGATTATGTATTGGGTATGCATGATCTACTTCTGTTTTTGTGTGATAGGCTGTGGTTGCGGTGTGGTGCTACTTTCTATATTTGTATATTTGTACTCTGGTCTGGGTTTCTTAAATTAGGGTCTTGGGTGTATTTGGGTAGCAGAAGTCTGGTTTTCTTTCTTGATTTTTGTGGTATAACTCCTGATCATTTGGCAAAGGTCCACAGTTGATTTCTGGGTGACCATGGGTGAACTCTGTGAACTTGAACTTTTGTTTTTTGGAGGAACAGAGCTTCACATGCTATCAATCAGCTGCACTTTGTCTTTATCTAACCATGTAACATCTGTTTGGCAGTCCATTGATCGAGTTGGTTTAACTATGGTTGCAAATGAAAAATTTGAAGAGTGTGTACAACTGTTTCTAATATCCAATAACTTGTTTGGTATACAGTATGTGCCGTGCGGGCATGATGGGTGGAGCCTGCAGACAGGAGGAAGGCTTGGAAGGCAGATCAGGTAGGCAGTGATACTTACTTGGAATTAATACCCTGTAATTTTGTCTGATATGTATACAGTAAAAGGAGGCGGAAGGTGATTGGAGAGGTTTTTGGTTGGATGTGTGTTACTGTACTTTACTGTGGTGCTGTAAATGCCCAGTAATAAGAGGATTTGTTTGTTTTACTCTACCTCCTCCCTTGTATGAAAAAATAAAGCCTATTATTTGTGAACTTCTCGCCTGTTTTCTGGGAACGTGGAAACCTGGAAACCCAGGAACGTGACATCACACAGCCATTGAGAGCACACTATTGGAGCAGCTTGTTCAAACCCTTGCAACCTTGCAGCAGAAGCAGACTTAAACCTAGTTGGCTCTTCGTTATGATGCTCAAAAACTGGTGCGGGAGGTGCAGGTGCTGCACAATTTGCTCCAAACAGCTGGGTCTTCAGCAGTCATCACAAAAGCAGATGCCGGACCCGCCCCCACGTTGTCCAAGATGAGACTGCTAGATGATGTCGAGGTGTACGCTACCTTGTTCGAGAGTTACGCATAGGCGTGTTGCTGACTGGAGAGACTATATGTGGCCCGCCTACTGCCAATTTTATTGGCTTGCTGCACAGGACTTGCCCACGGACAGCATGCTGAAGTACCCATCCATGCGATGAGCAATCCTTCAACATGTCGACCAGACCCCGAAGCAAAGCAGAAAGTGATTCCACAGCCTGCGGTTCACCAAGTTCGGCCGGCTGTTTGTGTTCGCGCAACAGCTTCGGGATACCTACAGGAACCACCAAATGGGTTTACTGACCCCATGGGTTTACTTCTGGTGGATTATGCAACATGGTATCCGGAGGCAGTGCCGTTATTCAACATCTTCGCATGCAGTGTTGCAGACGAACTCCTCAAAGTCGTCTCTATCGTGTCGGAATTCTGGACATTCTGATGATTCAAGGCATGTAATTTATCTCATGTACACTTTACATACAAGCAAACTTTATGAACTGTTGGGACTTAAATAAATTCAAACAAGCATGTTCCATCCTCAGACAGTCTTTTATTGGTCTTCAACCAATAAAAATTAAATTCAGTACATTCTTGACTAGGCGGCACGGTGGTTTAATAGTACGTTCGCCTCTCAGCACTTGGGATTCCCGGTTCGAATCCCCATCTGGGTGGAGTTTCTCCCCGTGTCTGCGTAGGTTTCCTCCGGGTTCTCCGGTTTCCTCCCACAGTCCAAAAACATGGAACAAGTCAATTGAGTTCTCCAAATTGCCCTATATAGAGTGTGTATGCATGCGTGTCTGTGTGAGTGAGTGTGTGCCCAGCGATAGATTGGCGCCCTGTCCTGGGTGTATCTGCCCAGTGCCCGAAACGTTCTCCCCTGGATGGGCATGGGGAACCCTAATATAGGATAAAGCGGAAGATAATGAATGAATGAATGAATGAACATTCTTGACTTAAGAGCAAAGCTGCACAAACTAGGTTCACTCACACAAAATAATTTACTCCACGCACAAGAACAGCAACAAAGGCACCCAGCTTAGAGTGTTTGACTGGGAGACAGGAAGTCCTCGTCTTACTACCCACGTCAAGTTCTAAATCACTTGTTAAATGGCAAGGGCCATTGGCGGTCACACGGCGAACTGAGGATGTCGAATATGAGGCCATACACACAGACAAAGGCGGAGCATGACAGGTGTACCAGCTAAATCAACTTCAATTATTGAAAGAGGTGGTATCAGCGGCTCTGGTCCTAACCTGAGAACAAGCGCTGGGGAAATGTGGAGTGCGGGCATGATGGGTGGAGCCTGCAGATGGATGGCAGGCTTGGGAGGCAGATACGGTAAGCAGTGACATCTGTCTGATCTGTGCACAGTAAAAGTAGGCGAAAGGAGATTGGAGATGTTTTTGGCTGATAGCATGGTGTTGTCGCTGTTGTGACATTGCCACATGAGTAGTGGATAATTGATATATGTTAAGAAAACTAGTTAAAATAATTGAAATCCTGGTAAGGTAATACCTATTTAATGTGTGCATGTGATAAAATTTTGTTAAATGGTTCTTTGGTTAAATTTTATAAAAGCCATATGTTATACAAAGGATTATGTGACTATTGTGGGAAAGTAGGAATGAAAAGGACTTTTAAGGGCTCTGCTGGAAAGGAGTCACAAGGACAGGTGTAAGGAACCAGAAAGAAAACAAAGTTTGGGGAAATATAGGACAAAAGAGTAGTGTGTTTGGGAAAAACAGGTAGAACATTCCAAGGCCAGTCACACATTTTGGAACTGATGCTCTAGCCAACAAATATCCACAAGAAGCAAGACACTAAAATTCAAGATTAAGAAAATGAATTTTCTCATATGTCTTGACAAGATAGGCCTACCTTACTGGTAAGATCTATCCTGATTTTTTCCCCAATTTTTTGCAAGCAATGCATCAGACTTTTTGGGGCATTTGTCATGTCTGTGTATGTGGACCTTGGAAATTTTGGGACATTTTGTGACACTTTGTGGGGGGGATTTGTTTAGAAGTAAATGGTTTGTAGGACTTTGTAAGATCAAATGTATGGTATTAAAACAACCGAATGAGCTTGAAGTACTTTGGACTACTGCTGTGTAAACGCTTACTTTAAAATCATTTAAAGAACTTAATGCAAGTGATTTTCGACAAAGGTTTGTTATATGGTGGGAAAAGAATCCAAAATACTTCCAAAAGCCAGTATGCAGAGGAGCCAGAGGGTGATTTGTGTGTTTTCCTGTATCTCCTCCCTCCCATTATTTGTCAACTTCTCACCTGTTTTCTGGTGTCACACCCACAAACTTAGCACATTATATGAATAGATTTGGGCGGCACGGTGGCTTAGTGGTTAGCACGTTCGCCTCTCAGCGCTAGGGATTCCCGGTTCGAATCCCCATCTCGGTGGAGTTTCCATGTTCTCCCCGTGTCTGCGTGGGTTTCCTCCGGGTTCTCCGGTTTCCTCCCACACTCCAAAAACATGGATCAAGTTAATTGAATTCTCAAAAATTGCCCCATATAGAGTGTGTCTGTGTGAGTGAGTGTGTGCCCAGCGATGGATTGGCGCCCTGTCCTGGGTCTATCTGCCCAGCGCCCGAAACGTTCTCCCCTGGATGGGCATGGGGAACCCCACCGCGACCCTAATAGAGGATAAAGCGGGAGATAATGAATGAATGAATAGATTTGCAACAAGCAACATAATGACTACTAAAGTGAAAAATCTGGGGATATGTAGAGCCTGGCATTGTCCATGCACTGCCATCTTGAATAAGTTATAGATGTAATGCTAATGCAGGTACCTGCAATTGTGCCTAAACACTTGCTCTAAAATATATTATAATTATATTTTATTATACTGTATAAAATGTCCTTCCAACCACAATTTCCTTTCATTGTTGAATTCAAAGAGAGAAAGACAAAGCAAGATGGAAAGCTGTTTTCCAAATTGAATGAATGAATTAATTTATTTAAGTCTGGAAAGAACTAAATCATTGTATGAAGTAGATCTGGTATTGTCTGAGCAGGGTTTTATCTACATATATCCGTATAAATGTTGTCATGCTCTTTATCCTTTGTATCTTTTGGCCCTGTATTACCAGCACATTTGCAATTTGTTAGCCCAGCACCAACAAACCCTGCCATTTTGTCTTTTTTTTACACCTGTTACTAATGCTCTGTTAGCACAGCACTATTCTCAGGTCTCTCTGGTGGAACACATTCAGTGTCACCTTTTTTGTTCTTTCCCACAGTAGAGGAGACTGACTCAGCGGTGTGTTACCAACACCTATTCTTCACTTCACCAGTCACAGCATTACTACTAATGTTCTCAGCATTTTCACCACATACTGTACAACAGTGTGCACCTCATCTTTGCTTCCAACGGCAGCTTCCAGCTGATCTGAAGCCACTTTTATATCTGCCTGTCCTTTTTCTAATCTGACTTTACTCTTCTCACGTGTGTATTTTTCATACTGGTTTTTACCTTAATTTCCAGGTTCATGCACAGTGGATTATTTTAGCCATACTGTGTGGTTTTTACCAGGTAACAAACAGGTAAACAGGGATTTATAACCTCACGCGTACCGGGTGAGACTGAAGACAACGCAGATAAAATGTGTACAATCGCTTAAATAGTAAATTTACAACATAGGAAGTATTTATAACTTTTAAGAGCATAAAAGCCTCATCAAAAATGCTCATCAAAAATGCAACATAATCATATTCAAATATGCAACATAATCATATATTAAAAAAACCATAACTTATGTGTATTGTGTATATAATACCATAAACCTTTGCATATCTATTACCCTCACTTGCAGTAAGCTCTTCAGTAATTTGCACAATGCTTCCACTTGCACTCATTTTGTATTGCACAACATATATATATTACACTTTCCTGTATTTGCAGAATGCTACGATTTCCAGTTCTGGTAAATACAAATCACATTCCCTTTTGCTTTGTTCTGAGCAATGACAATAATGTTGAATATATCTATTTTAATGTCATTGACAACCCCTATGAGAAGTCCATAGGCCTGTCCTTGTTTGGTGTTGTCTAAGATAGACAAAAAACATATGATGACTTATACTGTACAAAGTAAATTGTGCAGATATATAATAAGTAAGTTGAAAGTTTATTTATTTATATAAAGCTTTTTACAATAGTACTATGTCTCAAAGCATCTTTACAGTGAGTAATGTACATTAAATGCATTATTAAAATAATAATGTATTTAATTTTATTTATATTTATACTATTCAAGTTTTATCAAAATTTGAACATGAGGCGAACCAAAACGTGATTTTTACCTTTATTGTGCTAAAGAAAATCAGTAAAATTGTATTGGCAAATAAAAAATTAAAATTAATTTAAATATAAAATTAACAAACTTTTCAAATAGTCTTTTAATATGTAATTTTCTGCTAGTCAGACTACATGTACCGAAAAAGGGAAATAATGGTCACCATTGAAAATGTCATCGGTTTATGAGGGATTCTATTTTTGCCTGGAAGGGCTCACTAATGACTTGAGGAAATGTAGTGTGATGAAAACAGGTCACTGCAGTACCTGGCCTGGCATGACAGTTTCACACAGAAATGTCTCATATTCGATGGCGAAGACTGGAGCGTTGTCATTGACATCCATCACAGTAATCAAAGTGATTCCTTTCCCCACCTGTGAGGGATCCACTAGAATAAGTAGAAAGAAATTTAAGTAAAGGTCACATATTACATGGACCAATTCTTTATGCATTTAAACATTTTTTATGAAACAAAAGCATACAATATGTACAATTCTTAAGGGATAATCACTTGTTATTTTAAAATCAGAATTAATTTTAGAAAATTAAAGTTACATGGCAGACCTGCAAAAAAAAAAAAAATAACCAGAGCTCAGAATTAGATTCTGAATGCTAGAGTTGCTGTTTCACTATTATTCACTATTCATTAAGTTTTTGAGAACAGATTTAATAAGTAATAATTATTTTAGAATGCAATGTTCCCAGACCAACACAGCGTGTAGTAGCACTGTCACAGCACAGTGCACAACTTAATGTCAGCTCTGGTCAAAGTCCGGTCACGGTCACAGTATGAAGTTTGCATATTTTCCCAATGATATAAACGTGACCAAATACCTCACAGGACTTTCTAAACTGGTATCACAGAAGGGCAAAATTATCAATGGATATTGTATATATATAACAATACGAACAATTTATTTTGCCTCCTGTTTATACACACAGGAATTTGTCCTCAATATTTAACCCATCCGTGTAATAAAATGCACACGCACACACAGACACACACACACACACACACACACACACACACATATACGCACACTGAGTGACATGAGCACACATGCCCGGAGTGGTGGGCAGCTTTGTATATGGAACCCCGGGAGTATTTGGGATTAGGTGCCTTGCCCAAGGGCACTTCAGCCATAGTACTTGGTGGGACTTGGAATCAAACTGGGGACGTTCAGGTCGCAAGGCTGGTTCCTTAACCACAAGTCTAAAAATGATTGTTTCCTCACAACTTTCAAGTAACAGAGGTAGAAACATTTTGGCCTATTTCCTGCCCTGAAATTGGCTTCTTTGTATGTGCACCACTGATTTGCAGTGGGCAGTGGCTGCTCTCATTGTTAATTAAAAGTGTTGCTGATACATTTATTGCATGTTCTACCCAAGACACACCCATGAATAATAAGATAATTAGTTATTAGTTTTGTACCGCGCAAGGTATTTGTTTCCCATCATTACAATAGCAAATACAAAATGACCCTAAACCAGGGGTGCCCACACTTTTCTGGCCCGAGATCTACTTTTCCATTGGACAGGTCATCGAGATCTACCGGGGTCAATCTCTATTTTTTAGGCTTTTATATTGAAACCTGTTTACACACATCATGTTAGTATTGTTGAATCTGTTAGAATTGCTCTTTTATTAAACACATTCCAGCAAATAGCATGAAGACTTAATTTTAGTACACCCAAACACACAGTATACAGCACAAATGTACAACAATCACTCTAACCTACATTTCCCCAAACAGAACATCCATCCATCCATCTTCCGCTTTATCCTCTATTAGGGTCACAGGGGGGGTTTCCCATGCCCATCCAGGGGAGAACACTTCGGGTGCTGGGCAGATACACCCACACATCTATCACTGGGCACACACACAAACACACTCTATATGGGGCAATTTGGAGAATTCAAATGACCTTGATCCATGTTTTTGGACTGTGGGAAGAAACCGGAGAACCCGGAGGAAAGCCACGTGGACACGGCGAGAACATGGAAACTCCACCCAGATTGGGATTCAAACTGGGAATCCCTAGCGCTGAGAGGAGAACATGCTAACCACTAAGCAACTGTGCTGCCCCCAAACAGAACATGAACATTAAAAAAAGCAAGTAAAAAAAAAAAAAAGTAAAAAAATATTCACCCTCCCCCACTCTAAATGAAAGTGGAACATTTTAGTTCTTTTTGAGCTTCACTCACTCATCTTGTCAGTCAAATAAAGTGTAAAAACACAAACAGAAACTATCTAATGTAGATGATTCTCTAGGCAGTGCTTCGGATTTAAGCTCGGGGGTGTGGCCACGTGCCGGTTTTGGTAACAGCGAGAGAGACAGGGGGGCAGACCGCTCGCTTGCAGAACATTAGAGATCGCGATTTAGAATGAATCACATTGTGTGTGAATGTGTGCGCGTGTGTGTATAAGCGCTTCCGATACTGTGCTGTAATAAAGCGCTGATACGTGATAAACGCTTTTTTTTCTCAAACCTCCATCGCGATCTACCTGACACCCCTTTGTGATCGACCGGTCGATTGAGCACCCCTGCCCTAAACCCTAAATCAAGCAGCTAGGTTGACAGTTCGCTGAAGATTCCTAAAATAGTGCCCAATGATTTAAAAATGCCAATAAATGGTCTTTACAGACTGTGTCTTATAGCAAGCCATCAGCCACATAACATGCAATAAACCAATAAGTGTGTAACTTGCTATTCCCTTTAAGGGGCAGGTGTGCTGGGCCATGAGGTATTCCATTTTTGTGATGTGCCGTGTGCACAGTGACCCTAAAATAGGGCCCTAAAAGTCTTTAAATATTAAGAAGAAATGTCTAGAATAGCCAAAGAATCCAAAATTTATGTAAGTTTGTAATATAATGCAGTATGTCAATTTGTATTATAAAGCCATGTTTGTATTAGAGACATTAGGAGTGTAATTATAAACATATATATATATATATATATATATATATATATATATATATATATATATATATATATATATATATACACGTTATACAAATGTTATAAAGTTATATGCATACATAATAAATCATTATGAATGCACTTATAATGCAATATGAATGTCGAATTTATAGAAAGTGTTACCAAATTTTACTGTGCTCGCTGTGCAAAATATACTGTATGAATAATAGCTATCTGCAAGTTACTAGTATGTAGAAGGTAAACCAATTTATGTTAGACAGAATTTATCTAAAATACTGTACTTCCTCTAATATGTGTGTTTGAGCATAGCATATCCAGGTTATCCATGGTAAAAAAAAATGCAGCTGGTAAAAATGCTGATTGCATAGGTAGCCTTTGTACCTCAAATATATACATCATCTTTTCATATGACTGAGTTCTGTTTACTGTACCTTGGAATTTATGATTTCAATGATGCAGAAAAGTCAGAATCAAAGAACTTTAAAATAAAATCAAAGAATGCTCAATGTGTAGCATAATATGGTTATAAATAAATATTTTTTTTTATGCTATATACACTTTTTTATGCTTTCCTGAACTATAAATTTCTCCCAAATCTGTTGAATATTCAGTAATATTTCTACATATTCTCTGTAGTTAAATGTATGCAGACCATTGCTATGACACCTATAGAATAGGTGAGTGCAGACTCATAAAATTCAAATTTCTGTCTGATCATAGTTTCCTACTGTTGCTAATGGAAGTTTCAGAAAAGCATTTGAAGACCAACTTCTTGATAGACCTGGAAAGTGTTCTGTGGAACTAAAATTCGGTCTTTATGCAAGCCATAAACTTGACATAATAAATTGTTTTCCTTAAAGGACAAACTTTGTAAACAATGGCAAAGTCATGCTGGTAGAATAGAGAGAAAGTGGCTGCTTAATGGTTAAGCAATTAAACTATTAATTAGAAGTCTTAAAGCGGTAAGCCACGGTGTCACAATCTGCCACCGGTGCAACATCAAAAAGAGCATTCAGAGATAATGAATATAAAACACTGAAAAACAAACATGCACACCGACCAACAGCTGTGAATTCAAATGACAAACCAACAGCTTACACAGGGAAGAAGGAGGAATGCACATGACGGGCAAACACAGCTGACAATAATTAACACAGAGTAATGAACAAATTGACTTAAAAAGGCAATGACACAGAACGGACCACGGACAAACTAAAAACTCCTGACATGCGGTTATGATCAGCTGCCACTTTTTGGCCCTTGAGCAATTTCCTTAAGCTTTACTGAATAGCCTGACTTTTATCTAGTATCTAAGCACATTACAGAATGAAAAAACACACATGCTACTGGGCAAGCTAATCAGCTGTGACATTTAACAAACAAACTGATAAATGGCAACAACAGTGAAGCATCAATTGGAAGTAACCCCATTATAAAATAGGCTCACCATTCAAAAAAAAAAAAAATGCTGGTGCTTGTAAACATCAATCTAAGCTGAGGAAGCAGTCTAACAGCCTGGATACAGTGAAGTGTGAGAAACTTTGTTGTGTTCATTATAAAATAGCCAGAAATACGAGAGAAGGAAACAGAGATAGGTACTGCCCTGATCTGAAAGATCAGCAAACTGGTAAAGAAAATGGGTGAATAAAATGTATTAAGAAAAAATAGTTTGGCTTATCTCAAGCAACAAGCATCAAGAACAGAGTGATAGAAATAGCAGGTGATAGCAATTACTGAGTATTTTCATAGATGTCTCTTTCGTTGTCTTTTTGCATAAGCTGGTTAGTGGAACCAATTAAAGAAACCCCCACCAGAATAGCAAATTAGTTCTTGGTGGAAAATGTGCCTTGATGGACCATCGAATTTTTCTCTTGCCCATAACCCTTCAAGTCCACAAGATAATGTGTGTAAAATATATTGGTGAAGTGGTATATTAAGTGCTAGTGATGATACATCACAAGCACTTCACACAGGGTTTGCTACCTGTTTGAAGCAAGAGATATAAGAGATGGGTTAAATGAGCACCAAACTTAGCAGGAACATTTATATGAATCTGGATTAATTCAGAAAATTAATTTAAATGGTCCTATGTACTGAGGAGCCAGATACTTTCTTTGGACAGTCTCAAAACATTAAGTGAAAGGTCCTAACTAGGGAGCTAAACCTACTGGCCCTTAAAATAAATGGGACCAAAATGCATTGAAAAAAACTGTTTTGCATTTATAAATCTATCCAGTGGCAACGAGTGTGGCTTTTTCTCTGCGCATAGGATTTAGTATGGAACACTGTGTAAGGACATCTGCAAATGCCCACCAACTTACAAAAAGCCCCCAATAAATGATGGCCCATAATCTGACATACAATTAAAGGGGAAGCCTGTGGCTTTTGTCTATGTATTGGGTAAAAAAAGAAGGTGGTCACAATAACAAATTTCTGTTTGGCTAATGGGGTGTACATCACACTTTAGAGAATAGAACAATCAATAAAATCCCATTGCAGTAAGAGATAGTTAAACCAATAATAACATCAATTGACATGTGGGACTAGGGGCTGGAAGAATCCCAAATATAGTATAGGAGGCCAGCTAGCCAGAAGTGAGGTCCCTTGTGATATGCACAGACCTGGTCTGCAGCCAGATATTTATGTGGTTCTCTTTTATCCTGGACTACCTAAAACATTTGCTAAGACAAATTCTTATGGGTGTTTGGCATCCCCAAGTCAATGCTTCCATCCTTCTGGTCTTCAAAGCCAAAATTTATAGCCAGCAGCTTTATTGTTCACATTTTAGTTGTAATTCATCCAGCTTCCTATTTATTCATCCATTCATATCCATGTTCTAATTTGGAATTTAAACTTTTTAACATTATTAAAAATAAACATTTTGTTTAGTTCTTGTAGCATGTATGCAATGTGCTGGCTTCAGGTGTCTGTCAGGTTCTTAAATGTAGCATGCATGTGCTTGAGAAAAAAGAAAAAAAAAATTTTTGACTGAGAAAGTCTCGGTTTTACTTCTTGATCAATGACTTGTGACTAGGTGTTTCCTAGCCAAACCATCATGGACAAGAAATTGTTTGAGGCAAAACATGTGGTATGTTGATGATGATCCTTTCAGTTAGTGAAGGTGAGTTAAAAAAAGACTGTGGTATCAGACTAAATCTCTTGCACTTGATGTCAAAATTATTTTAATAAATGCACAAATAAAGTTTGCTATGTGAATGTTATGTCCATCCATCCATCCTTTATCTTCCGCTTTATCCTCTATTAGGGTCGCAGTGGGGTTCCCCATGACCATCCTGGGGAGAACGTCTCGGGCGCTGGGCAGATACACCCAGGACAGGGCGCCAATCTATCGCTGGGCTCACACTCTCTCACACAGACATGCACACAAACACACACTATACTCTAATGTGGAGAATTCAATTGACTTGGTCCATGTTTTTGGACTATGGGAGGAAACCAGAGAACCCGAAGGAAACCCACGCAGACACGGGGAGAACATGGAAACTCCCCCCAGATTGGGATTTAAACCGGGAATTTAATAAACAAAGATAAATCATTACAATTCACTGAACTAATTTATTCAGAGTTAAAACCAGATCAGACTGAATACATAATGTAATCAGAATTAGATTTAATGGCCAAGTACTGCTACAAAAATGCTATACACTTTTTGGTATTTGTTGGTGGCACCCAAGCAAAACAAAAATGATTGTTGTGAAATACAAGTCCTGGAATGAGGGCAAGGAAACAAAATAGTCTTTTTTGCTACTATTACAAAATTTTTCAGTATGTTTCCGTCCTTTTGATGAATGCTTCAAACCAGACCATGACATTTGAGCACATGACAGATTAGATCAATGTGATGTACCATATCACTTTATTAAGCACAGAAGGCCTTAAAGAACTTCTCCACAGTCAACACAGGGCCATTGGGCATTAGGAGGAGGGAGAACTGTGGGATGTGTCTACTAAAATCCTTAATCTCCACCATTTTGAGAATGTTCAGTTCCAAGTTGTTCTGACTGGACTACAGCACCTGAAGTTCCAGTCTGTATGCAGTTGCATGCAAATTCAATGTCATCTTAAAGGAGACTAATGACTGCTGTATAGTCTGCAGTTATGGCCTTGGAATAGCAGTCAATAGTCTATAGAGAAAAAAAAGCAATAGCACAATTAGCACAAAACCCTGTGGAGATCCTGTGTTGAATGACAGTATACTGGAAGTGACTTTCCCCAGCCTCACTTGCTGTTTTCTGCCTGTTGATGGTAATCTACTGACCAGGGGCGTTGTTAGACCTGGGTTTTCGGGGCTATAGCCCCGGATGTTTTGTCAGTAGCCCTGGATCAAAAGAGAGCAGATTTCTCTGCAGCCTCTCCTCCAGCAGCGGGCCGAACGATGGAGTCACCATCAGCTGTTTGTGCTTCCAAACTCTGTGTGTGTGTGTTTGAGGGAGACAGATTTTTTTCGACAGTATTGGGAGTAAAGTTGCCGTAATAACTGTAGCTTAAAATAAAAGCAGCTTCTCAGCTTTCAGAAACCGTCAGAATTTTTCTGAAGGCGCAAACTGTCGCAAACTTACGGTATTTCAAAACAAAACCTCGTTAAAACTGTTTCATCTGCGACGGACTCGTAAAACAGATTCATGCTTTTCTGCCGAAGCTCGTTTATTCAAACATTTTCAGCCAAAAATATCATTTATTACAACTGAATGTGCTATCCACTGCTGACAGACATAATTCATATGTAGATTAATTTTAGCAAATATAACTAATAAATGATCAAACAAAATGAATGTAACAACAGTTTGAAAAATGCGTAAATACACTAATGAAAGGGTAATTTTTAAAGAGGACAGAGGGGGAATAAGGGATCTGGGCTAAAGCCCCTGATGTTTCTAAACCCTAAAAACGCCCCTGCTACTGACAGATGGCATAAGATACAACTTGCCAGATACGACAGAAGACCTACTTGACCTAGGTGGTCAAGGTGTTACAGGATGAAATGCCACCCCATATAGTCTCTTGTGCTTTTCTGTATCATGTTGATGGGTTCAGTAATACCCACATTTATGTCATATATTTAGAATTAAAGCAATATTAGATTAAATCATTAAGATGCTTGAAAATTCAACCCAAACACACAACATTCTGAAACAAACACAAATGGTGTTATGTGCGTCATTTTAAGTGTAAAGCCATATTAGAAGGAGACAGTTTATCACTTAGAGAGAGTTCAAATGGGCATGACCATGGCCAGAGTAAGTGTTGTGAGTAATCAAGAAAACAAGCAAAATATTCTCTTGACAAGAAGTAAAGAAAAATGCACTCATAAATCATTATGGCCAAACAATTTCATCCCTTTAAGCAAATCTTTGGCAAAATACTTTCAACAGAAAAATGTTTCATGACAAGCCTTCCTTATTTCATATCCATCTGCAAACATGTTTACACAAGCCAATTTTACTGCAGATTTTAGAACTTTATGAAGAAAAATATGTTTTCAATGTATGTGGTGCAGTGGTTAGGATTTTTTCCTTGTAATAAAAATGCGAATCAATGGTTTGATTCCAGTCAACATGGACAAAGTCATTCATTCATAGGAATACATATTATTTTGTATGCATGCTTTGGCTGTGAGCTCCAAATATAATCAAAAACATGTTGGCTGGTAAAAAAAAAAAATAAATCCCGTTCCTTGTGATATGCACAGACCTGGTCTGCAGCCAGATATTTATGTGATTCTCTTTTATCCTGACCTACCTAAAACATTTGCTAAGCCAAATTCTTATGGGTGTTTGGCATCCCCAAGTAAATGCTTCCATCCTTCTGGTCTTCAAAGCCATAATTAATAGCCAGCAGCTTTAGGTTGCCTAGATCACTATATAACTCAGCTGACAAGTAAAGAACCACATTGTTCACATTTTTCATCCATTCATATCCATATTCTAATTTGGAATTTAAACTTTTCAACGTTATTAAAAATAAACATTTTGTTTAGTTCTTGTAGCATGTATGAAATGTGCTGGCTTCAGGTGTCTGTCAGGTTCCTGTCAGGTTCACATGTAGCATGCATGTGCTTGAGAAAAAAGAAAAAAAATAATTTTTGACTGAGAATCCTTTGAATGCAGAAAGTCTCGGTTTTACTTCTTGATCAATGACTTGTGACTAGGTGTTACCTAGCCAAACCATCATGGACAAGAAATCGTTTGAGGCAAAACATGTGGTATGTTGATGCTGATCCTTTTAGTTAATGAAGGTGAGTTAAAAAAAGACTGGTAGCAGACTAAATCTCTTGCACTTGATGTCAAAATTATTTTAATAAATGCACAAATCAAGTTTGCTATGTGAATGTTATGTCCATCCATCCATCCATCATCTTTCGCTTTATCTTCTATTAGGGTCGCAGTGGGGTTCCCCATGCCCATCCTGGGGAGAACGTCTCGGGCGCTGGGCAGATACACCGAGGACAAGGCGCCAATCTATCGCTGGGCATAAATTCATAAATGTGCTTATTTAAAAAAAATAAATAATAATCTGTAGATAATTACATTCAACCACATTTGCATGTTTAATGCATTAATATGAATATGTAACTACCCATTTTATAAATTACATTAAACCATACCGTAGTAGTAAACGTACTACGTTACTGTTATTCAGTAAAAAATTTTTATGGTATCTGCACTTTACTGAGTATTTCTGTTACTTAATACTTTTTACTTTTAATGACTACATTTTAAAAGAAATACCCATACTTTTTACTAACTACATTTCCAAAACAGTTTTGTTACATTTTTTGACTACATTTATTTATAGGTCCATTATATCGCATTATTCCTTTCATGTATCTAATGAAGTTCAAAGAGGAATCCTATTGGATGTTAAACAGGGAAGTCAGGAAATGGTGAGCAGAGTGAACTTGTGATTGGATGGGTGACAGGCAAAGACCAATCATTACTTGATCTTGCTGATTCAACAATTTTGTGTGTGCATAAGAAGCAAGCGTTCATGGCATTTACGAATTCACCATCAAATTTAAAAAGCACATGGAAGAAAGTGAGCAATTAAAAATTTTAAGACAATTTTATATTTAATACATTTTATTTGGTGCAATTCTTTAGCAGGTGTTCTGATGAGTTGTGCTATCCTGCTCATTCATTCATTCATTATCTCCTGCTTTATCCTCTATTAGGGTCGCGGTGGGGTTCCCCATGCCCATCCAGGGGAGAACGTCTCGGGCGCTGGGCAGATAGACCCAGGACAGGGCGCCAATCCATCGCTGGGCACACACTCACTCACACAGACACACTCTATATGGGGCAATTTTGAGAATTCAATTGAATTGATCCATGTTTTTGGACTGTGGGAGGAAACCGGAGAACCCGGAGGAAACCCACGCAGACACTGCTATCCTGTTGATATATTATATATATTGTACTTCATACTTATTGTACATTATACTTTTATATGGACAGTCGCTAAAATAAATTAGCAGTCCTAAGTTCTAAACATAACTCTTGTTAATCCCCAACCTCTACTTATTAATCTTAAAATGTAGGGATCATGGAAGGGAGGATACTTTAAACACATTATGCATTTTATGTTAATTAGCTGACTTTTGATTAGATTTTTAAAGGCGTCCTTTACTGTGAAGCATTGAAGTGAAGTGAAGACTGACGACATCTAGTCCCAGCATGAAGCTGCATTTTTTTTTGCACAAACTAAACATGAGTTATGAGTTATACAGTATTGTATAGTTTAATATTCATAATCAGTGCACTAGCAAAGTTATTATTCAACCACTGCTTTGGTTTGGATTTTGCATATTACAACATTCAATTCATATGTCAGGGCCTATTAATATACAGCTATGGCTGATATCCACATGGTTTGGAAAGGATTTTTGTAAATTACCAATGCTGTTTACTGCATGTTTTCATGTGATAGTGCTTTTGCACCTTTAACATTAATAAAAGATACCCTTGTTAAAAATGTACTTAAAAGTGATTTTAAAATATATACTTTTACTATTTTACTTTAAGTATGTATGTGCATGTACTTTTATGCTTCTACTTGAGTGAAAAAAAACTTTTAGTTAAGTAATTATTTTACAATATACTATTACTTTTAGTTAAAGAAGGGACTACAGTTATGCCACCTCTGAAAATATACAATACTGCCTAGTCCTACCTCAGGAGAGGAAATTTACTACAAGCATTTTTTTTTTTTGCTGCATTAATTTATTAAGTCGCTGTTAATTTGAATATGGCATCAATGACAGATTTATAAAAGTATTATCCTATGGTCTAAAAATACTGAAAGAAAATAAATTAATTTGATTCTTTTGAGTAATTTATCACATTTTTATATGTATATGTAAGTATATGTAAAAATTCAGAAAACAGTGTTTCTTGACTTTAATTGATTACAAACATATGTTCCTAAGCTGCACACACCTGCAGCAAAGTGCACAATCTCTTCAGCTGCATCCAGCACATTTATCAATGCAGCTTCCTCTGCAGTTAGAACATTTTCATACAGTAAATAAATACAAAATCACCTTTTACAATAGGTTAATGTTTATGTTAATAAATGTTTTTTTCATGACATAGCTGCATTCTGTAAAATATAAGATGAAACTGTTGCCATTTGACACAAACTCAAGGTTTCTGCAAGGTACACTCATTTCTTTACAAAAAAATAATGGTATATTTGTACTATAATTTTAAGTCAAATTTAAAGATTTATAAATAAATAATTTATAAATAAAATCACTGAAAATAATTATCATATTAAATGTAATGAATTTTAGTGGCATATTTGCCATGTCAATAAATTTGAAATATATTCAAAGTAAATTAAATATTTTTTATTGTATCTTAAAGGCATTTTTAGATCACTTCTAAGGTCATTATAATAAAATAGAGTTATTATTATAAAATAAAGTTGTGTGTTACCAATCGTCCGTTCTTCCCCGGAAGAAGGGCGGCTAACGCGGAGATGTAGCGTTCAGCCGCTCGCGCCTTGTGAGCGCTCCCGGGTACCGACCACGCGGGGAAAAATGCGTGCGTCGGTCCACGGCGAACGCTCCCACGGGATACGACCCACGCGGAGAAGGTGCGCAGCGCCGACCCGTGGTTGAACGCGGAAGGAGAGTCCAAACACCGGGATAAAAGCCAAAAATGTTTAATATAATAAAAATTGGTGACGGGACACCAACGAAAATGGGGAACAAACAAAACAAAGTAACATCGGGTATCATAACACCAAAACAAAGACGTGCACCAAAGGGAAGGAAAACACAGAATAAATACAAAAGGAACTAAACACATGCACAAAAACAACCAATCACCCAACAGAAACAATTAAGGACACAAACGAGGGACAGGTGCCACAGGCACCTGTGACATACCCCCACCCCAAGGGTCGCGCTAAAAGGGAAAGCGGTCCTAAAACAAAAGAAAATAATAATAATAAACGGTACACACAAAAAACAAAAAACGGGGGGAGGTAAAAGTCCCTCTGGTGGTGAGGCATGCTGTATGCCCCCTGCTGACGGCGTGAAGCACGACCTCTCGCTGCGGGGGCGCGAATCGGCGCCCTCTAGCTGCGAGACGGGGATGGCTCCTCTGGTGTCCGGAGTCTGCGGCTGGCGGACCCTGGTGCTCGGAGAAAACGATGGAGCAGTCCCTGGCGCCCAGACTCGACCATCGGCGGTCCCCGGTGCTCTGACTCGTCAGCGGCGCAGCCTCTGGTCCTCCGGCTCAGCGGTGGGTGACCCCTGGTGTCCGGAACTCTCCAGATATGTGGGCACGTCTTTCTGTTACCAATCGTCCGTTCTTCCCCGGAAGAAGGGCGGCTAACGCGGAGATGTAGCGTTCAGCCGCTCGCGCCTTGTGAGCGCTCCCGGGTACCGACCACGCGGGGAAAAATGCGTGCGTCGGTCCACGGCGAACGCTCCCACGGGATACGACCCACGCGGAGAAGGTGCGCAGCGCCGACCCGTGGTTGAACGCGGAAGGAGAGTCCAAACACCGGGATAAAAGCCAAAAATGTTTAATATAATAAAAATTGGTGACGGGACACCAACGAAAATGGGGAACAAACAAAACAAAGTAACATCGGGTATCATAACACCAAAACAAAGACGTGCACCAAAGGGAAGGAAAACACAGAATAAATACAAAAGGAACTAAACACATGCACAAAAACAACCAATCACCCAACAGAAACAATTAAGGACACAAACGAGGGACAGGTGCCACAGGCACCTGTGACATTGTGAAAACAACTATCATTTATAAAACTTTTGTTCTGATATTCAAGACTCTGCTATCTAAACCTCTGATATGCAGTATGAGGGAATTAAACAGGTAAAGATAGGCAAGTCTTTTACTAAATAAGGTGGTCAGCAAATGTAACATAAAAATAAACAAATGTACAGCCAAAAAAAATCTAAAAAAGCACTAAGGAATAAATTACTCTAACACAACATCTGACCCCAGGACAAAGGTGCAGGTTTATCAGGATGAAAAGTGAAAAAGTCTGCAATTAGTTAAAAATCTTTAGTAGAAAGCCAACTTAGCCTAACCCCTCCCAACCAAATAACGAAAAATAGATCCAGAAGGAAAGATACAGTAAACAATTTGGGAGAATTAATTGAGCTGCGAGCAACAACATCCCTCTGGCGAAAAGGAGGAAATAGACCAAACACATAAGTTTGAAGAAGAGAGGTATGAGAGACGGAATCCAAATGAGGGTGAGATTCTTTCAAAACCATGAAAAGATCAATAAATTGGGGAAATAAATTTAATTAAACTTGTCCAGTGGTGAACCTACCTGGAGATAGCTGAACCAAATCCCCAGTAGAGTAACAATGAGCAAAGTGGTGAGCAATCAGCAACATCATTCCAACAAAACATCCTGAATGTGTGAATGGACCTACTACCACATTTCCTCTTTATAAATACCAAGAATCTTCTTTAGGGGAGTCAGATGTTTAACGATTCCAAAGCACAAAAGGAAGATGATCAATGGTACACATAAAAAGGTAATGCCAATGGCACATTATCAGAAAGAGTTTTAAGCAATTGTTGAAAGTGAAAGTGTGTAGGAATTTACCCAATACAAAATTACCATAACCTTACTGGGTTCTTATCTGCATGCCTGAGGGAGAGATACAAATGCGATAGTGAAACTTTGTTTTTTGCCTTAAATATATTTTATAACAACTATTTAAAAACTTTAATAGAGCTTAATCTCTGGAAAACTGTTAAAGCAGTAAGGCATAACCAAGTACTTATAGTGCCAAGAAGTGGTGGCAAAATTCATCTTCTATACAATTCGCTTCTTTATGCACACCAGATTAAATGCTTCTGGTTATTGATTTAAATGTAAAAGGCAAAGCATATTTGCATGCATTTGCATGTTACTTCATTAAAGGGCATATTAGTCAATTTATAAGTTTAAATTTAAATCGTTCTTGAGAAAAAAAAAGAATCCTGATGCTACCAAGGATTTGGATAGACAAGTGATGCAACGAGCCAAGGTTTTAGAAATATACTAATTTATGGTCTGTCTTGCTTTCTGCAACAGAAAATTAATAAAAGCTTACTTCAGGAAGTTTAGCATTGTTTACAAGATCAATCATGTGGGTGGTGCAGGAGTAAAACAGGTGGTGGACTGCCTACCAAAAACTGCAAGTACATTGTGAGAGAGCAAATATATATTTAGCTGAATGATAAAGGGCGGCACGGTGGCTTAGTGGTTAGCATGTTTGTCTCTCAGCGCTAGGGATTCCCGGTTCGAATCCCAATCTGGGTGGAGTTTCCATGTTCTCCCCGTGTTCTCATGGGTTTCCTCCAGGTTCTCCGGTTGATTCTCCAAATTGCCCCATATAGAGTGTGTTTGTGTGTGTGTCTTTATGAGTGAGTGTGTGCCCAGCGATAGATTGGCGCCCTGTCCTGGGTGTATCTGCCCAGTGCCCAAAACTTTCTCCCCTGGATGGGCATGGGGAACCCCCCCCCGTGACCCTAGTAGAGGATAAAGTGTAGGATAATGGATGAATGGATGGATGATTGAGAGAACACTGCAAAAAGACAACTGCAGCCAAATATTAGTTAGTTGTAGTGGATAAACAACAAATGGTTTGTTATGGAGCAATATTCAAGACTTCACCAATGACATGCCACATCAGGGTCTAAAAAGTTAACATTTACCCCATAGTTAATCATTGTAGTTGTAGCCTACTAAAAGTGCAGCCTCCCAAAGACACTGATACATATGAAGTAAAAGCTTAGCAAGAGGTTGTAGAAGAGTGCTTGAGTGTGTGTGTGTGGAGGGGGTATTTGAATTGTCCTTTTTTGGGCACCAAACACTACTCCTGTTGCAGGGACGGACCAGACTCCTTTGATATCGTAATTATGTTCAATAGCTGACAGATGAATTGATTTTACTTGCATGAACCACTTGGCATCAGTGTTGAGGACAGTGCGAACGAGTCTGTAAATGTGTCTTGGCACAACTAGTGAGCAATTGGTGCAGCCAAATGGCTAAGGCTTTGAGAGTTGACAGAGACATTTCCCAATCCTCACAGGAGAGCTTAATTTGGATCTTTTTGCATAACACAACTCATAAATTAGTGGGCTGCAAGGTTTCAGAACTCAGCCATGGCACAGGAAACCAGAGGCAGGTTGAGGAATACTTCACCACAGGAGTGACCTTGATAGGGAAATGTATTTTAAAATGGGTTAAAAAAAGACAGTCATGTGTTACTATCTTGCTTGGCTGTGCAAATGCAACCGATAATATTTAAACATAAAAAGACAACCGATAATATTTTCTACTGGCACGTGGCTGGATAATGATTGGCAAGTTACAGAGACACTGCAGAAGGAAGGTCTTACATGACTAATGCTCTGGTTTAGCTAAAGGAAACATGATGAAGCGAGAATTTTGTTGTCTTGAGATATTGTCCCACAGGCTTATTACTCTGCAAAGAGAAATGATTTGCAACACTCGGCTCCAAAATGTTCTGCCGATTCAGCAGTGGTATAGCAGCAGCCAAGAGCTTCCTAAGATCGCCTCTCGATTTTTCCAAAAAAACAGCCCTGTTCACAAATTGCCACAGATGTACTGGGTATGAAAAGATCTGGTACAAAAGGTTAACAAACACTAAAATGTGTTTTTTTTATGTACTAATATGCACTAAGTAGGAGTAAATTCAAAGCAAATATTTTAAGGCTGTTCTAAAAACAGCAAGCAGTCTGAACAAGTGGGATTAATTCTGCAAAATTGAAAATGGATAACAATACAAATACAACAATCCAACACAAATAATGAAGGGAAGGGAGAGCTATAAATAACCAAAAAAGCAGATGTGGCTAATTAAGGTAATACAGTCATGGCCAAAAGTTTTGAGAATGACACAAATATTATATTTTCACATGATCTGCTGCCCTCTGGTTTTATGTGTGTTTGTCAGATGTTTTTATCATATACAGAAATATAATTACAATCATATTATAAATAACAAAAGCTTTTATTGACAGTTAGAATGAGTTAATGCAGCAAGTCAATATTTGCAGTGTTGACCCTTCTTCTTCAAGACCTCTGCAATTCTCCCTGGCATGCTCTCAATCAACTTCTGGACCAAATCCTGACTGATAGCTGTCCATTCTTGCACAATCAATGCTTGCATTTTGTCAGAATGTGTAGGTTTTTGTTTGTCCACCCGTCTCTTGATGATTGACCACAAGTTCTCTATGGGATTAAGACCTGGGGAGTTTCCAGGCCATGGACCCAAAATCTCTATGTTTTGTTCCCTGAGCCATGTAGTTATCATCATGCTGGAAAAGGCATTGTTGATCACCAAACTGCTCTTGGATGGTGGGGAGAAGATGCTCTCGTAGGACATTCTGGTACCATTCTTTATTCATGGCTGTGTTTTTAGGCAAGACTGTGAGAGAGCCAATTCCCTTGGCTGAGAAGCAACCCCACACATGAATGGTTTCAGGATGCTTTACAGTTGGCATGAGACAAGACTGGTGGTAGTGCTCACCTCGTCTTCTCCGAATAAGTTGTTTTCCAGATGTCCCAAACAATCAGAAATGGGATTCATCAGAGAAAATGACTTTACCCCAGTCCTTAGCAGTCCACTCCCTGTACCTTTTGCAGAATATCAGTCTGTCCCTGATTTTTTTCTGGAGAGAAGTGACTTCTTTGATGCCCTCCTTGAGACCAGGTGCTCCAAGAGTCTCTGCCTCACAGTGCGTGCAGATGCACTCACACCTGCATGTTGCCATTCCTGAGCAAGCTCTGCACTGCTGGTAGCCCGATACTGCAGCTGAAACACTTTTAAGAGACGGTCCTGGCGCTTGCTGGTCTTTCTTGGGCAACCTGGAGCCTTTTTGGCAACAATGGAATCTCTCTCCTTGAAGTTCTTAATGATGCGTTAGATTTTTGACTGAGGTGCAATCTTTCTAGCTGTGATACTCTTCCCTGTTAGGCCATTTTTGTGCAGTGCAATGATGACTGCACATATTTCTTTAGATATAACCATGTTTAACAGAAGAGAAACAATGATGCCAAGCACCAGCCTCCTTTTAAAGTGTCCAGTGGTGTCATTCTTACTTAATCATGACAGATTGATCTCCAGCCCTGTCCTCATCAACACCCACACCAGAGTTAATGGAGCAATCACTGAAACGATGTTAGCTGGTCCTTTTAAGGCAGGGCTGCAATGAAGTTGAAATGTGTTTTGGGGGATAAAGTTCATTTTCTAGGCAAATATTGACTTTGCGATTAATTGCTGTTAAGCTGATCACTCTTTATAACATTCTGGAGTATATGCAAATTGCCATTATAAAAACTGAAGCAGTAGACTTTGTAAAAATTAATATTTGTATCATTCTCAAAACTTTTGGCCATGACTGTAGAGAGTCAGATGTCAAAACTCTGTCTGAGTCTGAACATGCACCTCCAGAGGACGGGAGAGAAACTAAGAATGTAGAGCAGATGCTATAGTAACTTTAAACTATTCCAGTGATTTTTTTTAATACTTAAAAAATATATTGATAGCATGATTACAGGAATTAGACACACTCTAATGAATGTCAATAGGTTTTAAGGTTGGTATCAAATATAACATTATTATTCAGATATAACATTTATGAAACATGACTATCCTAGTCATTATCAACCTGCAATCTTAGATTTTAGTCATCAGTCAGGATACAGAAAATACAGATTTTTTGGAGCCCTTTTCCTGATCCAACATGACTATGTATGGAGCCTGTTTATACTGTGAATTTTATGATTTGATGAGATGGTTGTGAAGAAAAAAACTCCAGTGGACTTTGATGTTGTCATGGTAAGTGCTGTATGTGGATTTGAACCGGAGTGCTCTAAGCTTATTAACGGTTAACGGTCTTTCTGTGAAAAAATCAAAGAAAAAGAAGACGTCCACATATAATTTTTGCCTGACATTGCCTCTAGTAATATTACTGTTATTTGTAGTATTTTGTTTTTAGCTATTACAGTGCTTCTGTTTTCTCTATTACCAAAATCTGTACATGTTTTTGTAATATGTATAGGTAATAAGCTAAAAAAATGCAATATAATATGTGAATCTTGACAACAAGAGCATTTTGTGATGTATGTAATGACACAAAGAACCAGGCTGGTGCATTCTGTATAGGCATGCAAACCATGCATTTTTTTTTATAAATAGTTTAAATTCATACAAATACATATAATTGTTTTTTGTCCTATCTGCTCCCAAGGCAAGTTGAAAACAAACTGTCCAGTGCAATCATTTCTAGTTTTTAGGAGTGTTTCACTGTGCCTCTCACAGGCAGATAAAGGACATTTCGATTGTCTATGCTGGGATTACTTTTAGAGACCTTGAGTGGATCTGACAATGAATGATTGACTGAGAATAAGTTTATAAATGTAGCCTAGGAATCTTGGTACATGTGAATACTGGATTTGAATGTTTCATGCAAATATTCATGTATATAAAATAGACTGCGCCTCAATGAAAATAAAGTGAAGGAGTGGGTAAGCAAATGCTTTAGACTGAAGGTCAATGATAGGATCAGTTTGTTTTGTTTGCTTTATATAATGGAAGACTTTTAATAATGTCTGGACCACAATATTATACACTAGCTCCTCAGCTGAACAAAGCTGTGCTTAATCACAATAACATCTCCCCTTATTTGTTGGTCCAAAATAGTATGGAGTTTCTTCTGATTTTTTTTTGCCAAGAAAGAGATATAACCCAAAACAGCATTATTATTGCCTGCAGTTCTTTTACACCAATTTGTCTCTTTATTGAGATTTGTTATTCTTTAATGAATGTAATTTTTTAGTTGACTTTTTGGGTGTGTAAAATTATTTTGTGTTGGGGTAAATGCTGTAAACATATGCATATTTGCTATTCTGTAAAGTATCAGTAGCACAGCATATGGATGAGGACCACATATAAACTGCAGTTAACTGTGGTATAAAAATGTATATTCTAAAGTATTTATTCTAATTACACTAGTGACTATCCCAGCAGTCATTGTCTTGCTGTTAGAAGTTAGCTCTACCACCTAAAGTGCAAATCAATTTGTTCTGTATGCATAGATGAGGTTTATTTCTCAGTGGGTATTAAGACATTTTGTGTGTTTCTGTTTGTGTGTGTATGTCTTTGTGTGCATAACATATAATATGGAAATTTATCTGCCAGTGTTTGGTACTTACTCACATTTGCCTAATGTCTTGATGATGTTGCATAATGCTCACCAATGTTTATGGTATTTAAATGAAGACCTGATATTTATGATACTATTTAAACTATTAGCTTTATTAGCATCTTCTGTTTTTGCAAAAAAAAAAAAATTATTATTTGTAACTATTATTAGGTAGGTCTTTTGTGTTATATAATGAGATGTACTTGACCACTGATTAATAAGAACTATTGAAAGGGGCACATTTTTTTCATTTTTAAATGAATAATGTTTTTAGAGGATTCTAATGGAGTTTAAGTATTTAGGATAAACAAATGTGATGATGACACACTGACTCATTAAGATAATTTCTCAGGGGCATAACAAAGATAGCTTGACTGTTCTGGAAAATAAATTTTGAATCCTCTAATCAACTGTTCAACTACTGTCATTGTTGCCACTAAATATCACTGCCCTTTTAAATGAAATGCAGCAGCATCTCATCACTAATCACCTATTACAGTCAGAAGATGTTATAAAGTTCTGTTCTTGGGAACCATTCTTCATTTTACAAAGAACCAAAAATTTTCCTCTACCTTTCATCCACAATCAGTAAGTCACATCACAAAAGCTGGGATGAACTTTGATGTGCATAGAACTGTAACTGAAATTTAAAGAAAGCTGTATTTGTGTAAATACCATAATTCATATCTTACACATACCATGTGATCATATAATATATAGACAATAAAGGTTTGCAAATTCTGTTAAATCCCAGAATAATTATTAGTTTTGTTATACTGACATCAAGCTGATATAACTGCATTTATTAAATTAAACATAAATATATTTGTACTCATGTAAAGCTTCATTTAAATAGTATAATATGAATCCATGTTAGTAAAATTTTAAATGGGTCACTGTAGCTTATACAGAACAGATGGGTAAATGGTGGCAGCAGATCCCCACATCTGTTCAAATACTGATCTGTTGGACATACACCGTCTGTCCAGCTTTAAAAAAAAAAAAAAAAGAAAATAAAAAAAGAAAATGCCACACACGCAGCAGTGCTAACATATGTGCATGTGATATTCAGGAGCAAGACAAAGGAAGGTACACGACTGTGACTTGTGGTTTAAAATCTAAATTACCACGTAGTCTTGGAGCCAGCTGTTAGGTCAGTAAGAGCCAGTTAGCCTCAGGGTAATGATATTCATTGGAATATTGCTCAAGAGGTTTAAATTTTTATCTCTTATTACTGTACAGTGTATTTCTGTCTAATAGAATTTGGGATTGAGAAAAGTGAAAGCCAGCTGCTTCTTACTGCATTAGAAAATGAAAAAAAAATGATTTGCCTGTCATAAAACTGAAATATTATTTCTGCCTTTTAGAGCTCTTAATTATGTAGGGCAGAAAATTCAGAGCATTGAGGAAAGACAAGCTTTAGTTGCATTGTAATCAGGAACAGCAAGAAGAGAAAGTACTTCATTGAAAAGGACACCTATAAGCTTCCGTCAGATCCTATATATGCTGCTCACTTTCAGACTACATTTCCAAAAGTATTTAGCTGATCATATATTATTTATTTGTGTATTTGTCTTGAATATCTTAGCATGTAATATGATTAAAGTTGGACATTACATATTTATATACAATGGCTAAAAAAGTCTCTCTATCTTAAATATTTAAAACAAACCTTTTACTATAATGCCAATATTTATGCAAATTATATATTTTTCATAATTACTGTATGATGCATCAACTTAACAGCAGAACTCTTGTATTCCTACTGGTTTTAATATGGACATTCTATTTAACTCTTAACATGGCAAATGAACCACAACCAGAATAGTATGGCATCAGATTTTTTTTTTTAATTAGAAATGCACTTACAACTCTCAATTGCAAGAATGGTGATATTGTGGACAGCATTGACCTCTCGATCCAAAGGCTTCGCTGTGCTGATGACTCCGGTTGCCCCTTCAATGTTGAAAAAACGCTCAAGATCAGTGTTACGGTCTATTGAGTATCTGCAAGGTAAAATCAAAATAAATATTTGATGGTTTTCTGAGATAATTAAAAGACACAATAAGACTTTTTTTCCTTATGTGACCTATTTTCATGTTTTGAATAAAAATTTAAAGGTAAAAATTTATTTTAAAATTGTCACAAAACAGCTCTCTCAGAAGTAACTAATAAGTAATGGACTAAAACAAAAAATACATATTTAGCATTCATAATTCACAATAAATCACAGTAAATACAGTGGAGGAAATAATTACTTGAGCCCTTGTTGATTTTGTAAATTTGCCCAGTGACAAATATATGAACAGTCTATAATTTTAAGGGTAGGTTTATTTTAACAGTGTGGGATAGAATATCAAAATAAAAAAAATCCAAAAAAACATTTTTTTTTATTTTGTATATAAGTATTTGATGCCCCACCCACCAGTTAGACACTCCTAATCAACTTGTTGTCTGCATTAAAGACAGCTGTCTTAAATTGTCACCCAAATAAAAGACACCTGTCCACAGTCTCAATTAATCAGTCAGACTCTGGTCTTGTCCATTTTGGAGAGGTTAAAGAGCTTTCTAAGCTACAAAACCATAAGTAAGACACTGGGTGAGAAGGAGACAACTCTTGGTGCAATAGTAAGACAATGGAAGAAATAAAAAATGACTGGTTCGGTCAACCTGATTCTGGGGTTTTCTATGGGGCTTTAGATATCCTGTATGTGTTGTAGCAAAAACATTTTTGTCAGTTATCCAACAATGCCTAAATTAGTTTATGATTATCTAAAATTTGTTGATACATTATTTCATGTTAATCTTATGTTTTTAAAATTCTTGATTATTATTAATATGTTCAATAAATAGGATACATAAATATATAAGACAAAAAAGAAACAAAATAACTTTGTGTCAGAAAGAGTGGATCAGTTAATGAGTAATAAATTGCCCACTGCTACATTCAAAAACAGATGACTACAACGATGACTCAAAATCCCCTCTTGATTTGCAAAAGGCCATCCATTTAAACAAAATATATAAACAACGTATATACACATACATACACACATGCTCAGCACGGTCCCCTAGAGGCTCCATATAAACATATTCATAACATAGCATGTTTATTATATTTCATTCATTCATTATCTTCCGCTTTCTCCTCTATTAGGGTCGCGGTGGGGTTCCCCATGCCCATCCAGGGGAGAACGTTTCGGGCGCTGGGCAGATACACCCAGGACAGGGCACCAATCTATTGCTGGGCACACACTCACACAGACACGCACGCATAAACACTCTATATGGGGCAATTTGGAGAACTCAATTGACTTGATCCATGTTTTTGGACTGTGGGAGGAAACCGGAGAACCCGGAGGAAACCCACGCAGACACAGGGAGAACATGGAAACTCCACCCAGATGGGGATTCGAACCGGGAACCCCTAGTGCTGAGAGGCGAACGTGCTAACCACTAAGCCACCGTGCTGCCCTGTTTATTATATTTGTTACATTAAAAAATCTACTACCTAAAATATTTTTGATGCTAGAAAAATTATAATTACAACCTGATAAAATGCAGTTATTGTGTGATTTATGATACCTTGTTTGTCTTTTAAATCCATAGATATAGGACAATAGGACATCTAAGGACAATAAGGTGAATTAATGCACAAATAAATTTATTTGTGATGCTAAATAAGGCTCTGGTGCAATGTATAAATATGTCACAAGCATTTATAAGGCAATATTTTATCATTGTGAATTTAAAAATCATTGTTGTAATACAAGCCGTATGACCCAAACACATTTATCCATTGAAATTAATCTCAGAGCATAAACCTCACTAAGTAAAACTGAACTGCACAATTAATGTGCTTGTGTATGAGCTTGGTGTGACAGCAATAATAACCCCACCAAGCAATCCTCTTTGTGCTCTCTCAGCACATGGCTTCAAAGCTAATCAGTGTAATTCAGCACCCGTGATGGTAATAAGGGAGAAAAATGGCAATGTTTATGCAGCAATTAAACCCCAGACACGACCATGAACAATGTCACAAATTTTACAGATTTTTAATTGAGCCTCCAAAAAGGAAAACAACCTTATAGGGCTGTTGGTGGAGTCAGGGTCCATGGCAGAAACAGTTCCGATTATGGTGCCCAGTTTTGCTGCCTCAGAGACCACCATCTTGCTGACCGGAGTACTGAACACAGGTGGCTCATCGACATTCTCCACCACCAGCCTGACCATAGATGTGTCGCTAAAAGGCCCTTGAGAGCGGAAGCGTGGATCCATGTGTTTGTTGGACGCCTCGATTTTTAGAGTGTACGTTGACTTTGTTTCAAAGTCCAGACTCTAAGGACAGAAAAAAGAGACATACAACCTGCTGCATAAATTGTAAAAAAAAAAATCTATTTGTTAAGATTAAATTAACAGTGTACAATTTTTGCTGTACACGCCTGGAAACCTAGCAAGATGGCATAGTTGAAACCAACAATGAAGATAAATTAAGCAACATACACTACAAGCAAAAAAGTACTCCTAATGATCAAGTTTATCCTATGCCTAAAGGTTCCATAAAATAAAATAAAAACAGAAATGCTATGGCATATAATTCAAGTTGCTCTAATGATAAGGCTTACTGCATATTGCATTTACTACAAGAGAATGTCAGGGAAGATTCAAATGTACTGATGTGAACTGCTGTGCTGTTTCCACTTGTGTTTAAATTTCAATTAAGTATTATTTTAGAACAACAAAGTGCAGTATCAAAAAGCAGATATACATGATGCCCAAAATGCATTTTGGAATAGCTTATTATATATGTGTAGTTAATGATAAAAAATTTTTTAGAAAATAAAATTAATTTTAATCACCCAACATGTACCTGAGGAACTGATATTAACGGAAACCCAGCATTATATATATTACACTCAATATACATTACAAACTTTTTTGTTAGCATTGTTCCTAATTATCAGAACATCAATTAACAGAACAGAACAGCTAATTAACATACATGTAAGTTAGATTTTAAAGTAGAATAAAACATAAATTTAAAAATATTGTGTTTAGCTCAATCAAGTGCCAATTAATAATTATTTGTTGCATGTTACTTTGCACTTTCACAGTTTTTGTGTGTGTTAAGCTTTTCTAGTACTTTCATCACTGAATTTTCAACGTAAAGTGAATGTAATGCACAATGCAGCACATTTATTCCACTTAATGATGCAATGTAGAAAAGTAGAATAGAGCAGTTTATCATCAGCTGAAAGTCAAATGGGTGTTATTTCAACAGATAATCCCTTCAAATATCCGGCCACAGCTGTATCTGTACCCTCAGATTAACCTTCAGCCCTTTTCTGGTGCTAAAATGCTGTCTGTAATTCCGCTAATTGTGCCACCCCCTCTCCTCCTTAGCTGGCTTTAATCCAACTGAAAAAAAAGTTTTAATATTGTCATCTGTAATCAGCCAGAAACCTGAGTGTGTGTGCTTGTGATTATTTGTTTATTGGGAGGAAATGTCTCTAGAATGATTAGTGTTTCCTAAATATTTAGTATGTAGTCAATAATGTGTATATGTGCCATCATATTACTAAATGTAAAATTATGTTTGTAAATGCAGATTTGGATTGCAGATTGTAAACATGAGTAAAAAAAAAAACATATGTTGTGCTCACCACTTATTAAGTGGTGCGCACAGGTTATTAAGATAAGATAAGATAAGATAAGATAAGATAAGATAAGATAAGATAAGATAAACTTTTATTTGTCCCACAATGGGGAAATTCACAAAAAAAAGTGGTGCACATGAGACATTAAGTGATACATAATCTGACAATAAACAGACATGACGTGCTGTTACAACGATAGCGTTTAAACTGGAACATACTCTCTCCAACTTATGTCTGTTTGACAGATCTACAGATAAATAAAGAACACGAATATAAATAAACGTTTCTTTCTTGGAATCTTTCTAGGAATGTAACTCCGGAACGCCATCTAGTGCTGAGTTCGACTGAACCTCGTTTGCATGTTCTCCCCGTAGCTTGTTGCTTGGGAATTTCCTTTTACCCCCCAAAACAGTTAAGCATTGGAGTTAAACGTGGTGATAACACGACTGGATTTCAAAGTCTGATTTAATTGAATAACCGTATTTGAATATTTTAGCCTTTAATCATGTGCTTTATTGTACCAACTTTAGCTATCTAACACGAAAATAATGTCTTATTTTGAAAGACAGTCCGCTCTATTTGATGAGACGAAGTGTACATGTCTAGGATGGGATGAAAGTAATCAAAGCGTTCTTCCGCAGCTACACGTATGGAAAAACAGATGTTTTCTAAGAATCTTCAGGGAATCAATTGATTCACATTTCTAATTTGGTTCAAATGTAAAACATTCACAATACGGTACACAGTCACATGTACACATAAGCATGCGTGAATAGGATGTTGTGCGCACCACTTACTAACTCATGCGCACCACTTACTAACTTGTGTGCATGACTTACTAACTCGTCTCTAAAAAAATAACAGTAGAGCTGAATCTGATGATCTGGCAGTAGGTGAGAACATGAGGCGGACACTAGAAAACAAGGAAGGGAGACACTAAAAAAAAAAAAAACCTAAAATCAATAAACATGATATACAGACAATAAACCCCACAATTAACAGCTTACAGAGATTTAGAAATAAATGAGATTTTTCGAGAACATTGGAAGAAAGGTTGTTGATGAAATAAGGATTGAATAGGTTATAAGGATTGAAAAGGTTAAAAAAAAGGTTTGGATTACAGTAAGGCACATCTGGAAAAATTGTGTACAAAAATTCTGTTATTTTGCTTCAGATTTGGAAAGTATGAATTGGATTTCATTGTTCCATCAAAGATAGGATGCTGTCCTCAAGCCCCATGGCTCAAACCATGATACTACCACCACTGTGTTTTCCAGATGGGATAAGGTTTTTATTCTATGTTTCCAATTTTAGCCATATCAATCCATAAAACAACCTTCCAGCTTGTCCATGCCATCTTTAGCAAACTGTAAATATAGCAAGGTTCTTTTAGAATATTTAACCTTTTTACTCTGCTATGCAAATCATTTTTCAATATTATCCTGATGGTGGACTCATATACACTAACATAAGTCAATCTGTGAAAGGCTTTTTGTTCCTTAAAAAGTTACTTTAAATTAGTTGTGACATCATGAACTAAAACATGTCTTTTTCGTGATGTAATATCTACTTTTGTTTGTGTCATGATACACTTTTAAAAGCATATATTATGGAGATCAATTTGAACATTGATATTTGAATAAAATAGGACACCCTCTCACACCTGATTGTCCTTACTTGCAAACTGCATTCTAATTTCACTTCTCAAATTATTTGGTAATCTTAAAGGATTACATATTTTTGCCACAAACAGAATTTTCATCAGTACATAAATATTGTAAAGAATGTATGTGGTCTTACCTTCAGCAGAGTTATGACTCCCTCCTGAGTGTCTTTGTCTGGCTCAACCCTGAAAACCCCAAGGCCATCTCCTTCGATAATTCTGTACTCCATTTCAGCATTGGACCCCACATCCGCATCCAATGCTTTTATTTTGGCCACTACTGATGCCAATGGCAAAGACTCCAGCACAGAGAAAACATACGATTCTGCAAACAGTCACACATACACATTTATAGGCAGACAAATTATTGATGATGCAATTTCAGCACTTTCTTATCACCTGGCTCATACGACAAGTGCCCTCTGCTCACTACAGCATTGGTCTTGCTGGATATATAGCAAACATTATATGCTGAACATGGTCTGTTCTGAATCTAGCAGTAGAAAAATATCAAAGGCAATCTAAAATCTCTATTCAGAATCAAACATCAGATCAAGATTAGCATTTGAAGTTACAAAGGCAAAACAGGAGTTGTCATGTAAAATTAACAAATGTCTTTCAACAAAAAATATTTTAAAATTCAGATTTCATAACTTAAATATAATTTATTAGGATTAAAATATATGAATGCTTATATGTAATTAAATGTACTTTCAGAATTTGTAGGCATTATTCAGTAATATAATTGAAATTAAAACATTAGACAATAAATAATTTCAAATTTGTTGTTTTGCAATTGTAAATGTAATAAAATTTTAAACATTTTGTGTACATGTAGTGTAAAGAGCCAAAAAATTGCATTTTTATTTAGGAAAACAAGTGATTCTGATTAAATGATTATTTGTACACATAATCCATCCTTTTTTATTCCTCAAAAAAGTGTTCAATTAGTTCCATAAATAAGTAATTTTCTATTACAATCGATGCTAATGCTAAAAGATTTCTGGCATAAGTTTTAATTTGCTGAAAATGTCTGCTTGACAGAAGTGGTACACTCTGCCTAATCAAAGGGCATAAATTTGCTGACCTAACATATGCCTACTTGAAGGTCATGGTGTTGCCAACTCAAAACAGTTTGATGGACCCTTATTTTATGTTACAAAGCCTGCAGTTCTGATAGTGAAGGCCTTCAGGCAGATTTATATTATCCTGGCAAGAAATGATGGGTAAAATGAGATTAAATGGTTAAATGGTTTAATAAGAAAATACCCAACTGAAAGCAGCGCACTAAGGGAAAAGCTATGAAACGAAGGGGACAGATCTGTATATATTAAATATTCAATAACTGACAAAATTGTTTCAGTGTCTTTTCAATACCTGCAGTTATAAAATACACATACCCGAACGCATCCTTCCAACTTGTAATAAACTTGCTCTGATACTTGAGGCTGCTATGTTGATATTACAGGGCTTTCACTGTCTGTTCATGCATTCCAACATTTACCCACTTTGGCATATTTCACTCTTGCATTTACTTCCTTATTATATTCACTTTTCTATGGATGAAACACTTTAATGCCACCTGTGTCTCATCCACTCACTAGTGTCTGCACTCCTCTGTTTTCCACTGCCTTTGAGTCCACATTGGTGTGTTACTGGCTCAACGTTTGATGGACTCCAAATTGAGACACTGACTACCGTGCTCTGAAAATGTACTTTGCAAGACATCCTTTTTTAAATGGTAAGAGAAGCCAATTTTTTTTTTACCAAACTAAATTTATTATATGCTCATAATCTGCTGTGCATCAAGGAGGAGGGTGACTGGAAGACATCCCTTGGATATTATGATGACCTGGACATGCTTTTCAGTCCTTCTAAACTCTTTCTAAGCTGTCTATCAGGCTTTCCCCAATAAAGTATAATATAACCTATTAGAGAAATTGTGAATGTGTAAAAATATATTCACAGATGTCTCCAACTTTTGTCCAGATGAAAAAATTCCATGACAGGGACAATGTGAATGCGTCAACCCAAATCTTTGCCTTTTTTTGCTCTTGATTGCCTTTCGGACTGGGCTTGTTTTTTTCCCAATGGACAGAATTTTTTTTTAATTCTTTGTGTCACTCCACCACTGGGATTACACCTTTCCACTCCACCAAGATTGACACTATAGCAGATACTATAGCATATTAGATCACTGGCTTAGAACATATCCAGACTTACAGTTCATAATTTTAACAGACCAAACCCAAACCACGAATTTTCAAAATATAAACAGCATATTTATCCCACCAGAGAAAACAACACACTGGGCCTTTGCTACACTGTTATCAAAGACTGTTTTAAACATATCAGTTGGTCTAATTTACAGCTGCAAATCAAGAGGAACTGACTGACGCTGTGACATCTTACATCAGTTACATGAAGAGGTATATGTTTGCAGTCTAAAACGTTCCACATATACAAGAAACCATGGTTCACATCCAAATTCAGACAGCTGCATCAGGCAAAAGCAGATACCCACAGGAGTTGTGATAGAGCCCTTGACAACATGGCCAGAAACACACTAATCAAGATCAGCATGGCTAAAAGACACTACACTAAAAACCTAAAAAAAACAACAGGTTTTCAGCCAATAAATCTGCTGCAGTGCCAGAGGCCTTAGAGAAGATAAGTGTTAAAGATATCAGCCAGCTTTTTTTGGAGACAAAAGAGCATAAAAATATCAGGCCCTAACAATGACTCTCTCCTCTCCTCTCCTCTCTTAAAGTATGTGCGGTGCAACTTGTTTAAATTTACATGAATCTTTATCATATCCCTGGGACTGTCTGTATTCTCCTCCTGTTTCAGATGCTTTACAATCAACCCAATCTTTAAGAATTCTTCCAATCCTTGGCTGAATGACTACAGAGTAGTAGTCCTGACATCAATAGACATGACATCCTTTATATGACCGCTGTGAATCCATTTGAAGGAAATGCAGTCATCAAGGGCCTACACTATGGTCATCAACACTTTGACTGCCCTAGACTTGTGTAAGAATCCTATTTGACCTTTTGGCTTTTAACACTGTTATCCTTGGAATTCTCTCCTCCAAACTCTCTCAGCTCACAGTACTACCTGCTATGTTAATAAATGACCAGTTTCTTAACAGGCAGAACATAATAGGTAAAGCTAGGAGAAGTCACTTCAACAGTCATCATTGGTACTTCTAAAAGTAGTGTTATCTCACCACTGCTCTTTTTGCTCTATACTAATAACAGCATCTCCAGTGACTTATCTGTTAAACTCGTGAAGTTTGCTAATGATACCACTCTCATTAGTTTGATCTGTGATGAAAATAAATCTGATTACCAGTGTGAGGTCGAGTAGCTGGTGCCATAGTGTAGTCAGAACAAACAGACAGTAGAGATGACTATGGACTTCAGGAGACACTCACCAGCGCTGTGTCCCCTTACACTTTCCAGCATTCAACCAACTCTGAGTTTCAGAGTTCAACCAAGTCTGCATTAGGAGTATGAAACTCCATCCTCCAAAAAGCTTATCAGTGCAGGTTTACATTACATTTACATTTAGTCATTTAGCAGACGCTTTTATCCAAAGCGACTTACAAATGAAAACACCACAAGTCAGAAGCCATGGAGAAAACCAACTATATTGTAAGTTCATCAAACCTGATTGTTATTCGAAGCTGCGCCCCCCCCCCCCCTTTTTTATTTTTTTTATTTTATTTTATTATTATTTTTTATTATTATTATTATTATTATTATTATTATTTTTTTTTTTTTATAACGAGTATTTGTTAAAGAGATGCGTCTTAAGTAGTTTCTTAAAACTGTTTAGAGATTCTGCCTTACAGACAGAGTTGGGAAGATCATTCCACCATTTTGCAGTGGTGAACGCCACAGAGTGAGAATTAGCTCCTCGGTGAGGTGGAATCACCAGGCGGCAATCATCACTGGAGCGAAGTGAACGAGTCGGAGTGTATTTTGAAAAGATAGAGTGAAGGTAAGAGGGGGAAGATCCAGAAATGGTTCTGTATGCCAGAGTCAGTGACTTGTACTGAATGCGAGCAGCTACAGGAAGCCAATGGAGGGAAGTGAGTAATGGAGTGACGTGAGTTCGCTTGGGCTGGTTAAACACGAGTCGGGCTGTAGAGTTTTGAATTAGTTGAAGAGGTCTGATTGTGGAAGTTGGGATACCAGCAAGTAGCGCATTACAATAATCAAGCCGGGATAAGACTAGGGCTTGAACAAGCAGTTGGGTAGCATGTTCAGTCAAAAAGGGTCTGATCTTCCTTATGTTATAAAGAAGGAATCTACAAGAACGGGCGGTTTTGATAACATGATCAGAGAGTTTAAGGTGGGAGTCTATTGTGAACCCAAGGTTCCGGACTGAATCAGTTGGGGAGATTGTGGAGCCATCAATTTGAAAGGTCAGGTTGTGATGGATTGAGGGTTTAGCTGGGATAATGAGAAGCTCTGTTTTTTCTAAGTTTAATTTGAGATGACGGGCCTTCATCCAGACAGATATGTCGGAGAGGCACGCAGATACCCGATTTGAGATGGTGGTGTCATCAGGGGCAAAAGACAGATGAAGTTGAGTGTCATCAGCATAGCAGTGGTAAGAGAAACCATGCGTCTGGATGACTGTGCTCAGTGATGTCATGTAAAGAGAGAAGAGGAGAGGACCAAGTCCAGAGCCCTGAGGCACACCAGTGCGTACTTGGTGAGAGTTGTCATTCCATGACACTTTGAAGGTCCTTCCTGTGAGATAGGATCGAAACCATTCAAGGGTTGTGGAAGAAAAGCCTAATTCAGCTAGAGTGGACAGTAGAATCTGATGATTTACTGTATCAAAAGCGGCAGAAAGGTCTAACAAAATGAGGACTGAGGATTGAGATTTGGCTTTGGCAGATTTAAGTGAGTCAATTACAGAGGATAATGCTGTCTCCGTGGAGTGACCACATCTAAAACCGGATTGATTGGGATCAAGGAGATTATTCTGATTAAGAAATTTGGAGACCTGTGTGGATACCACCCGTTCAAGTGTTTTAGACAGGAAAGGTAAAAGAGAAACAGGTCTGTAGCTCTCAACCAAATTTGGGTTGAGCGTAGGTTTTTTGAGTAGGGGTTTGACTATGGCTTGTTTAAAACAATTTGGAAAAGTCCCTGACGTGAGAGAGGAGTTAATGATGTGTGTGAGAGCTGGTGTGATGGAGGAGGCAATGGATTGAAGAAGGTGGGATGGGATGGAATCAAGGGGGCAAGTACTTGGGTTACTGGCAAGAAGAATTTTGCAGATGTCAGATTCTGTGACAGGGGAGAAGGAGGAGAGGGTTGGATGGCTGGATGTGTGAGATGTAGTGTTGTGGAAATGGTGAGTATGAAAGAGTTTGCTGATGCCCTCAATTTTTTCTGTGAAAAAAGTTGCAAATACATCAGCTGAGAGAGAAGTGTTAGGAGGGGGAGAGGGAGGAGTTAGTAGGGAGTTGAAAGTACTGAATAAGGTGCGAGCATCTGAGATGCATGTTACCTTGGACTGGAAGAACAAGGATTTTGCAGCAGTTACATCCTTGGAGAAAGTGGCAAGTGAGGACTGGTAAGGTTCCTGCTAAAACAGTTCTACTGCTATCAAATCAGTTTTATGCACATCTATCACAGTCTGGATTGGAGCAGCCATGATACACCACAGGAACAAACTACTAAGACTATTAAAGTCAGCCAAGAAAATCATCAGTATTTTTAAATAACCAAGAAATAGTCAGAAAAAAAAATATTACTGACTCCTCAGACCCTGGACATAACTTAATACAACCCCTCCCTTTCCAACAGGCACAATATTTCCTTCCACAATAAAATGTTTTTTTCTGGAGGCCATCTTATCCTAAATAAATGACTGACAATAAATTCTTGATAATAACGATATTCACCTTCTGCCACTTGTCACATAGTGTGCACATAGTGTGCATCCACATACTTGGCAAAAACATCTAGTTGTAATTAATTTCTAATTCTTGGCTGATTACATCTATATTTTAGTGATGGAAAGCAAAACTGTTGGTATTTCTTCAGATTCAGTCCAATGAATTTAAATAATTCAACAATTTTATTAGAAGCTACCAAATCTAGGATATAATTTCAAAGTAAATAAAGACATGCTAAACTCTGTGTATTTACATGTGAAATAATATTTCTACAAACAGCTGTTGAACAAATTACTTGTGACATACTAGCCATTTCTTTACATTAAAAACCAAGAAGCTTTGATCTGGTAATGATAATGTAATTTTTTGTGTTTTTTTGTGATTACTGGCATAAAAAAACAATAAAGTGAACTAAATATGCTGTTCATGGAAGCATGAACCATATGAACCATACTTCGTGAGAAGCGTGGAGGATTGTCATTAACATCGGTTAGCGTGACAGTGACTGTTGTGGTCCCGGAGAGACCACCCATCTGGCCTCCCATGTCTTTCGCCTGGATGACAAGCAGGTACTGATCCCTTGCCTCACGGTCCATATTGGGAAGAGCTGTTCTCACAATACCTGTAAAAACAAATTAAAATCCATAATTTACTTTTACAGAATAGAACTTTGTAAATGGGACAAAATTAATACAATTTTATTAATAAAATTCACTATTTATTAAAATATATTACAATTAGACATATATGTAATTAAATATAATATTACAATTACATAATAATAATAATAATAATAATACAATAGTGTGGCATGGTTGCTTAGTGGTTAGCATGTTCGCCTCTCAGCGTTAGGGATTCCCGGTTCGAATCCCCATCTGTCCTGGGTGCCCATCTGCCCAGCACCTGAAACACCCCCTTCCCCCCCGCCCGAACAACACGTCATAATAATAATAATAATAATAATAATAATAATAATAATAATAATAACAATAACAATTATTATTATTATTATTATTATTATTATTATTATTATTACTATGCTAAAATAATAATAAACCATAATGCTAAGTGTAAGAAATCCGGGTTCTGCGTCTGTCTCTCCTTGACGCTCTGTCACTCGCTCTCTTAGCTCCGCCTTCTAGTTTCG